>OX381718.1:60160277-60760277 GCA_947462335.1 Harmothoe impar | reverse complement strand
CCCTGGCCTGCCTTATCCTAGCTTGTCCCCTGCCATGCCTTATCTTAGCTTGTCCCCTGTCCTGCCTTATTCTAGCCTGTCATCTGCCCTGCCTCATCCTAGCCTGTCCCCTGCCCTGCCTCATTCTAGCTCGTCCCTGCCATGCTTTATCCTGACCTGTCCCCCGCCCTGCCTTATCCTAGCCTGTCCCCTGCCCAGCCTCATCCTAGCCTGTCCCCTACACTACCTCATCCTAGCCTGTCACCTACTCTGCCTTATCCTAACCTGTCCCCTGCCCTGCCTTATCCTAGCCATGTCTACCCTGCTGAACCTTGACCTGCCTTCAGTACTTAACTTTCCCTTATTTCTCATGATTGACTATATCTATTAGTCATAGTGACTACTTTAGACCATGAAACCATTAAATTCATAGTCACTTGACTATAAAGCCCAAATCAACCGATTTAATGGCTGACTATTGGTTGACTATATGACTAACTTACTATAGACATAGGTGAATAACTTGGTATAGTCGTTTTGGCTACATTCATGTGACTATAGAAATGTAGTCCGTAGTGACTAACATTTCCAGGTCTATTATTATCAGTGTAGGCATAGAATATTGAATAAACATGGATAAATGGCTGTCAAGTAAAGTGGTAGCTTTTAAAGGACAAATACAATTACTAACCAACTGTTAAGGAGTCAAAACTAAGAACTGACATCTGCAGAGCAGCCACGGCCAGTCCTGTGAGGAGCACAGATTGTCGCGCATACAACGACCATCCACGAACAAGACCAATTAATGGCGACAGAATGACTTTTGAAGAAAAGTTCCTCATTTTCTTCCGCAACCGCTCCCTTTTCCCTGTTTTCAATCTATTGAAACGTTCCTCCTTTTGGCGGGATTTGTCATTTGAGGAGTCGGTTTGGACTTTTACTATGGTTGTATAATCTTTGAAATGCTTTGAAAAGATGCCCTGGTTTTGAAGTATAATTGTGACTGTTTGATGTTTATATCTGCCACATTGCACCATAGCTATAGGAGTTCTTTGTCTGGACCAAGACCTAGGCATCACTTGGTTGTGTTGAGTCTGTGTTCGGTTGCTTTCAGAATTCAAAATTGGCACCTTTTTAAATGTGTCATATCTGTTGTTGTTTAAAAAGACCAGCACATATCCTTTTGGATTGGAGTGTCCACTTGTAAGGGGTGCCTTTTCTAGTGTTGATATTGAGCGTTTCGGCTTTGGAGTCAAAGAAATGCTACTTTTCTGCTGTTCTGAGGGAGAAATCGCTATATTATCAATACGATTTTCACATCATGATTATAGAATTACAGATTTAGTTGATAAGGCAATAGATGGGAATCATCCATGACAGGTAATGTGAAAAAATAGTGTTTTCCCATTCGTTTCTATAGTTACGGTACTCTTTTGTTCAAATGGCTGTATCATGAAAGATGACATGTCATCTTTTTTCAATTTTCTGTTTGATCATAAATCAGACTTACATAACCCTGAGTTCTGTGTAAATAGCAATAGAATTTCAGTAATCCTTGAACGAGTAGCATTTCCGTTTAAGTTTCCTAAATGGTAGGTTTCTTACAGTATCCACAGTTATTCATGACATATAAGAGTATTAGGCATATAGATATTCTTAAATAACAGAGATATTTCATTACCTTTATTGGTCTCTTTTAGAGCTAGTTTAGGTGCTAAGTGGTACACCCTTACAAGGAGCCCATACTCTGTTACCCCGAACACGATACTGCTACAGGAAATAATGACGTATCCCCACATCCCGGTCACGACCAGCATGAGGTACACGACAGCGATGGGGGACGCTGTCTTGAAGACGAGGTCTGTCGCACGCATCAAGGCATTCAGATCTGGGAAGGGGTGAAAAATAAGAAATGATGGCAAAATGGCAGATCAATTCAAGTTAGTTTGATGGCAATTTCTTCTTGGTTCCCCTGTTATGGGGTACACTTCTTTGGTCACATTTTCTCATCCCCACCAGCCTTATGTTTGACTTCCTATACCAGTGACCGGGTCACATAGGGAGCCATGCATCTAGCTGAGAGGGGGGCAGTGGGTTTCCGCAAAGGATTTTGGCCACACTTGGTTCCCCTATTATGCATCCTTTATATGTATAAAACCATGTTTTTTGAAAATTGCAGAAATTCAAATCAAGTAAGTTCAATGGCAATTTCTTCTTGTTTTCCGTATCATGCTTCTTCCACGTATATGCCCCTTTCCCATTCTGCATCAAAAAGCATTGGAAGACATCGGGTGAAATGTCTATATCAAATACGACTAGAATGTGCAGGACCTATGGATGCAACCTCACTTTCTTTCAGATGGATTCTGACAGTGGTCCACTCTCTCAAAGTGGTTAATTTTAGTGAAATGCCCAACCATGGCTTTAAAGATGCTATCTCACCACAAAGTAAGCGTTGGATTAACCAAACACATACCTTCTCTACCCATTTTCATACTCTTAATGAAGTTTCGGTTATTGTAAATTGGAGATATTGCATATCTAAGACTCTATAGTGAGACTGGATGACCCCCATGCTGCCCAGTACAAGACCAATGATGTGTTGATGTGGTGATTGGTACTCCTTTGCTCAAATGACCGTATCATCAAAGTTAGTACCGTGACATGGCAATTTCCTTTGATTTTCTATTAGATAATACATCAAACTAACATAATCCTGAGTTATATGCAAAAGTCAATCGAACATCAGTTATCCTGCAACAAGTAGCAAGTCTCTTTAGAGGGGTTAAATGAGGATAACTTTTAAAACCACCGGTGGTGACAAGCATTTATGACCCAGTAATTGCCACTCTTGTGTAGTCTGAACAGCTACATGTTATCTGCAGACGTAGAGGTATATGAAGCATGTAACCATGCTAAAAGGGCAAGATCCCCCAAGATTAACTGACATAGCAGCTTTAAGAACTCACGTGCAAGTTTCTGTGCATCCCCGTCTGTCACGACGACCACCCAGTCCTTGCATATCGCTATCTTTAGGGCATTTATGGAGAGTTTAGCTAAGATGGCTATCAGGATAACAGCAGCCTGTAGTGCAATAAAGACGGAGGAGTCTGGAGAACCCTCATCTGGAATCACCAATATGCAGAATCAGTGCATGACCACACAGAAAAGTAAAGGTGTGTATACAATCTAAAGTAACTATGCGTAAGCGCTAGAATGGTGTTGCTACAACGCAAATGAGCAACTGATACCCATTCTCCATCGGGATTTTCTCCACGATGACGTCACTATGACACCAATCTTTTAATGTCGTTTTTTAATATAGTTTATTAATAATTACACAGAGATCCACTCATATCAGTTCAAACTCGTAGTACTTTGGGTGGCTCCGCCAGCTGAAATAGCACCCGAGGTACCACTCATAAAGAAAGTGGTCTTTGGACAAATCATCATGGACCTCTGTCCATATCGACAGAGGTCCACAATAATCTGTCTGAATGACAGGTTTCTCCACGAGTGGGACCTTGGGCCGTATCACACGAGGCGCAGCCAAGGTCTCACGAGTGGAGAAACCAGGAGTTCAGACTGATTTGAGTGGATCTCTGTGTTTATTTCATGTGCATGTTGATGAATTCCATTTTAAAAAGACATTTAAAGATTGGTTTTACAACTAAACTGTTGAGAATGGAGCTTTGAAAAATGAGATTCAGTTTCTCCACGGGGCTGTGGAGAACGGCCCTTCCCTTACAAAACAATGGTAAAGTTGTTTCTCCACATGAAATAAAGCTGTGTCTCATGACCTTGGGACAATGTTTTTGTCTCTGACTGGGTGCTGTCTCTGACCAGGTGCCGTCTCTGACCGGGTGCTGTCTCTGACCGGCTTGGCTTGATAAGGTCAAAATACTAACAGCAGGAGGCTAATTATAATTACACCTATGATTATATAACAACCGCCATAACGTTTTTCCAAATCCTTATATATATGAGTATAATTCTTCTTAAAGCACCTTTTTCTGACACCTGGTCAGAGACGGCACCCGGTCAGAGACGGCACCCGCACAGAGAGAAGAAGTAGGATCACTGTAACTCTCAAATTGGAGTCCAGCCCCGATCACTGAGGGAACTCTCCCCACAACTCTAAAGTGACTCCCAATCATTAGAGAGTCTTAGAACAGAGTCATTATAGAGTAATTGTAGAGTTATTTTAGAGCCCTGCTAATGTTAGGGAGTCATGTTAGAGTCCTGGGGAGAGTTATTTCAGTGATCACGTCGGGAGTTACAGTGATTCTACTTCTTTTCTGTGTGCGGTCAGAGACAAAAACATTGGCCCAAGGTCGTGAGACACAGCCATAAATACACTTACCCTCACGTTGAGTGTATATCAGCAGGCCGCCCACAGTCAGAGCACTGAGTAGAGTACACACGGTGTGAACCAGCAGGGGCAGCTGGATTGCTGAAACAAGATCCAATTAGTTTTTCTCAAAATTTACTTTTTTAATTAATTCCTATCCCCATGCATAATCCCTCCAAACAGAACTCGGGAATTGGACGTTCTTGACTGGGGATAAACTAAGGAAGTCACCATGACCAAAAAAGGCACAAGATATTTTCAAGAATTGTAAACATTTCCTATCCACAGACAGAACTCTGGAATAGAATGTTTGTGACAAGGAGGAAATGACACAAGTAACCGATTGTGTATTTCCCAGGAAAAGATCAAGCTGTACACACAAGATAAACACGGGAGATTCCTGAGAATAGTGAACCTTCCTAGTGACATGTCCTTTAGTCATGTGTATTTCCTGGGTTTTATTTGTAAAAATTTACAAGTGGAATGATGATATGAATTTCTCAAGTTCCACTTTATATAGAAACGTTCTGAAAATCTTGTAGGGATCATGAGTCAAGACTCAAGAATGGCATGAGTTCTGCTTGAGATGTTTGTTTTTTAAGAACAATTTATCTTTATTGACCAAATAATAAACTTCATCCTTTACATGTGTACTGTGCGTTGCTTTGATTTATCCAACATTTTCATACAAAGTTAGATCTTGACGTGTGTCATTTAGTAACAAAAATATAAAATAAATTAAAATACCATAACTATCACAGATCAGCTTCAACAGTACAATATCATTGGTTAGACATATACGGGTCATAAAGTTTAGGTGATACATCTACAGAGTAGATTATGCTTGTATGCACCTAATGTAGGGATGTTATTTAGATCCGGTCTGGTGAATATTCATGTAACCATCTCCTTAAGGGGAATTCACCCTTAAACCAGCAAGTTCAGTTCTATATCATACTCGTGTTGCTCTAGTTTTATACTAGTGTAACTATGTCACCTGATTAGCACTTTAATTTTAGCCTTGGCCCCTTATGTCAATATGATGCATGAATGCATCCTGGTCAATAAATTCACCAATATCACGGATCATACACATGCTATGGGACTGATACATTCCATATGGGCTAGCATGATGCACCAATGCATCACCGGTAAGTAGCTACACTGTAAAAAGTTGGTTGCCCGTTTTGTAGGTGTACAGTAGATTCCACTGTAGGTGTACAGTTCATTGTAGGTAAACAGTAGAATCTACTGGAAATCTACAGTAGAATCTACTGGAAATCCATTATACAGGGGATTCTACTGTAGATCTACAGTAGATTCTACTATGTACATACATTTACTATTTACAGTGTACCCATCTATACATTCTTGCACCTTGATAAATATGGACATGAACCCTAATGACATGTCGTTTTACCTCCTTTTAAAGTTACATTGGAATATGGTAGTGTGTTTATTTGGAGAGGGCGTTCATAAATCATGTCCTTTGTCACCATGATGCTTGAATGCATACATGCATCATGCAAACTCCAACCTGTACCATGCATACATCTGCCGGGGCTGCATTGGTGCATCTTGATGACAAATGATGCATTTTAGCGACTAGCGAGATGCCGTCATTAAATGGTCAAAGTTTAAAGCTATTAGTAAACACAGCCAGTTTTGAGATATGTTATCAGATCGTTCAGGTTGCTGCAGACATTTATTATAGGACACTGAAAAAGTAAACTTGTCTCTCCCGAGTGACTGTCATAAAATAAACGAGTTAAGAACTTGTCTAAGTGACAAGGAAGCAGGTCTTCTAGCTGGAGATAGAAGACCCAATTGGCATGTGCCAGCCCAGAACCTGACACTTGCCAGCTCCAGATTATAATTCTTAGATGGTAGCCTGATGGGTTAGACAACTTTTGACTTGCTTATTTTATGACAGTCACTTAGCCGAGTCTGGAGGCAAGTTTACTTTTTTAGTGGAGACTAAATGTTTCCATAAACAAACCACTATCTGATGGGACTAAACCTGATATATTGCCACTTTATTTAACCCTCTAATGTAGGAGAAGCAAAATAATATTACACTGTAAATAGTTAGTGTAGGTACACAGTAGAATCTACTTTGGATGTACATTAGAATCTACTGTAGCATGGATTAACAATACAATCTACTGTAGATTTACAGTAGAGTCTATTGTTTACCTACAATAAATTGCACACCTACAGTAAAATCTACTGTACACCTACAAAAATGGCTACCAACATTTTACAGTGAAGCTATATGCGGGCATTACAGTGCTGACAGCACTTATCCATTATTTTCATCAAAAAAGAAAATTGCATCCTAGTTTACTTAGGGAGTGGAGGAGGAGGGCTGAGCTAAAAGGGCTTGGCAACAATCAATTTGGTCCCACTTTAGGGGTTGGGAAATTCGGCCTTTTTCTCACGGGGGAAAACCTAAAGAATTTTGTCAAGGATACACAGAAATCCACCAAACGCCCTGCACTGAAAATCCATAGGTTGAAAGGGTTAGTCAGTACAGACTAACCCAGGTTGGTCATATGAGTGTTAGTCACAATGGCAAAGTTATATTCAAAAATGACCGAGGGGTCAGTCAGTAGTGGCAAACCTAGGTCCATCATTGGTGTGTTGTATTTGTATACCACTAGTTGGGGCCACCTGTGATGACCACTCAGTGGCTCCCCCTGGAACTAAAAAGAATAAAGTTGGTTGGTCAGTAGTGACCAACCTAACAATAATAACTAACCTAGGTTGGTCGTATAGGGAGCCAAAAAATGACCAACTAGGTTAGGCACTAGTGACTAAGAGGTTGGGCGTATAAGGAGCCTAGGAATATCAGTGTGCCCCACTCCTGTTGTTAGAAATGACCATTCTTTCGAATTTCTTCTCAAATAACATGAGCCTGACATGTCTTTATTACGAATCAGAGCCTTTTGAAAAGATAATGACATACGCCACCCTTGTCCTTTTCTATAGACCCATGCTAAAGTTGATAGTAACCTTTCACTGCCACTCTTCTCAAAATTTCACCATTTACTTGAGCTATTGTGTGTGGGATCCGGGAATATGCAGTTAAGGCCGACAGCTGTGAGGATATAATTATGTTTTCATGTCTAAATTGACAGGAGTGTCAAATACAAAATTTAAACTGCAGTGTATTTTTAGTAATTATTTCTCAAATAGTTGTCCGATGGTTACACTAACAATACAATGGAATATAACACCAAACGGCTTGTTACACACACTGTTACATCTCTGTAACTAATTCCTTCGTACATTGTCTGGTGGCCTGGAGAGACAGCCAAAGCCCAAGGCTGCTCCTCCACATTAGGCCAAATTTTCTTTTAAAGAGGTATGTTTCAGGTTACCCAACCCTACCTATTAAAACAAGGCTCAACCTAGAATTCTTTATCCAATTTTGAAAATAATAATTTATTCTAAGTAATTTTGAGTTCATTTCAGAGTCAATTTGATATTCCATGAGTCAACGGCATTGTTAGCGAGTCAGCACTTAAGTTTACAAGTCAATATCTGGGTGCTTTTCAAGCCAAAGATCTTTTTTCCGACCTATTCTACCTCAATTTTTAGACCATGTAGCCTGAAACACACCTTTTATGTTTTGTCCTTATATAGTGAATAGCATTAAACTCTAAACTGATCTTGAACATTTCTGAAGTATTACCAACGAATACATAAACATAACCTCAAAATCCTGCATTCTTTTTACATCATTTGAAAGAACAATTGTCCTGTGAATCTCCTGATATAAGATATTCACAAGTATATAGCCATTACAGGCAATGTTATTTTTATTATATATTTCTAATTTGTGACATGAAGACGGCCCTGTTTTGATATATATACACAAGGGAATTCATATCCGTTAAATCAGTGATATGACCACGATTAGAATACAAATCCAATCACATAGAAATAACAACAAAGAGTAAAATGCTCCTTAAATTCAGTTTCTAGGCCAATTAGCACCCAGCCAGCATTGCTTAGTGGGGCCCATATGTGTTCTTACGTGGGCAAGCTGATTTGCCCATATCTGGGTTATGGTCCTTTTTTTCCAGGGCTACCAGTGGGATTCCAAATGGGCGAGCCCAGATTCAAAGTGCCCAGCCCGAGCCCAGATTAAATGTAAATTATAAAAATGTACAATAAATCGTGATTTCTGGAGGAAAATCAGTATATCAGCATGTTTTGAATTATTTACAATGTATTTATGGGAAAAAAAGTTCTCCTGGGCTGGCCCATCTGGGATCCCACTGGTAGGACAAAAAGGTCCATAACCCAGATATGGGCAAGCCCAGTTGGCCCAAGTAAAACACATATGGGCCCCACGGACCAATGCTGGCTGGGCAGTTGGAATATGAATATCTTTGTTTATTTCGTGTTTCCCTCTTAATGAATGCGGGAGTTTTGTAATAGTTTGAATTTTTTTAGATCTTTTTAAAATGCGGCCCTTTTAAACTGATGCGAACGTTGTCTCTAAAGCTGATGATCTGTTCTATGTGGCCTTTTATGGGTCGTTGACTCATTGGGCAGAAACACGTTTGTTTCAGGAAATCCTACTTTAGTTTCCAAAAAGGGCAGACCCTCCCCTTTTTTTCAAATTTTTGGAAAATTTCTTCTTCTTTTGAATTTTCATATTTTTCTAGATTTTTATCCCTTTCTTTGATCAGGAAGAGCAAGCTCCCATTGTTTTTATTGGCCTCATTAATTCTCCGGACTTAGCAAAGTGCTTTTTAAAAGGAACATCAGAATATTTTGTGGTATTCCTAGCTACTGGCTAAATCAGTGAGTCATCGGGATGACCCGCAAGTTGATGTCGCAATTTGCGAGTCATTCCTGTACTTTCAACATTTAACAAATAATGATAATCATAAATTGAACCTACCTACCCTTCATTGGACTACTGTAACCGTAGGCCTAGATATTTTTGCAGGTATGAATTCTTCGCGGATTCGCTTAGAAAATTCCGCAGGTATTTAAATCTGTGATTTTCCTAAATGTGGCATTTTGATAATGTACAAATATTTGTCTTGGAAATTTCACAAAAATATGTACAGCGCAAAATGAAATACATTTACAGTATGTTTCATGAAACATTTCCTTTTTGTTAGCCTTTTGCCATTTATACATGATAAAAACTCTCAGTACCCAGCTAGAAAAATACTATAGTAAAATGATAGTAATCACTATAGTAAACTGTAGTAAATTTACTATAGTAATTTCACATACTATAGTAATCACTATAGTATACTGTAGAAGTTTTACTATAGTATAGTATAGTTTAGTATACTATACACTGTAAAAAATAGATGTACTTTTTACAGATTTGCTTTGTAAAATTTAATGCTGATTCACCGTTATTTGGAATACAATGAAGCATCGTATATATCATCCATTTCACAGTGGATCCTTGTCAAATGCTAACCTGGTTTGGATTACAATGATTCAACGTAAATTCATCTTCTAATGTCAAATCCCAGAGGGAGCCACATATAGTGGGCCCTTTCATAGATAGGTGGCCTGGTTTGTAAGAAGATTTTCCTGGAGAGTGTGAGCCCTTGAAGTGGAGTGAGCATGTTGCAATAATGGTCATTTTCAATTATTCTATATGTTTGACAATCTAACAATTCAATCTTGTGATACATTTAACAAAAAACCATGATCACTTGATAATATCCAGAGGAAAGTAGCTGTATGGATCTATACACCTATATTGTGGTAACATACTATGCATATATCCCCACCTCTGCAAACTCTGCCTTGTATCAATCCTATAGAGTAAAACCTCCTATATAGGCCATGGCTAGTATGCAAGTCAGATCGTCAATGTGGCATATAGGATCACGACAAAGGCAAAGTATGGCTTATCTGTAAGTTTTTAGATGTATACTACAAAAACCAAAGTCACCATAATCAGACTCCCTGTGAGGCTTATAGAATATTCCCAAAGTCTGTAGTAGCACTAGCAATAACGCTGAATCTCTGTATATTTGAATACTCTTAATCTATTAACGGTGATTCAACGTCAAATCAATGTAGATTCAACATCAAATTTACGGTGATTCTATGTCAAATTAACAGTGATTCTATGTAAAATTGACGGTGACAGTCACCGTTAAAAAAACAGTGAAAGTCATGTCCCAAAAGTTGCCGGTGATTCACCGTCATTTTGACGACATTTTTTTACAGTGTAGTATTTACTGCAGTAATTTTACTACAGTGTTTTCACGGACTATAGTAAACACTATAGCATACTATAGTAGATTCACTGTAGTTTACTACAGTATACTATAAAGAATGATTATATATAGATATCTACATCAGTACTACTTATGCCTTAAAAGCCTCCGTATGTTACAATTACCATCAAAGGAAACAGAAATTGAAAATCTGAAAAAGTATTGACACTAAGTGCATATAATCATGTTTAACCTACGAAATATGCTATTACATTCTATACCAGTGCATTTACCGTGACAGGTGTCTTGAATCATTCTGATTGCTCTGTTAGATAACTATTGTGATTTATTCAAAGAGCGGAAAATGTGTCTCTTTGTATCCTGAACTCATTTCAGGCCTTATTTTATCTGTATATAAAGGACCATTAGAGCTTCTTGGAAACCAATGTAATAACTGTTTCAGTTTGTCCCAACTAAAATGGAGAATAAAACTAGACAAGATACCCGAGGGGGGGGCACTCCCCATATTTTCTATGGACACCATATGTGAACAGTGCTACTCTAAATTTGGTACCCTAATCACGAGGGAAAATAGCAAACGGTATACCCTTTTCAATGGATTTTGAGTAAGTCTAAGGGATGGACCCTATAAATTAGACCATTATCACTGGTGACCATAAGAAAATTTACTTACCGATGGACAATAACTAGATATCATAGCAAAAAGGGGCAAACTTCTCCCTTGTCAAATTTTCCGAAATAGTCCTAGCCCCCTTTCCCTCCAAAAAAACAGCACCCCTTGTCAATGGCCCTATGGCACAAAAATATACCCTTTCCCGAGAATTAATGTTTACACATGAATACAATCTAGGGGAGTACCCCCCCCCCCCCCCTCCCATAGCATGCATCAAGTCACATATACAATTTTAAGAAATTACATTTATTGAAAGTAGTAAAAGGGAGTTTGGCGTCGGGTAGAGGAGAGGCAGGTCAGTAAGGGAGTGATAATTTTTTAACAACTGGGGGGGGGGGGGGTGGTTTTCCCCGGGGAGCGTGTGAAATTTCCCCCCCCCCCCGGTCAACGGGTCGAAATTTTTTACCCCCCCCCTCTACGCGCAGGCTTTTTGGCCCAAAACAGGTTAAATTTTTTTTACCCCCCCCCCAAGAGGGGCCAAATTTTTTACACCCCCTCCCGTCAAGGGGTCCAAATTTTTTTGACCCCCCCCCCCCCTGTTGATAAAAAATGATCACTCCCTAAGAAGGGTTATGGGTGGGAGCCGTAGAGGGAAGGTGGCAGGGGGAATCAAAAGTTACAGCGTAATAAGACAAGGAAGGGTTATCATAGGGTGGGAGAGGATGGAGAGGGATGGGGAGGGATGGATGGGCAGTGGGGAACAGGAAGAGATCCATGGGGGGTAGAGGAAGGAGGAGAGGGAGAGATTGAAGGATAGAGGGATGCATGCATGTTGAAGGGAAGGAGGGAGGGAGGGAGATAAAGGAAGGGGGTAAGGAGTGAAGGATGGAATGAAATAGGAAAGGAGGAGGGAAATAAGTAGGAAAGGAAGGAAGCAAGGAAGGAAGGAAGCAAGGAAGGATGTAAAGATGTATGGTATAGGCAAATTGAGGAAGACATGACCAGACACATGTATACTCAAGTACAAAAGTAGCCATAATCAGACCCCCTGTAGGACTTACAGGATAATCCCAAATCCTAGGTGCTGCTAATATGAGAGTTACGCTTAAGGTAGATTCACCTGGAGTGGGACACATAACTTTTGTTTTGTGGTTATTCAAGCGTTTTACACCCCTTATCTGTAAACAATAGTGAAGTTTACTTGTTAATCTTTCAAAAGTATAAACACCAGAAGTCGTAGTGTACATAAATAAACTCAAATGTCACTGTCCGTCTCAAGGTATGTGTCCAACTCATGGCAGACTCGCTCAACCAGTACCTTTTTCCGCCCCAAGGGCTGCAAATGGGACTGATGGAACTGCTATGTTTCAATTGTTACTTTCTGTCAGACTGTACACAGGAACTGGTGTACAGCATTTCATTGGTCAACTCCTGAGGGAAAGTTAGTGAAACAAGTTTTTTTTTATGAGTTTGCCCAGACTCTACTATTATAGAGTCGGGGCCTGAGACTGACTCATGGTGAATCTACCCTGTACACAAGGTTTTACATTTTTTTGGAAGAGTTTTCATCGTTTATTGACCACATTAGTGTACATCATAGAATCATCTTGATCGTTGATAGATAACATACCGGTAGTATTTCACGTATCACAATTCTTTGACGATTTTTAAACGGGAAAAAATAAATACTGTCAATAACGATAAGGGAAATGACACTCAGCATAGCTGATTTTTAGTGCCAACCTTTACAATTATCACTGAGTCTTATTAGTTCAAGGAGGGAGAGAGATGTAACTTCTTCATAGCCTACCTTTTATCCGTGGTGTGTGATCCACCCAGCGCCCGATCCACCCGCCGGCGACCAGCAGCGACCCGCTGGAGGCGAGTCCGTAGACGGCCACCAGGCGGAGCCTGCTGTCGTCCAGCACCACCAGACTCAGACCCAGCGTGAAGTCCCACACACGGTACACCTGAAGTGCAATAAGAGTTAGCCCTAGGCTGTGTCTCACGACCTTGGGCCAATGTTTTTGTCTCTGACTGGGTGCCGTCTCTGACCGGGTGCCGTCTCTGATCGGGTGCCATCTCTGACCGGGTGCCGTCTCTGACCGGCTTGGCTTGATAAGGTCAAAATACCAACAGCAGGAGGCTAATTGTAATTATAATTGTAATTATAGCAACCGCAATAACGTTTTTACAAATCCTTATATACATGAGTATAATTCTTTTTAAAACACCTTTTTTCTGACACCTGGTCAGAGACGGCACCCGGTCAGAGACGGCACCCGGTCAGAGACGGCACCCGGTCAGAGAAGGCAACCAGTCAGAAACGGCACCCAGTCAGAGACAAAAACATTGGCTCAAGGTTGTGAGACACAGCCTCTATAACCCTTAAGGATGGATGTCGCTAAAAGATGACATTTGTCATCATGCTTCACCAATGCAGCCCCGGTGAGTGACTCGCCGGTCCTGCTTTGTTGCCGACCTTCTGGGAGTACCTCATAGGGTCGTCATAATGCTTGAATGCAGCCCTGGCGAGTTACTCACCCGGGCTGCATTCATGCATCATGACGACCAAGGCATGATGAATGACAGCATCATGTCATCCTTAAATGGTTAAAGCCCACATGTACAAAAGGTATTAATGGTCTAAGGCCCATACACGGTACACCTGAAGTACAATAGGTAATAGCGGTCTCATGCCCATACAGGGTACACCTGAAGTACATGGGAGCTAACCCTTTAACACTTTAAAGACAGCATGGCGCCTTAAAGGGGCATTCTCACCACTCATACTTAACCACATAGTAGACTAGAACAGTACTAGAATTGTGAGTGGGATACGCTCAGTGATTATGCCACTTTAATGCATCATATCCTTGGTCGTTATGATTCATGAATGTAGCCAGTAGCAAGTAACTCACCAAGGCTGCCTTCAGGCATCATGCCGACCCTACAGGATTGAGACATCCCTAAGGGTATGATATACCAATACAGCACCGGCAAGTAATTCGCTGGGGCTGCATTTGTACATTACCCTAAGAAATGATATGTTTTAGCGACATGCGGTGCACCTGAAGTACTATAGGTGTTAACCTTTTAAAATGATATGGCATGATTAGGGCTCAAAAATCAATTTCATTAAAAATGAATCAGAATGTTCCCTATGGCGATACTTAATGTGCTACCTACTTTGTTTAATCATATTCCCTAGAATTCAGCTTAGAATTTGACTAATTATCAACTTATGGCTCAATTTACTAACTTTGGAGTGCACACCATAATTCCCCCATTAAAGACACACTATAAAATATAATATTTGGGCCACACCGGGCCCTGTAATTGGGCTCTTATTGCCCATAGATGATATCATGTTGTACCCTATCCTCCAAATATGATATTGTACACTGGTACCACATTTAAGTGGGATTTAGCATATGGAAAATGTCGGACTATGTCACACACTATATATTCTTTTAAATTTGAATTGAATCGAAACTTCTTTAACTTATACTGAAGGTAGGGGAGAGAGGGGCACGTTGAACCACTTCTGCACATTTCTTTTTTTCCTGACCATATCAAGATCATGTGAACTTTGATGTTGCATCTAGCAGCTACCTTATATCGTTGCGCTATATGCTGACCTATGGCAAAGCAAATATGGTCATTTTTTGTATTTCTTTTGATTTTTTGAAAATTAAATCTTTGGGTGGTTCAATGTGCCCCATGCCCTGGGCAGGTTGACCCACCCACTGAGGCACATTGAACCACTCATATTAAATAGTTCAAACAATCAATAATATGGATAAATTATTGAAAGTTTAGGTGGAATTATATGCTGTTGATCCTTTTACATAGGACTGAATGTAAAAAAACACTTATCTAATGCACACAAGTCAGTCAATTATAGTTTCAAGAGTAGTGACTGGGTTGTAGCATTACGGGTTTCCCTTTAGGTCAATATAAACCATCTTAAGATGATTGCTGTTATTTGCAAGGTCTATATAGATCTTTGATCATATTCTTATATGATGTAACATGCTGTCCTGCTTCTGAAAAATGATACATCTAGGAATAAAGACACTATGAATATGCTACAAAAGAATCTATTACCACAATCAGCAAATTATGTATTTCATCATAACTGTAGAGTCAAATTGTAACTTCTTTGAGTGTGTTTCTCTGTGAGCCCTAATTCTGATTCAAACTATGGGTTTATAAATATGAGGGACCACTTGTTAGGTTATGCAATGGTAGACCCAGAGGTTAAACTGTGCAATACTTTCTCATCTCTCACCTACAAGCTGACATGGTTAGGCTGCCCTCTGGTGAGGAGCAGTGATACCTTGTCCCGCTATGCACTACAATGATCAGGTGCATTGTGTTAAATAATGGAACTAGTGCTTCAAATCAGAGGTTGGGGCACCTTGAGCATGGTTCAAGGTGCCCCAATCGTTGTGGTTCAATGTACCCCATGCCGAAGATTGTAGATAAGGTTGATAAAATTCAGATTACACAACAGACTCAGGAGTAAAATCTGGTTCTACTCAAGCATTGAGATGTATACCTTGACCTGTATAAAGATCTTAGGCCAGCTATGTTTTTCTATGACATGAGAACAAAAGTTCAACAATTCCAAATATCTACTTTCAAGGGCATAAATCCTTTAGCGTTGTCTAGGTTTCCCCCCGGCATTCCAAACCAAACATGATGCTGCTGCTCTGAACTGTCTATAAAAAGGGGTGATGTGGTAAGAAAACTGCTGGAAAATTCCCAAAGGAATAGCAAAGAGAGCGAGTGGTTCAATGTGCCCAGGTGGTCAACGTGCCCCTCTCTCCCCTACACAGCCCAAAATAAATTTTTATTTAAAGAAATTAAGATAAATAGACTGGCTTGGCGGACAAATGATTAGTCTTAAAAAAACATATATTTTCTAAGAACTAGTCATTTGTCCGCCAGGCAAATTTATTAATCTTAGTTTTTTTAAATAAAACCAAATTTTTGGCTCTGTATCAAGGTCGAGGACCTGGTATTATCAACTATGAAAGTTGAGTGCAGTACGCTCGGTAATTGTACATTCGCTCTAGATTCAGTGAAAGGAAAAGACAAAGAGAAATACATGTATAAGATGGAATGGCACAATGCCACGACCTAGAACTAATAGTAAAGATAATTAGCGTTATTCGTATATAGGAGAGATGTTGTTGTCCAGGTAATAAGAGCTCAGTGGGGTGTTTCACAAGGGGGGTATACAATTAATTGTAGAATAAGTGTTTCTATAGTAGAAGTTAGTTGTATACAATTAATAACACCGACATTAGGTTTTATCAATTGTATACTGGTTATAAAAGTGTTTCACAAAGGTCTACAACCAAGATGTTAAGTCAGGGTCTTTGGCCTTCAATCGAGATACAACTAATGTATAAGTGTTTCACAATGCATATTAGCGTGTACCCCATACCATACTATGTTCGCTGTTACAACTAATCAATTTTAGCTTAGGCAGTTAAGACCGACTTAAGTTAGACTTACAGGGTAAATATTTCACAACATCCAATATTATCTTCAGTCGTTAGTCGGGATAAGACCGAACATAATATTGCTGCTTTAGAAACACCAACATAAAATTGACATCGGCTAATATCAACTTGGTTGTAGAATACATGTACAATTGAAGGTATTTTATTTTGGCTTGTAAAACACCCAACTGAGAAAACGATGTTGGCATGGTCCTGTATTAAAAATGTGTACGTCAAACCAGGGTCAGTCAGTTATACAGGGGATCATTTCTGTGGGATAAACTGACTGCTGCTTACCATGAAATTGAGTCATACTCGAAATCCATGAATAAGATAAAGAATGTGGTCAGAAGATATCTGGTTGCATATATGTTAAACAATTGATATACAATTGATAACTGGTGTGTGTATGATGGAAACAACAACTTTCTAGTGCATATACATGGGAATCTACGGTAGTTGGTATACACCTGCCCTATATATGAACTTAGGAGGCAGTCTAGATGTATTAATCTAACAGTAGGCCTACATATAAGTCTATACTCATATGGCCTCTCCAGAAACCCTATCGCACTACCCTTTTAAAAAGCCCCGCCAAATTGAATTGGAAGCGCCGCTAGGGGTAGAAGGTGTCCCACCCTGTTTACCAGGATGGTTAGTTGTCTATATACATAATTGTCGTTAAATATTGAAACTGCTTTAGGTTTCTGCGCATACTGTAATTATACTTACCATGTTGATCATACTTATAGTAATCATGCAGCTGAACTTGACATCGCTGCTCTAAAACTGTCATTAATGATGTAAACATCGTTTACTTAAGATGAATTGAGTGAAACGGGCATAAGACCCCACTTATGTGATGATTGGGATTTGTAACACCCAATTACACATTATTTTGATTCATGTTGTATTTTGAAATATCATTTGATGAACAAATAAACACAGCAAAAAAAGATCAACTATATGGTTACTTACCAGTTAGCAGGGATTGGCCTAAATGTGTTATATAAAAGTGTCGGGCCTTACACAAGTGCCATTTTGTGATAAAAGGGCTGTGGAGGAAAATTTTAGAGAAATATCTCGATAAAACTTCCTGATTCTGTGAGGTAACACATATGCCTAATAAAATATGTTGAAGGGAAGGGTTGTGATTGCTTCAGTTAAGTTAGGGGACTTATGAAAAAAATAAAAATGCCCTGGAAACGCTTTTTCAACTTTGAGGGGCCATAAATCAAAAGAATTTCACTCTACGGATATAATTTTACATTTTTCTGATAGCCTAGAGTGTCCCCTCTAGTATGAAATCAAGAAGAAACAGTATGGTGCAGGAATTTTTATTCTATAGCCGATGGAAGGAGAAAAACACTAGAAAACACCCAAAAGTGGCATTTTTCAAAATTCTGACCCATATATGTGTTTAACCCTTTAAAGTCCACATTCTGTACAATGAAAGTTAGCCCAACGTCTATGCAATAGTCTTACCCCTTAAACGCCCATGGTTTGGGACATCCTGTACATTATCATAGAGTCCTGGCTCATCTTGGGGGGGGGGGGGGTGGCAAACATATTCAGCCCCCCCCCCCGCTCTTCTGCGATCTGAGGGTCCGTACTCCCTATACCCCCACCCATTTTCCTACCCCACTTCAGTTGACTATATTATCTGTATTACTGTATAGCTAATTTGCATGACATCCATTAAACCCTTAAAACCATTTCAGAACCCTGGTTCAATTAATTAATAATTGTAGACTAAATTGGCTCATAAATAGAGGATGGTTACTTAGAGGATGGCACTTATTAGGCCAAATATGGCGATAATGACAATAATTGACATAACAGCTATTAAATTATCTGTGACGTGTTTATGTTGCAAGTGTGTAAATGTATAGAGAGATTACATAGTTAGATAAACAGATGAAGAGAGATACCTCAACGTTGCGATAAAGTGCCGGTCTTGAAAAAGGGGTACAGGGGTCTTAAAATATTCCTAAAGCACAGAGAGAGAGAGAGAGAGAGAGAGAGAGAGAGAGAGAGAGAGAGAGAAAGAGAGAGAGAGAAAGAGAGAGAGAGAGAGAGAGAGAGAGAGAGAGAGAAAGAGAGAGCGAGAGAGAGAGAGAGAGAGAGAGAGAGAGAGAGAAAGAGAGAGAGAGAGAGAGAGAGAGAGAAGAGAGAGAAAGAGAGAGAAAGAGAGAGAAAGAGAGAGAGAGCGAGAGAGATAGAGAGAGAGAGAGAGAGAGAGAGAGAGAGAGAGAGAGAGAATTCCTATTTCATCTTAAGCAGGATAAAAAGAAAATTGAATATTTACCAAAGATGAGAGTAGATAAGCCGTCCATATAGCTGCTGAGGGGCCCTTCAGCCAGACATGTCCTCTCCTCACTAGAGATCCTACTCCACCCCCTGCCATAGTGGGACTAATAGGGGTAAAAGCTCCAGGACCTTCGGTGTCTTCACGTCCCTTTACCAGTCTAACTATTTCCCAGTATGTATAGCGGGATGATGGAATGACATGCCATGAAGCTCCAATCTCCAAACATATACTTTACTCTCATTGCTCTGTTTCTGCATCTCTGTCCCATACTGGCCTCATCTTCAGAATCAAAGCAACGCAAACGTAAAATAAGAAATAAGAATAACATTTCTGTTAGCTGGGAGGGCTATTACCATGCCAGGCTTCATTGCCTGCTGCTCAATACAGCCTACATCTCCTCTCTAATGCAATTATCTATTAAAATTTAAGGCACTACACTGAAAACCCTATGGCCCATAAGATGATCAGTAGTGATGATCTTAGGGTGATCATACTGATGGTGTCCTCGCGGCATACCTGAGTGATCATATGTGAGGACCCAGGTCATCATATTGATCACCTTTTATGCAAAATCGAAGAGGACTCAGAGTCTTCAATATGATAACCCTGAGTAGTCAATCTGATGACTGTCATACAGTTTTTTATCAGTCTTCATTATGAAGTGGTATTTAGAGATACTGTTATAATTACCCCTCCCAATCATATGCCTAGCCTGGCCATCCCGTATAACAGGCACCATAAGACATGTGTGTGTATAACAAGCAACAGTCACTCCTTCCATGTGTAATAATGGTTTCAGAGACAAAAAAGGTGTCTATATCTATACACATCTAGGCTTTTGGTAATTCTGCTAAAATAATCTTTTTAATTACCTAGAGTATGGGCTGTATGTTAGATTGTTGTATAGTAGAGCCATCTAGTGGCAAAATTATGTCCGCAAGTTGATCATCTAAAACCATCACCTTGATGACTTTAGGTGATCAACTGGGAACGATCACCCCCCGTCATCTGCACTGAGGACCTTTCCACAGGCCTAGGGTTTTCAGTGTACTTCCAGGTGTCTACCCATGATGCATAGAGTGAACTTTGAGTGACAACATACCGGCCATGGGCGTGTATGGTCACTCCCGGATTGTGGATGGTTCCCTCTTAGTCAGTACTAGCTATGTATTCCTCATCGTGGGAGTATTGTGAATAGGTGGGTCGGGGCAGAGGTATGAGGAACATAGCAGGGATATAAGCATGGTCAGTTGGAGGTATCCCTGTGGACTTTCAGTTGCACTCCTTCCTATGGTAGCCTATAGCCTACACTGATATTCCTAGGCTCCCTATACGACTAATTTCTCAGTCACTAGTACCTAACCTAGTTAGTCATTTTTTGGCTCCCTATACGACCAACCTAGGTAAGTTATTATTGTCAGGTTGGTCAGTACTGACCAACCCACCTTAGTCTTTACATTTCTAGGGGGAGCCACTGAGTGGTCATCATGGTATCTTACAGGTGGCACCACCTAGTGGTATACAAATACAACAACTAAGGTAAACACCAATGATGAACCGAGTTTGGCCACTATTGACTGACTCCTCAGTCATTTTTTTGTCATTGTGACCAACACACATATGACAAGCCTATATAGGATAGTCTGTACTGACTAACCCTTTCAACTTATGGATTTCCAGTGTACTCACTCACCAAGCTGAAGTCTTGTTAAAACCTGTGGTGGGAGGTGATCCCTGTGGTATATGTGCTCTGTGTTTGTGAAGTCTTCATACGTCACCTTTATGCACTGTTGGACATACACTTTATTATACCCCCCATACGGTCTATCAGTGTTGTAGGTATAGGGAAGCCGTATGCACACCCAGTGGGCATACGGCCTCTGTACGCCCACGGTAAGTCAAAATAGCCTCCAGGGCGTGTAATCCAGCCCCAGGGCGTGTAATCCAGCCCCAAGGCGTGTAATCCGGCCCCAGGGCGTGTAATCCGGCTATTTTGGCCGACAACAGTGCTGCTGGGATGGAGGAGCGGCAGTTTATCGTACTAAACCGCCCACAGCGCCCCAGGAGGACTGAGCCGACAACTAAATGATTACACTCGCCCTGCCGACGTTGTAGGCCTAAAATGTGCTTGGCGATTGACGATAAAAGCGCAGGAGCGATTATATCGCCATCTAGCGGATGTTGTCGGCGAATGGGCGTGGCAGCCGACTTTTTCTTCAATCGCTGAAAATGGATCGTACCGACAAGACGTTTGAGCTGCGGGAGCTGTCAGATGGGGTATATTCAGTGATAGTAAACGAGGAAATGGTGGGCAATGTCGCCGAAATATTAAGCGACATGCGAGTGGCCGACAACGGGACTGATGAAGAAGGCTTTGGGACGTTTGTTGACATAATGGCGGAGGGTGTGCAGGCTATCCAGATGGAATCGCCAGTAGTGGAAGGAGCTTGTGGGGCCGACAACGAAAACGACGATAAAGACGTGTCCGACGACATTTGTGGTCTGATTTCAACGATAGAAGAGAGGGATTACCAACGTAAAATATGTGAGGTTAATGCACAACCTGACGTGGAGGTAAACTTGCCGCTGGCAGACCTTTCCCTGAACTGCATGCTGGAGGAAAATGCTGATTGTCGATCGAAAAACACCCCCTGAAAAGGTGAAGGCTCCTCCAAAAATGGGAAAAAGGGCACCCCCAAGCCCCCCAAAAGTAGGCCCCCCCCCGGCCCCCCCTGCAGAAGGTAGTGCTCAACAACAAATGATGACAGATGACGAACTCTCAGACTTTGTGGACGCCCAGAGGTCGGCCAACACCGTCAAGAGGACAAAGCAGGTAAAGCAATGATATTTTAGGTCTTTAAAATAGTGGTTCCTATGTACTGACCGACAACAGTTGGGTTAAAATTAATTAAATAAATTTGGAGTGTAAAAAAATGGCCCAAAAAAAGTAAAAAGTTGGTCCAAAAAATGCAGAAAATTGACCCAATTTTGCCCTTTATTTTACAGGTGATCAGGAAATTTGTGCAGTTTGTGGCCGACAACTTTCAAGACCATCGCAAGATATGGGACTTGGATGCAGGGACACTGAATAATTACATTTGTAATTTCCTGTTGGGTGCAAAGAGGATGGATGGAACGCCTTATGAACCTGACACACTGACATCTATGCTCCGAGCCATTGACAGGTACCAAAAACTGACCTCAAAATTAGTTTTTTAATAAAATAAGTAACAAATAGACCAAAATTGGCCCAAAAAAAAAAATTTGACCAAAATTTGTTTAATAAAATAAGTAAAAAATGACCAATATTGGGCCAAAAAATGTTAAAAAATTGACCAAATTTGCCCAAATTTTCTGAAAAAAACATGTAAAAAAATATTAAAAAATTGTTTTTTCATTTCCTTATCTACAGGCACCTCCGTGAGAAGCGTTATGAATATAACCTACTGCAGGACGACGAGTTCAGCGGAGCCAGGGCCATCCTAGCGAGTCGCCGAAAGCAATTAAAAGGCATGGGGAAAGGAGGGCGCCCAAACCGGAGTGAGGCGTTAACACCAGCGATGATTGACATAGTATGGGAGATGAACTTATTTGGCATGAGCTCCCCAAAGGCTCTTCAGAACGGATTATTTTTCTATTTAACCTGTGGATTTGGTTTCAGGGGGTGCCACAAGTCCCGGCAGCTGAAATGGGGGGATGTTAGCTTGGGGAAGGATGAGGAGGGGGATAGATTTCTGCAACTGGACTGTGAGAGGATAACGAAGACGCGGCAAGGGCTGGAGGGGGGCCACACTAGGGCGTACAACCCCCGGGTGTATGAAGATCCAATTTTTGATCGTGACCCCATAACACTATATGAACTCTTCACAAGTAAACGACCCTCAGACATGAGAGCAGCCGCCTCCCCTTTCTATCTGAGCCCCTGCCCTGTGTACAGGGACAGCGATGACGTGTGGTATAAATCTGCCCCAATGGGAATCAACACCCTATCTAAAATCATTCCTACGATTGCTGAAAAGGCTGCCCTGGAGGGTCGTCTGACGAACCATAGTTTGAGAAGGACGACCTGCCAAAACCTGCTAGCGTCAGATATCCCATCTACAGCCACCATACAACTCACCGGCCACAAGTCAGTCGACAGCCTCAGTAACTATGCTGTGGCCACAAAGCGACAACGGAAAGAAATGTCGCGCATAGCGACAGGGCAATCGGCAAAAAGAGCTCGTGAAGAGAAGGAAGATGCCATTGAGGAAGAACCCACCATTGAGCCTCTCTACCCCCCACCCCCTCCTCAACCTGTTATCCCAGTAGTGAATGCTGAGGCCGGAGTCCCCCCTGTGCTCCCGGCGGGCATGGCCGAGCTGCGGGCGGCGGCGAGTGGGTTGTTCACGGGGGCGGCCATCTCCGGCGGGGTGATTAATATCGCCTTCAATTTTCAGCCAAATACCGCTAATAACACAAAGATGGACATATCTAATACTCAGCAGTCGGACAACTAAGGTCCCCCCGCCATGTTGGTCGTAATATAATAAGTTGTTACCTTTAGTTAAGTGAGTTTTGTCGGTTGAAAAATCAGATATCGTAATCCAACATGTGCGTGTTATCTCCATCTTGTCTCCCTGTCAACTGGCGAAGTGAACACGGTGAGCGCCAAAAAATAATGAAGCGCGCATGCGCTAATCTCAAAGAAAGCGCACATAGCCTCACTATTTCTAGTATTAAAAGTAGCCTCTGTGGCTTTTCCGTTTAAAATTGTGTTGGATTCCATTATATATATTAAATTCTGATCGATACAATTAGTAATAGCCATAACATAGTGTATAATTAAAAGTAACCGTGAAAAAAGTTGACGCCTTCCCGCGCAAAAAAGTAATAAAATGTTGTATGACGTTTTTTGTTTACTGGGAAGACTAATATGACTAACTAACTAACACTCATCTCATTCTTAGAAATGGAAAGACTATGGCGGATTAAGTCAGTTTTGACTAACTTGAAAATATATCACTAACAATTTAGTCAAAATAACAAAGACTAACCTCACTATTCTATGGGCCCGGACTTTCACCTGTGGGCCATTCCTAACCAACCTATGTTAAGCAGAGCCTAAATTGCCCCATTTGCTCATATTTTTCTTTTTCCATCGAGATATTACAATATTATCCTCCAAAATAAGTTGCTAAATTTCCTGTGAGCCACCCGGGCCCATGGGTAGGTTATTCTGAAGAGAACTGTGGGCCCAGACCCAAAGTTATAGGCCATTGCCTCCCATGCCAGCGTTAGGGTCTATTCCTGCTAAGCCTAACATTCATCTCGTCCTTAGAAATGGAAAGACTAAAATGGTTAGGGTAGATTCACCCTGAGTTGGACACATACCCTGAGACGGACAGTGAGATTTGAGGTTATTTATGTACTCTACTACTTCTAGTGCTTGTTTTTCTTTTGGAAAAAATAACATTTAAACTTTACTATTGTTCACAAATGGAGGGGTTAAAATGCTTGAATAACGACAAAACTAGGTGTCCGTCTCAAGGTATGTGTCCGACTCCAGCTGCAGGTCAATCTACCCTAAGTCAGTATTGACTCACCTGAAAAATAGCACTAAAGATTTTGTCAAAAATAACAAAGACTAACCACACTATCCTTATTGTTTCTAAAAATGAAAAGACCAAGGAGGTAGTTCGTATAGACTAACCTGGGCTTGGCATATATATGCAGCCAAAGTGCCTAACCAGGTTAGTCACCACTGACTAAGAATGCAAGCAAAACGAGTGTCAGTGTACATAGTATGAACCAGGATAAGAAGAACATGTACATCACCATAAAAAGCAGTGGTTTATTTCTGCCACTCCCCTAACTCATGGCTAAGATCCGCTATTAAAGGAAACTGTCACAGGTTTAGGCAAAAAAAGAGGTGTATTTGAGGTTACAAAGACTGAAAGTCTAGGTAGGTTAAGGCCCAAAAAAAGGTTGGCTTCAGGTAACATGGTAAGAAAATGTGGGTTTTTTCTTTCCTACTTTGGACTGAAAAGTAGCCAAAAGTTGACTCGTAAACTACAGCGCCGACTAGCCGACAACAGTGTTGACTCATAGACAATCAAATTTACCCTGAAGTAGGCCCAAAATTACTTAAAACATGAATATTTTTAAGAAATCGGATAAAAGTTTCTCTTTGACTATGGCGTTGACTCATACAAGACCAAATTGACCCTAAAATAGCCCTAAATCACTCAAAACAAATATTTTTCCTAAATTAGATAAAATTTCTCCGGTCGGCCCTGTTTTGCTGGGTAGGGTCGGGTAACCTGAAACACACCTTTTTTTATATATAGCCTTAATGGCTGGGTGACAAACTAGTATGTCTCTCACTCCAATAGCTCATGGCTAAGATCGGCAAGTAAAATGACTACAATAAGTATATATTGGGGGTGGATGGCTAAATTCGACACGGCAACATGGACATTTCTTGAAATCGACATGTGACATGGAGCTTAGTGACATGAGGAAAAAATTAAGTGACATGACATGGGGTGGTTCTGAAAATTGACATGGGACAGGACAGGCTCTGAAAGGCGACATGGGACACAGGCATTTAAGTGACAGGTGACATGGCCATTTCTTTAAATCGACATGCGACATGGGGACCCCCCATCTATACCCCCTATCGGGGCAGTGACAAACTAGAGCAATCCACAAAAAATCATGTCCTTGTCCCATTTCTCGAGTGCCTACTTTCCTTTTTGACTGGGCTAACATCTACTATAGATAGTTATATAAACTTAACAAGAATGGCCTAGTGGCTTGGATCTAGGATAGGAAGACCATCCCCTTAATTTCGAAGCTAGAATAGTAGATCTACTATTCTAGCTTCACAATTAAGGAGAGGGTCTCCTACCTTAGATCCAAACCACTAGGCCATCCTTGTTAAGTTTATTATATAACAACTGGGTTATATTTAGAATCCCCCAAACAGAGTCCCCCACATGCAGGCATATCCTCGCCCTGTAAGCCTGTATTCCCCAGCAAAGCACCCCGTCTATAAAGGCTCAGGCAACCAACAAATAGTTTGCTGGTTGTTTTCTTTCCAGCAGTGCTCTGGTCTAGACAAGTTGCATGAGACCTTTTTTCTTTTACAAGAAACCCAAATCGGAAATAGATTTTGGTGTGTCTCCCTATTATGTCCGATGGAAGTGTGGCCACGAATATAATGCTTTATTTCATGGTGAATAGAGCACTTCCATTGACATAACCAAGTTAAGGCTGTATTCCACATCCCCCCCCCCCCCCATCCGTAAAAAAAACCTCGCCCGTATTATACGGACCGTCCAATTATCAAAATTGTTTATACAACCACAAGTCAATGGGTAAACAATTACAAGTGAAATAACCCAGTCAACGAGTGTGCCTTTGTGTTTAATTGATTTCTTTTTCGATTCAAAATATTAAAAATTGTGATGGGGGAGTCTAGAATAATTTATTTCAATGCCATTTAAATCTAGGAAAAAAAACGCTATTGATTACATCATTGGTGATGTCACAGGGTCGTGTAATAAGGGCACGAGTTATTTCACGGGGGTAACAAATACGGTGCACTTTGGTCAAATCAATAGTACTGCCGTATTTCATTTAATAAATGAGACCCTGTTTCACCCTAAGGCCATAAAAAACAACATGAAAGCACTAGCCAGACCCTGTAGCTGAGGCCAAAAAAAAAAAAGGTGTGTTTCAGGCAACCCGACCCTAGATTCAAAAAAGGGCCGACCCTAGCATTTTTTTTCCCAATTTTGGAGAATTTTTTTTAATATTTTTATTTTTATTGTTTATTTTTCTCAATTTTTACAAATTCTTTCAAGAAAAAAAGTTCCCAGTGACCTCAGAGGCCTGAATGATTGAATAACTTCAGAAAATGGCTTTTTAAGAGGAATATGCAATAACTTCTTGATATTCCTAGTCAATAGAGGAATTATTGAGTCATTCTGGTGAGTCGCGAGTCGATTTCTCCATTCGCGACACATTCCTGGTTCTCTCTATGTTGAAAAAAAAAAAAAAAAAAAAAAAAAAAATCCGACCTACCTACCCTAGAAATTCTGACCATGTTGCCTGAAGCACACCTTTTTTTTTTTTTGGCCTGAGGGGGTGGTTTTTTTAACAACAGGGGGGTCGGTGGATTTTCATGAGAGCGGTTCTAAATCCCCCCCCCCCCCCCCCCCCCCGGGCAGATTGAAATTGAGCACAGCCGACCCCTTTAACCTATAGTAACGATCTGGCTTTTTCGCTAAAAAGGGGAGCAATTTCTTTGCCCCCACTTGTTTTGGTCCGCCCAAATCCACCAGCCTCTCTGTGTTGTTACAAAATGACCACTCCCTAAGGCATCTGATGAAGCAGTTTTCAAATTCTGGAGAGGAGACAAATGATTTACTGAACTTGAGGAATATATTAAGATTTTACCTAAATCTGTAAATGAAATATTCCCACAGATGTCATACCTTTTTAGGAATATGTATTCACTAACTCAATGAAGAGAACACTTTTTGATACAGATAAGGTTAAAAAACACTCCTTGATACAGATCACGTTGATACAGATCACGTTAATTTGATACAGATTACATTGTTTAGATACAGATCACGTTAATTTGATACAGATCACGTTTCCATGGTCAGCCGTGATGTGAAGTACTACATATCATCTTACTTGATACACATCACGGTTGTACAGCCCTTGTCCAACAACTATCTGTGTCATACTCGCTAGTTGTGTCAATGACATGTACAGGTTGACCATCCAACCACCATCTGTGTAAAAAAAATGCTACCGGTGTCAAATTAAGTGTATTAAGAAGGTGTTATCTGTGCCAGGCATATCTGATATTTCACCTAACGCTAATGTGTGTCAAAATTGGTTAGAGGGTGCAGAATGAAAAGAGTTCTTGAAAAATCAGCTTTCTTGAATATGCCCAAATTGGCGAGAACGTGTTTTTATTTTAATTGAAAAAAAACTATATTCCCGGAAAGGGCCAATCAACATAAACACACACAAAATCTTGAAAAAGTACATCTTTCGGAAAATAGCCAATTAGCAGAGAAAAACGTAAAAATTCTGAAAAATGTCAATCCTGAAAATGGCCTACTTGGAAGTTTATTTTCTTCAAGATGGCCAATTCCGGGAGACATTTTTTTCTGAAAATATAGCCATTATATAATACGTTAAAAGAGACCTATACACTCATTGAATCGTGAAAAGAATTGTTCACTTTTTTGAGGGCCACATGATACATAAGTGCATTGTGCCCATTATCATCCTGATGCAGGAAATCAGCACCAGATTAACTCACCAGGGCTGCATTCATGCATCATGTCGATTATACAGGATTGCATCAAACCTGTATGGCCTGCATGATGCTTTCTTCATTCTTCTCGATGATAACACATGAATATGCCCCAATATACCACATTGTTAGTATGATACAGATAGCGTTTCTTGACACAGATATCAGTTGGATGTCCCTATTGACAATGATAAAGACGTTAATACAAATAGCGTTAATTACGACAGATAGCGTTTTTTAACACAGATAGTGGTTTGATGGTCAACCTCTATATATGTTGTTGACACAATTAGCGGTTATGACACAGATAGAAGTTGTACACCCCTCCCAAACCATGAATAGCCGAATTTGGAAAAGATGTATGAATTTTTGTGTATAAATCTCTGCCTGAAATGCGAAAAAAGATACAACTTGTTGAATGAAAAAAAAAGTTTTGCAATATTCTAACAAAATGCAGAATAAGACTACCTTGCATACTTTCACCAATTTGTATTACATTAATTCCCGTGTATAAACCTAACTCACATATATAAACCACACTCCTAGCTTGACCCTACGGGTTGAGACACTCCTGTGGGGTCGGCATGATGCAGCAAGGGCAAGTAACTCACCAGGGCTGCATTGATGCATCATGACGACAAATGTCATCTTTTAGCGAAATATTGAAATAGAAGTAATGCATGACTGAGCATCGTCTTAAAAAAGACATGTATAATATTGCCGTAAATAGCCATTTTATGATGGTATCATAGATCTTCCCCTACCAGCGAGAGTGTATCAACCCCGTATCATCACCTCGGGTTGCATTCATGCACGACAATGACACAGGGCTTTATCAGGTGGAGGACTGGTATAGCAGGACAGGACGGCCTGCGTTAGGCTGTGTCTCACGACCTTGGGCCAATGTTTTTGTCTCTGACTGGGTGCCGTCTCTGACCGGGTGCCGTCTCTGACCGGGTGCCGTCTCTGACCTTGTGTCAGAGAAAAGTGTTTTTTAATTGTTAACCTTTACTCACATATATAAGGATTTGTAAAAACATTACGGCAGTTGTTATGTAATTATAATAAGCCTCCTGCTGTTGGTAGAAGGTAACTAAACTCCCAAAGTGATGTCCGGTCAGAGACGGCACCCGGTCAGAGACGGCACCTGGTCAGAGACGGCACCCGATCAGAGACAAAAACATTGGCCCAAGGTCGTGAGACACAGCCATTAACAGGCAGCCTGTACTTTCAGGTCGCCCAGCCTGTGCATTCAGGCCGCCCCTATACACTCTCCAAACACAGCAGGCTGGTGTCCAAGGCTGGGAGCCTGGTATAGCAGGCTGGGGCTGAGGCTTTCACACCTTCTCCAAACAGAGACTCTGCTACATGTGTGGTACATTAGATAAAATACTAATTTAAACTCATAATAATTCAAAAATGCAATGGACCATGCACATAATGCATCCAAAGGTTGGTAGCTGAAATACTTATCTTTGTACTAGATAGGTTTATAAATTTCGCAAATATCAAATAAAAATCGCAAATATGATTATATAAAAGCTATATTAAGAACACAGTGCTGTAACAGAACGGCCCTGAATACAGGGCTGAGCGACCTGTAAATCCAGCCCGGGTGGTTTGCCCAGTCTGTATTGTAATTCTGGGCAGTCTTCCACCTGTTTATGCATTACAACAGTATGTAGCCGTTAACCCTTAAAGGATGGTATGATGCCTGAATGCATCATACCCATGGTCACCATGATGCGTGAATACATCCCTGGTGAGTTACTCATCAGGGCTGCATTCAAGCATCATTCTGACCCTATGGGGTTGAGACGATCTCATAGGGTTGGCATGATGCACCAATGCAGCACCGGTGAGTTACTCACCGAAGGCTGCATTGGTGCATCATGACGACAAATGTCAGCTTTTAGCAACATCCATACTTAAAGGGGTAACAGTTGTGAGTATACAATCACTTTAAGTGTAAATATGTACATAACCTACCTACACTAATGTGCCAATTCGCTGTAACATAATCATGATTATGTCTAAATAAATGTATATTCTATGTGAGCTCTGTGTTACTTTCATTATTGAAATCAATTCAGCCTAGCTTTAGAGGCTTAATCATTAAGATAAAAAAATTAAATAAAGTTCCCTCGACAATGGCATGTAAAGATATATTACTGCCTTGATAAACCTTCATGGGTTGGTATGATGCATTAACAGGTTGGAGACTGGCCAGTTTCTTAGTACGCCCTAAGATTGACTGACACTCCCCAGAACACAGGGTGTACACTGATAATAATGGACCTGGAAATGTTAGTCACTACGGACTACATTTCTATAGTCGCGTGAACGTAGCAAAAAGGGCTATACTTAGTTAGTCACCTATGTCTAATGTAAGTTAGTCATATAGTCAACCTATAGTCAAGCATTAACTCGGCTAATTTGGGATATATAGTCAAGTGACTATGAATTTTATGCTTTCATGCTCTAAATTAGTCACTCTGACTAATAGATATAGTCAATCATGAGACGGCAGGACAATAAGTCAAGACAAGTACCCCCTAGCATCTACCCCCAAGACATCTACCCCCGGGGCTTACTATCTACCCCTATGACATCTACCCCAGGACATCTACCCCTAGGACATCTACCCCATAGGACTTTTACCCCCGTCGGACTTTTACCCCCGTAGGACTTTTACCCCTTGGAATTTTACCCCCTAGAACTTCTGCCCCTTAGGACATCCACTGCCTTGGACACCTACCCCCAGACATCTACCCCCTAGACACCTACCCCTGGGACATCTACCCCCTTTACCCTCTAGGACTTCTACCCCTAGGAACATCAACCCCCTCTACATACCCATATAGTTGAGTCATATCATGTGGAGGGGGTAGATTTCTCCAAGGACATCAGATATCTACCCCTGGACATCTACCCCCTGGGAATCCACCCCCTTTAACATCTACCCCCTAGGATTTTATCCCATTGGAAATCTATCCCCTAGACTTTTGCCCCTTAGGACTCTACCCTGTAGGACATCCATCCCCTTGGATGCCTACCCCATAACATATACCCCCTGGACATCTACCCCTAGGACGTCTACCCCCTAGGACATTCATCCTCTTGGTCATCCATTCCCTGGAGTTTTACCCCCTTATGACTTTTACCCCTAGGTTATCCATCCACTGGGCATTAGCCTCCTTCTTCTAGAACTTCTACCCCCTAGGACATCTATCCACTTGGATGTCTACTACCTTTGCCCTCTAGGACTTCTACCCCTTAGGATATCCCCTGACATGGAAACTACCCCCAGACATCTACCCCCTGGACATCTACCCCCTGGGACATCTACCCCCTTTACTCTAGGACTTCTACCCCTGGGAACATCAACCCCCCCTCTACATACCCATATGGTTGAGTCATATCATGTGGATGGGGTAGATTTCTGCAGGGACATCAGACATCTACCCCTGGACATCTATCCCCTGGGAATCTGCCCCTGTGGACATCTACACCCTAGGATTTTATCCCATTGGAAACCTTTTCCCTGGACTTTTGCCCCCTTAGGACTCTACCCTGTAGCACATCCACCCCCTTGGACACCTACCCCAGGACATCTTCCCCTGGAGACATCAACCTCCTCGACATGCCCATATGATTGAGTTATAGGCCTATGTGGATGGGGTAGCATTCTCCAGGGGTAGAAGTCCTAGGGGGTAGATGTCCTAGGGTAGATGCCCACTGTCCTTTGAGAAATCTTCTCCCTCCACATGATATGGCTCAACCATTTGGGCATGTGGATGGGGTAGAACTACTAGAGGGTAAAGGGGGTAGATGTCCATATGGACGGATATTCTAGGCGGTAGAAGTAGAAGTTTTAAGGGGTAAAAGTCTGGGGTAGATGTCCAAGTATAGGGTCAGATGTCCCAGGGGGTAGATGTCCGGAGGTAGGTGTCCAAGCGGGTGGATGTGCTAGAGGGTAGAGGTTTTTAGGGGTAAAAGTCTGGGGGTAGATGTCCAAATATAGGGTTAGATGTCATAGGGGGTAGATGTCAAGGGGTAGATGTCAAGGGGTAAATGTCCAGGGGTAGGTGTCCAAGTGGGTGGATGTCCTAGGGGGTAGAGTCCTAAGGGGATAGGTGTTGAAGGGGATAAAAGTCCTAGGGGTAGATGCCCTAGGTAGATTCCCAGGGGTAGATGTCCAGAGATAGATGTTGGATGTTCCTAGAGAAATCTACCCCCTCCACATGATATGACTTATTATGGGCATTTGGAGGGGGTTGATGTCCCCAGGGGTAGAGGTCTTAGAGGGTAAGGGGGTAGATGTCCAAGGGGATTGATGTCCTAAGGGGTAGAAGTTGTAAGGAGGTAAAAGTCCAGGGGATAGATGTCTAAGGGGATTAAAGTCTTAGGGGGGAGAAGTCCTACGGGGTAGATTTCCAGGGGTAGAAGTCCGGGTGTTAATGTTGTAGTAATGTTTAGCATGCTTAGGACATCTACCCCTTGGACATCTATCCCCTAGACTTTCATGTCCTAGGGGGTAGATTCTCAGGTGGTAGATGTCCAGGGGTAGATGTCTGGTGGTAGATGTAGGCTGGGGGTAGATGTCCGGGGGTACCTGCCCTAGCACCATTGGGTGAAGTAGATGAGCATGGGCCATATGCCTGGCACACTATAACCCTTCACACAATCAACCTCTGTGTATTCTAGTCTGGAAGCCTAGAGATCCACAGTTACATGATCAGAATTTGAACAAAAACACATGATACTTCAATCAAAATCATGAATGCATGTGTCCTATGATACCTTAAGTAAACATACTCAACATTAACACAAGAGCTAACGCACAAGGCAATGTGTAAAGGAGTGGTTTAGATAGAATAAGATGTGCCTACCTGAAATCAGTTGAGCATTCAATTTTGAATCCTACCTGTTTCCTGTGCACACATTCCTGTGACATCATCAATTTGTGTGATCTACATATAGTCACTTTTTTTTAAATGTGTTTCATTGGGTAAAAGATAACAAATACAAAAGTAGATGCATCATCCTAGCTTAGGCGCATTGCCTTTCTTCCGCTAGGTCCCCTTTCATGAGACTAGATTATCAGAATAAACATGCAAATATTCATGGGTATGACGTAACAATTTTGTAAGTATAATTAAAAGTGAGTTGACCAGATCAGTAATTATCACAGTTTTTGCAGGACATTTTTTTGATGAGATGAGATGAGATGAGTGGGGGGGGGGTGCATGGTATTCATTATCGGGGGGCATTCTCTAAGGTAGCTCGTATACATTTTTCTATCACATAAAGCAGTCATTATAGTTCTTTTTGATTGCAATTTTAAAATCAGCCAGGCTCTCTATAATTTTTAGTTTTTAGCATGTTCCATCTTTTTATGGCTCTATAAAACTATGACTAATATGTGACTAACATATGTGATCATCTGACTACGGGGGTCAAAATATGGTGGTATAGTCAGTACTGACTATAGGTTTTATTATCAGTGTACCAAGAACTTGGTACACTCATTTATTGTCACTTTTCTCATATTTCCATAACAAAATGCATAATTCTGATGCCACTATATGAAGCACAGGTCTATGATTTATGTATGCACCCTTTTTCATAACTATAATCTGAATATTATCTGAAAAATGGCTTTATCTACATACTTTCCTTCGGTAAATGTTTAGTAAAATCACTTCGCTAATTTTTTGTTAAATCTGCTAATAAAAATGAACCCAGAGGAGGAAATCATTGATTAAGGCCCACAAAATGATGTTTTTGTTTTCACTTAGTGATGTTTGATGTAGTAAATAAGCCATATAATTCAAATATAAGTATGAAATAGTAGAGTGGTTTCCCTAGCCCCACCTATGACCCCAATGACCCCACTAATTACATGCACAGACAAGGGTCACAGTCCAGTTACCACAGGTAAGGTACATGAGTACTGGGCTGTGATTGGCCCATTTACCTGCATGAGCAGGAATCATGGTCCAGTGAACACACCAGGTGTACCAAGATTATGGTACAGCACAAGATGGTGCACAGTGCCATAATCTTGGTACAGACCAAATGAAAAGGGTGTACTATACCTAGTACGTTCTAATAAAATGGTCCCGGCCCCAACCTGATTAATGCAGCCCAGGGGAGTGTACCCACCAAGGCTGCATTCATCCATCGTGTCAACACAGGTCAATTTTGTTACTGCAGTTAAAAAAAAGCCTGTACAGAGCAGCCCAGATGATACAAAGTTTTGAATCAATGTTGAAAACGGATTGTCAGTCAATGTTGATTTAATGTTGAGCTAAATTTTGTGCTCACTGGAAATGTATTTATAGCAGTATGAGTCTTTAAAGTGTTATCCGGGATTGTGAATTTGACGACCCTAGACTTGTCATTTGGAGAAGGCCGCTGCCTGGGCTAACACTGTCAGTTAGATGAGCCTAGTGTCGTCGTGTTGGATTATAACCTGGGAGGTCCTCAGATGATAAACCTTTGACTGCTTTATTTTATGACAGTAACTGAGAATACCCTAAAGTCTTCTTATAAAATGACTGTTTGACGGCCTTAGCTGCATCGATTTTATTAGTCTACTATACTTATAAAATCTCTTGTATAAACTGCTCTGTATAAAGACATGGTTGGTGTCAAAAGATTGCTAAGTCTGCCTCCTGCACAGGCCGCAGCATCTACGCGAGAATCTAGTGGGTGTCAGGGCTCGAGGCCCCACTGACTTTTGGCCCCCCTGACATTTGGCCCCCCAGGACAAATGCCCCCCCCCCCCCCCCGGACTTAGGACTTAGGGCCCCCGACATCTAGGCTGCCATGTCGACATAAATATGTTGACATGTCATGTCTACATCCACCACCTCCTTCTCACGTCTACCACCTCCCTCTCACATCCACCACCTCCTTCTCACGTCCACCACCTCCTTCTCACGTCCATCATCCCTTTTCTCAGGTCCACCACTCAGATGGCGGCATGTATGTCGACATGGCGGCCAGTATGTCGACATGGCGGCCAGTATGTCGACATGGCGGCCAGTATGTCGACATGGCGGCCAGTATGTCAACCTGACAGCCAGCATGTCGACCTGGCGGCCAGAATGTCGACATATGGCAGTCAATATGTCGACGTGTCGACCTATCTGTCGCCCCTGACATTTGGCCCACTGACTTTTGGCCCCCCTGACATTTGGCCCCCTAGGACAAATGGCCCCCCGGACTTAGGGTCCCCGGAAGAAATGTTCCATATGTCTATATAATGTCTAGATATATCCATATAATGTCTAGATATATCCACATAATGTCCACATATGTCGACATCTGTCCACATATGTCGACATCTGTCCACATATGTCGACATCTGTCCACATATGTCGACATCTGTCCACATATGTCGACATCTGTCCACATATGTCGACATCTGTCATCTGTCAACGGTTATTCACATATGTGGATAGATGTCAACCTATCTGTCGACCTGTCGCCTTAGCAGTCGACCTGTCGACCTATCTGTCGACAGGTCAACCTATTTGTCGACCTGTCAACCTATTTGTTGACCTGTAGACCTATCTGTCGACCTGTCGACCTATCTGTCGCCCCTGACATTTGGCCCACTGACTTTTGGCCCCCCTGACATTTGGCCCCCCCAGAACAAATGGCCCCCCAGACTTAGGGTCCCCGGAAGAAATGTTCCATATGTCTATATAATGTCTAGATATATCCACATAATGTCCACATATGTCGACATCTGTCCACATATGTCGACGTGGACATCTGTCCACATATGTCGACATCTGTCCACATATGTCGACATCTGTCCACATATGTTGACATCTGTCCACATATGTCAACATCTGTCCACATATGTCAACATCTGTCCACATATGTCAACATCTGTCCACATATGTCAACATCTGTCATCTGTCAACAGTTGTTCACATATGTGGATAGATGTCGACCTATCTGTCGACCTGTCGCCTGAGCAGTCGACCTGTCGACCTATCTGTCGACATGTCAACCTATTTGTCGACCTGTCAACCTATTTGTTGACCTGTAGACCTATCTGTCGACCTGTCACCTTAGCAGTCGACCTGTCCACCTATCTGTCGACTAGTGGCCTTAGCAGTCGACATGTCAACCAATTTTTTTTTTCTTTTACTCTTATTTTCATTATAAACTGCTATGGACTTAGAAAAATGTCTTTTAGGGGGCTCCAAGTTCGGGGGGGGGGGGCATTTGTCCCGGGGGCCAACTGTCAGGGGGGCTACAAATCAGGGGGCCAAATGTCAGGGGGCCAAGTGTCCGGGGGGCCAGGAGTCCTGGAATCACTGCACTTTAGTGTAACATTCAAAGCAAAACAGTGCAGTCTATACAAAAACCTGCCTGACACCCACTATATCCTGCAAAATGTCTACCAGGCCTTTATAATGAGGGCTACTGCCAGCCCGAATGGCTCGCTGTATTCACTTGCAAACTTACAAACACTTGCTTCATATTTCATTTTTTTTAAAGCAAGATTGTACTCCGGGCCTGCGAGATTAAACCGGGCCTGTAAAGAAAAAGTCATGCAGGACTGAATGTCTTGCATGGTGACAAAGTTTTCATATATTAGACTGGCAGTGGTGCCCTCTATGGCTATATCAGGGTACTATAACTACAGCACTACAATGACACCCAGTGTTCCCGGCAGATGCAGAGGAGGCAAATAGCCCTCACTTTGAAAGAAATCAAATGCATTCACGTTGTCTATTCTAGTGCTAAAGAAGTTTAGGTTGTTCATTCTGGGACTAAATAAGTTCATGTTGTTTATTCTGGTACTAAATAAGTTCATGTTGCTTATTCTGTAGCTACGTGAATTGAAAAAAGTATTCTGTATAAGTCATGTTATTCAAGTATCCCTCATATGGCGCATGATCTAAGGAGCAAAATTCTTTTGGAATTTTGTAAATCGGAATAAAACTTCTGACAGAATTAACAAATAACCACCTCATTTTGGGGTTCATTAGAGGAACTCCATTAGACTACAGACAATAGATATGGAGATAAGGGTCATGGCACCCAGATTACCACTCCCCCCCCCCACACTTGTAGGTCTCCCAGGGAGGTGTGAGGCCGCCTCCAGAGCAGAGCCCCCTGGGGAGGCACTGCTCTGGAGGCGGCCTCATGTATCTGAGCCTCAAAATCTTGCTACTCCCATTTTTTATTTCCAGTTTGCCAAAACCTTACATTACCCAAATACTCTTCTATTATATATCACTGTATGCCCAATTAATCAAAGTATAAGGAGAGACATTTACCATAGGGATTGATTCAGCCACTTTTACGCAGTGAGCTTTGAAAAAAACAAATTTAATTGAGAATATACTTACAGTTGGAGTATAAACATCATAATTATATGCATAGAAAGCTCTGTCCATCTTCTCACTGACTAAATTGCTAAGTCTAGGCTACCCCTGGTGCTGTATAGTGGCAAAATCCGAAACATAACCCCTGTCAGTTGGCAAGTGTAGCCGTGACTGGGCACAGTGAACCCATGGGTTATACCTGACAATTTTGGCCTGTTCGCTAATATAACTAATCTGAAACATTACACCATTATAATGTTGAAAATGACGTTTCATACATACACATATATATAGACATAGAACTCTCAGTGAGCCAGTGTGCCAGTGGAGCCCCCTGGTGTCAAGAAGTGACATTACATAGAACTCTCAGTAGAGCCCCCTGGTGTTATGTAGTGATATCACAACGGTTCCAATAGTGCAGTTTCTCAAAAGTACAGGTGCTGACTCAGCACAATAAAGTAGTCCTCACTTACTGCTAGACCTCAGACAAGGCAACATCTCTTGTGTTCAGTCTTCTCTTCTTAGTCATAGCCATTCTATATATAAGGATTCCATAGATGTATAATACATGATATTTGAGGCATCTGGGGCTTGGGAATGATGATGCAAAGTGCAGATACCGCACATAAGTGCCGTTTTCGCGCATTGAGACGCCCGCGGTTCACGTAGCTATATTCTGGTACTAAATAAGTTTATGTTGTTTATTCTGGTACTAAATAAGTTCATGTTGTTTATTCTGGGACGAAATAAGTCCCAGGTATTTGCCCACTTTAAGTTGTAACATAACAGCACTGAAAAATAAATGTAATAACCAGGTTCTTTTATTCTGTCCGAGCCAATGCCACAACTCCTACTCCATCCCTCTACGCAGGGCCTGCCACACTCTGGCCTCACATCTCCCTGGCCTCCAGCCACCAGGCCTCCTCCTGCCCACCCCAGCCCTCTTGTCCCGTCACTGACTCCATCCCTCCAAGTCTCTGGCATTGTGATCCAAGTCTTTGTAACCACTCCCTCCGTGGTGCCTTGTGCACCACATATCAGTACTTATTTCTCCAGGGCTGGAGGGAGCACCCAAGCTGGTGGCCGTTACCTCATTCACCAAAATAGCCATACTCTCTTCTGAGTCGTCCAAACTGACATCACGTCACATGCATTCGCCAATTACATACAATCACCCCACATCGGACCACATCCACCCTCTAATACCCCCGTCTGGAACCAATTCCTAGAATTTGGAAGGGGAGGGTTGTGGAAGAACCAATCGACACATACTATCCAATAAATACAATTACATAGTGAATAATAATATGATGAACAATGGCTATACATGGTTATATTACATAGCGCTGTAGTAAACACTGTAATCAACGAGCCTAAATAGTGTATATACGCTTACACTCTACCATTCTTACTGTAATGAGACAGCAGTGCAGTGCACACACACAGGAGTGTTGCAGTGCCTGGAGTCATAGGACAATGATGAGGGTTAGACGCTAATGCTGGCCCGGGAGCCAATGGCCCATGGTTTTGAGTCTGGTGCACAGTTTTCTCAAGAATTACTTGCCTACGGGCCTAGGCGGCCCACAGGATCGGGTGAATAAATCTTTAGTAGAATATATGTATACCAAAATGGTCATGTTGTATACCGTTGGAAAGGTGAAATCACTCAGAAACAGACCATTCTGGTTAGGCTTGATATATCTCAACCACAAATACATGATTTTCTCATTCAGAAAAATGAAGCAATTTTTCTTGGCCCACAGATTTATGTATGGGCACATAGATTTCTGAGGCTACGGGCCTGGGTGGCACATGGCTGAAAAAGTTAGTGTCTACCCCTAAATGACAATGACAGACCACCAGGTCTGAGTCACAACAGCAACACAGATATACAGGCATATTCAAATATTGTGTTTCTGAGTAAAATAATGCCAAACAGCACTGGAATTTCACTAGGAAGGTAACATATTGATCCTTGATTCTTCCCCTATCTATTCAGTTAGTTTGCTTGCCCTTGGTTGGATCTTCTCAAGGCTCTACCTAGGATACCTTCCCATGCTTTGTCCTGATCATCCATTTTAACATATAGGGAGGGAAAATGCAGAACTGAGAAGTGCCTAAAATACTCTGTTCCAAACCACTTAATAATGTTTTCTCCCAACACCTTTCTGTTATCATAATTGGCCACATTAAATGTTGTCATATTTGAAACAGATGTCTTGATGTTGTTGGGTACAAGAGGGTGTTGAAGGAACACATGTTCACGATATTGGTTTTCAAAATATTGGTCAAATGTTTGAACATGAAAATGGACATGGAATGCACAATGCAGAGTGCATGGCTTTGTTTTCCCGCATCCACAACAGTGAAACTTGGGTGAAATCAGGGTTCTGTTCAGCAGCTTACTTATAGTCAGTGCAGCTATTAGTGCTGATTTCTCCCTTTCCAATGTTTTAGAACCAAAGTCAATGGGATTAGAATACTGCAAATACCTGCGGTGTGGATTAGAATAATAGCCATTGTTATCCACAAACCACAAGCCATTTTCTTTGAAGCGATATATCTTTGCAGCCTTTGTAATAATCCAGTTATTATGGACAGCGATCACGCCACAAGATCCATCCAAGCAAGGGTTATCAAAAGCAAACATACGTTTCCCAAGATCCCAGTAAGCTTTGCCAGTGGAAAACTCACTCATAGGCAACATTTTAATTATGGGGTTTCCTGGTATTGTCTTATTGTCAAGGACTAGATGCATAGCCTTCTGATCATCTATTATTCTTGTCATGACTACCTTTAGAACGGCTAAGAGAAGCTTAATGGAGGCTGCAGTGGGTCTGGCTACATACAAGCCTGTATTCACACCACCTTTACTAGCTCTGGTGAAACTTATGTCTGCATCTATCCTAAATCTTGAAGTTGGGTCCCTCAAGAACACAATGTCAACGTCAGAAAGCACTGTAGTAAAGCCCAGCATCAGTGCAGCAGCAACCATTTTTATCTTTTTACGCACCTTTATATTGAAATCCTTACTGCCAAAACGAGAGGGTCTGTCATTGTGCGCATCCTGGGCATACAAGAAGCAGTCAATGTTTTTGGCTTCAAGTATTTTGACAGCCAGACTATCTGAGCAGATGAACAAGAAGTTTTGAATCTTGAAACGCTTGAGACTCTCATAGTAGTTGATTGCCATGTCAGCAAATGCTGAGTCTAGAGGAGCCAAAATGATAGTCTTATCAGGGTTAGCCTTTCTCTGCAGTGCTTGATAGAATTCACCATCTTTTGATAGTATACTTTCTCCTATCCAACATAAGTGCATATCTCTTTCAGGTAGCTCACAAGACTGTACTGGAGGCTTTTTTTTCTTATTGTCTACACCTGGGTAATCATGAGGGTCCACTGCTAGGTGGCCAAACTCTACTGGTAGATGGAGTTTGTTATAAATAGTGTTACGGATCCTTTCATAATTCATTGAGTAGATAATTGTTACGACCAAAGTAAACACCAGCAACTTAACCCCTGAAAAGATGAACGACAATAGTTAGTACAGTTCTTTAGGCAGAGTTTCATCAAAGCACTATGTCCCCTGAAACCCTTTAAGCTATACACTCATATCTTTGGATCATGTTACCCAAAGAATTCTCCTGGCCAATAACATTGAGCTACAGTTAAACATTGTGAAATGAACTTGGCTATCAGGTTACCCTGATACTTTTTGCAGATATTCAGATTCATAAAGAGAAACAAGTACCAAATCTACCACTATGAGTGAAAAGGGATCTTGACATCTAAGATCGTCAGCCCATATAGCTCATGTTAATGCACTAAAACTACATTTTGAACGAATTCTGTCAGTCTGAATATGATTTTCCAGTACTTACTCTTGCAGGGAAACCTCATGTTGAATATATTACAGTCTACTGCGTCTCATCTAGATTTGAAATGAAACCACAACCTATTGCTGTTATCTTTATGTTATATCCCTTGGTTAGAGCGGGAGTGAGGGGGGGGGCTAGCTTAACTGATAAGTCTGTAAGTATATTATTGCAAACTTGATGCATTTAATCAAATAAATCATTCAAATGAGACCAATCAGATTGTACAATGAGATTTGTAAAACCTTGTGTTCTTGTAATAAGATGTTAGTCACACAGCAGGAATACACTAATCTCTATCATTGTGTTTTGGGTACAATATTGGATTATAACATTGTGAGTTGCGTACTCCATAACATCAAAAGTAATGTAGCGGGCACGTATCGCTCGGGGCAGCCCGAGCGTGCGTGGAGAGCGCATTGCCCGCCTGTGGTAGCTCAAGTACCGTAGCAGAGCAGTGAGAAGCAGCTGGCCCTGTGGTGCAGCGGTAGCATACTCAACTTCGGAGCGGAGGGACCGGGGTTCGATTCCCCGTGGGGCTCGACGTTTTCACTGACCTGTTACACTGGTGCACGTTTGACCAGGATCCACCGAACCTGGGTTGGGTACTTGAGCATGTTCAGCTTCTGCTAGGAGGTCCGGGTGACCTCCATTGACCTGGCAGAAGTCTGAGCGGTTTCAGCTTGTGCTATGTGTGCGTCCAAAGACACATGTTCAGGGCAGGTGACTGGCTTCGCCGGCTAATTCTAAGTAAGGGATTAGCTTTGATCACAGATTGCTGAGTAAGATGTCTGTCCGCGGACCTAGCAAAAGTCTGAAGGGGAGTAATGTAGCGGGCACGTATCGCTCGGGGCAGCCCGAGCGTGCGTGGAGAGCGCATTGCCCGCCTGTGGTAGCTCAAGTACCGTAGCAGAGCAGTGAGAAGCAGCTGGCCCTGTGGTGCAGCGGTAGCATACTCAACTTCGGAGCGGAGGGACCGGGGTTCGATTCCCCGTGGGGCTCGATGTTTTCACCGACCCGTTACAGTAATATTCTCCATGTAATATGAATCATTTATGATTTATATAGACCATTTATCATGGTCATCGACCACGAATCAAGTTCATAGTCTTATACTGGCACCACAGCCTACCATCAGGACTGGTTGAGCAGGCATAGTGGGTAATGCTGCAGTGGTGGTAACATCTATGCTGTTAGTATGTACAATAAACCCAATTCATGTTGCTATTCTGGTACTAAATAGGTCCATGTTGTTTATTCTGGGACTAAATAAGTTCATGTTGTTTATTCTGGTACTAAATAAGTTCATGTTGTTTATTCTGGGACTAAATAAGTTCATGTTAATAAGTCCCAAGTATTGTGCCCACTATTAGCTGTACCATAACAACACTGAGAAATAAATGTAATAACCAGGTTCTTTTATTCTGTCCAAGCCCATGCCACAACTCCCACTCCTGCCCTCTGCTCGGGGCCCACCACATTCTGGCCTCACATCTCCCTGGCCTCCAGCCACCAGGCCTCCTCCTGCCCACCCCAGCCCTCTGGTCCCATCACTGACTCCATCCCTCCTAGTCTCTGGCCATGTGATCGAAGTCTCAGTAACCACTCCCTCCGTGGTGCCTTGTGCACCACATTTTAGAACTTATTTCTCCAGGGCTGGAGGGAGCACCCAAGCTGGTGGCCGTTACCTCATTCACCAAAATAGCCATACTCTCTTCCAAGTCGTCCAAACCAACATCATCTCACATGCATCCTCCAATCACATACAATCATCCCACATCGGATCACATCCACCCTCTCATACCCCAGTCTGGAACCAATTCCTAGAAGTTGGAAGGGGAGGGCGTGGAAGAAGCAATCGACACAAACTATAGATTGAACCCAATTACATACACTGCATGAGTTGAGGGAATTACGAGAACGGAAATATCAGTAAATGTGTAGCTGGTATGGCCTTTGGGATTTCTGTTGAGTTTACTTAGATTTACGTACCAGGAGATTTACAGACTGACAGAAATATCAGTAAATCCCAATGTCAAATTTACTGACTTGTATAATCCAAGTAAATCCAAATGCCAGGAGTATGGCAGTTGGATGTAATGGGTGAGGGGGTGGACAAAGATTTGGACCAGTTGATGGGGAGCACCCAAAGGGACTGAGAGACTTAACAGGTGTGGCGGCCCTGCAGCGCCACACAGACCACCACACCTGTCCTACAGCTACCTGCCCCTCTAGGGCGCGGAGAAGAGGCGCCACACATGAGGTTTATGTCATATAAACATGAGGTTTACATCCCATAAACATGAGGTTTACATCACGTAAATATGAGGTTTATGTCATATAAACATGAGGTTTACATCATGTAAACAAGAGGTTTATGTCATGCCCCACCATCCCAGGAAAAACACCCCTGGTTGTTCTAGGATTTATGTCAAGTAAACATGTTATTTTACATCACTTAAACATGAGGTTTACATCACGTAAACATGAGGTTTTACATCTCATAAACATGAGGTTTGCATCCCATAAACAGGAGAATTACATCATGTAAACATGAGGTTTACATCAAGTAAACATGAGGTTTATGTCCTATAAACATGAGATTTACATCCCATAAACATGGGGTTTACATCACGTAACTATGAGGTTTATGTCATATAAACGAGGTTTACATCATGTAAAAAAGAGGTTTACATCATGTAAACAAGAGGTTTATGTAACTTAAACATGAGGTTTATGTCATGTAAACATGACGTTTACATTGAGATTTACCTGGCTTTATCAGCATGTAAACTAGATAGTTACTTGATTTTACATTTGCGTAAACAGGGATGTTCTGTTGTATATTAAATCTGTAAATGGCACATTTAGATCATTTTACATTTTCAGACCAATATCACGTAAATCTGCCTTTACCTATGTAAATAAAATGTTTATGTGAAAGTAAATCTAATGTAAATCCAACTTTTCGTGCAGTGATAGAGAATAATAATATGATGAGCAATGGCTTTACATGGTTATATTACATAGTGCTGTAGTAAACACTGTAATCAACGACCTAAAATAGTGTATACGCTTACACTCTACCATTCTTGCTGTAATGAGACAGCAGTGCAGTGCACCCACAAAGGAGTGTTGCAGTGCCTGGAGTCATAGGACAATGACAAGGGGTAGACGCTGATGCTGGCCCGGGAGCCAATGGCCCATGGTTTTGAGTCTGGTGCACAGTGTTCTCGAGAATTACTTGCCTACAGGCCTAGGTGGCCCACAGGAGTGGGTGAATAAATGTTAAGTAGAATATATTTATACCAAAATGATCATGTTGTATACCGTTGGGAAGATTAAATCAATCAGAAACAGGCCATACTGGTTAGGCCCTGATATATCTCAACCATAAATACATGATTTTCTCTTTCAGAAAAATGAAATAATTATTCTTGGCCTGCAGATTCATGTACAGGCCCATATATTTCTGAGGCTACGGGCCCGGTTGGCCCATGGTTGAAAAAGTTGGCCCATGGTGAAAAAGTTAGTGTCTACCCCTGAATGACAATGATAGACCACCAGGTCTGAGCCGCAGCAGCAACATAGATATATAAGCATATTCAAATATTGTGTTTCTGAGTAGAATAACGCCACACAGCACTGGAATTCCACTGGAAAGTTAACATATTAGTCCTTGATTCTTCCTTAATCTATTCAGTTAGTTTGATTGCCCTTGATTGGATCTTCTCAAGGCCTTACCTAGGATACCTTCCCATGCTTTGTCCCCATCATTCACATTAACATATAGGGAGGGAAACTGCAGAACTGAGAAGTGCCTAAAATACTCGGTTCCAAACCACTTAATAATGTTTTCTCCCGACAAGTTTCCATTTTCATAATTGGCCGCATTTAACGTAACATTTGAAACAGATGTCTTGATATTGTTGGGTACAAGAGGGTGTTCAAGGAACACGTGTTCACGATATTGGTTCTCAAAATATTGGTCAAATGTTTGAACATGAAAATGGACATGGAATGCACAATGCAGAGTGCATGGCTTTGTTTTCCCACATCCACGGCAGTGAAACTTGGGTAATATCAGGGTTCTGTTCAGCAGCTTACTTATAGTCAGTGCAGCTATTAGTGCTGATTTCTCCCTTTCCAATGTTTTGTCACCAAAATCAATGGGATTAGAATACTGCAAATACCTGCGGTGTGGATTAGAGTAATAGCCATTGTTATCAACCAACCACAGGCCATTTTCTTTGAAGCGATATATCTTTGCAGCCTTTGTAACAATCCAGTTATTATGGACAGCGATCACACCACAAGATCCATCCAAGCAAGGGTTATCAAAAATAAACATACGTTTCCCAAGATCCCAGTAAGCTTTGCCAGTGGAAAACTCACTCATCGGCAACATTTTAACCGTCAGATTTGCTGGTATTGTCTTATTGTCAAGGACTAGATTCATTGCCTTCTGATCATCTATTATTCTTGTCATGACTACCTTCAGCACGGCCAAGAGAAGCTTAATGGAGGGTGCAGTGGGTCTGGCTACATACAAGCCTGTATTCACAACACCTTTATTATCCCTGGTGAAACTTATGTCTGCATCGATCCTAAATCTTGAAGTTGGGTCCCTCAAGAACACAATGTCAACGTCAGAAAGCACTGTAGTAAAGCCCAGCATCAGTGCAGCAGCAACCATTTTTATCTTTTTACGCTGCTTTATATTGAAATCCTTAGTGTCATACCGAGATGGTCTGTCATTGTGTGCATCCTGGGCATACAAGAAGCAGTCAATGTTGTTGGCTTGAAGTAATTTGACAGCCAGACTATCTGAGCAGATGAACAAGAAGTTCTGAATCTTGAAACGCTTGAGACTCTTATAGTAGTTGATTGCCATGTCAGCAAATGCTGAGTCTAGAGGAGCCAAAATGATAGTCTTATCAGGGTTAGCTTTTCTCTGCAGTGCTTGATAGAATTCACCATCTTTTGATAGCATACTTTCTCCTATCCAACATAAGTGCATATCTCTTTCAGGTAGCTCACAAGACTGTACTGGAGGCTTTTTTTTCTTATTGTCCACATCTGGGTAATCATGAGGGCCCACTGCTAGGTGGCCAAACTCTACTGGTAGGTGGAGTTTGTTATAAATAGTGTTACGGATTCTTTCATAATTCATTGCGTAGATAATTGTTACAACCAAAATAAATGCCAGCAACTTAACCCCTGAAAAGATGAACGACAATAGATAGTACATTTTCTAGGCAGAGTTTCATCAAAGCATTATGTCCCCTAAAACACTTTAGGCTATACACTCATATCTTTGGAACATGTTGCCTAAAGCATTTTCTTAGCCTAAAACATTGTGCTACAGTTAAACATAGTGTAATGAACATGGCTCTCAAAAAACTGCATTTTGAATGAGTTCAGTCAGAATATGATGTTTTAGTACTTACTCTTCATGTTGAATATATTACAGTCTACTGCATCTCATCTGAATTTGAAATGAAACCACAACCTATTGCTGTTAATTTTATGTTATATCCCTTGGTTAGAGTGGGAGTGAGGGGGGGGGGCTAGCTGAACTGATTAGTCTTTAAGTATATTATTGCAACTTATTTCATTTAATCAAATAAGTCATTCAAATGAAACCAATCAGAATGTACAATAATGATATTTTCAAATCCTGGAGTTCCTGTTATTGAAGACCACATCCGGAGGTTTTGAATAATATGAGAACACCAGAATATCCCACTGCAATCATACTGATATAGTGGTATTTTCAGCAAAAGTAGTCAATCTCTGCAAATATCATATTGGTCAATGTGTGCTTTCTTCACTTTGCACAAGGGGGCACTGCTGCCTATGGTCATATGTAAAGTCGTTGCTAAGGACAGGAGTGCATGTGGGAGGTGTGTGTGTGTGTGGGAAGGGGAGGGGTGCTGTATGTAGTGTCGTTTATATAGTGCAGAGGTATGGTCTAGCCTCCCACCACTCACCACCTCTCAGCCATGACCCAATTTTGAGGGATAGCAGCCCCTATCCCACAAATATTTGAGACATAAGGACCACATTCAAACAGACCCTTTCTCACAAAAAAATTGAGAGATTGGGGCCATTTGATACATAGGGACATGGCAGGCCCCTATCCTACAAAAGATCCCTAAGTATCAAAACCCTATCCAGCAAAAGCACTTGTATAATCAATTTTGAGGACTATTTCTTACTTCTGCAGTAAGAAAGCATGCCTCACAAAAACACAATCATTCAAGGTTTGGCCAAAAACATAGAAAGAAAGAGGTCCGAATCTTTTTTGAGGCTGGCCAAACCCTTTGCGCTATAGGTGCAGACTTTTTTTCACTAAAAAGGGGTGCATTTTTTTTGGGCCTCATCTTCAAGAGAGGTCCAAGGTCATTTGGGTCCCCCCTCGAAGGGGTCCAATTTTTTTGGTTTCCCCCCACTCAAATCCACCAACCAGCATGTTGTTAAAAAATTACAACTCTCTAAGGAGGGGTCTACATTTTCTACACCCCCTCCCAAAACCAACCAAATACCCTGTACCTAATATATGACCGAGCGGTAATCTATAACCAAGAGTCTTCACCCCTCCTGAGGCAGGAGGGGACATTACTAAGGGTGGGGTGGTAATGGGAATATTATCCAATATCCTATAAATAGTCTATCTATTGCACATATTTAACCAAGGGGACACTTTTAAGGGATATTGGATTTTGAAGGATAGGGACATGCTAAAAATATTTGTGACGTCTCAAACTGTTTTGAGAGATAGGGGTCATTTAGCACATAGGGACTTCACCTGGTCCCTATATCTCAAACGGACCAATTTTGAGGGATAGGAGCATTTTGAGGGATAGGGGCCTTACAACTCTGCCTGATTTCGGCCTGGCTGTGTTTCTGGGCTGGCAGTCAGACACCCCCTCCCCTACTCAGTGAGAGGTAAGCTCCTGGGGCCTACTGACCACTACATAGGCTTATGGGGTTGGGGGGGGGCACTCTCTCCTATTTGGTTACCATCAGTGAACATGATTACAAGAGAAATGTTCCAATCCGGGGCGATATATAGGCAAGAGCCCATAAGGATTTCCTGCCAAAAAGGTCCTAGTTTGTTGAGCTACCTCTTGTATTAAGGATACCAAATTTTAGGTAATGTTTATGCAGACATGCATTTACTATAAAAAGAATGGGGGAGTGCCCCCCCATTGGGTCGGTTGTCACCTAATACGAGCTCACAATGGGTATAGCTCATATGGTTCTCACTGGGGACAGCACAACCACTGATATTTCAGGCCTGAGAGTGGTCCCAACGTGTGTGAACTTAACCAAATAATAGACAAATACATATATTCACCAATGAGTTAAATTGTATATGGTAAATCAATCAATATACCTAGGTACCAGTTTATTATACCGAAATAGCCATATGAAAACCTCCGGATGTGGTCTTTAAGCTGCTAGTCACACATCAGGACTACGCTAATCTCTATAATGGTGTTCTGGGTACAATATGTATACAGGATTTGTTTAAGTTCTGTATTAGCCCTCCAGATTGACCTCTCAAGTCCCCGTATTTTGTTTCAACCCTTATAAAGGGTTTCAACAAAATACGGGGACTTGAGAGGTCAATCTGGAGGGCTAATGCAGAACTTAAACTGATCCTGTATTTATTTTTAAATGCAGATGTCAAGTATTAAAGGAGAAAAAGACATTTTATTAACCTGTTTCCTCTCGCAACACGTACCGAGGCTGCCATGCCACCTTGCTCGATACTCACATCCGGTCTGTGCGCCTGCGCCAAAAAAAAGTCCCCCCCTTCCATCGCCTATATCGTCTTTATTAGTACAAATTAGGCCTAATATGCTATTAAAAAACCTTAATTCATTGAAAATGAAGACGATCAAACGATAGTTCATAAAAATAAAAATAAATTATTGCTTGTTCACACCGTCCAAGTTACGATAGGAAATTCCGCCAGGACCCGACATTGGCGCCACTGTTTGTCTATGGGGATTTCTGAAGATCCATTTTTTCGCCGAATGTTCAAGTAAACAACCCTCAACCAATTTTTCTGGGGGGGTAGGGCCTAATTCAGCTATTGTACGTGTAAATATAGGATGTTTTGTAGAGTTTAGGCTTGGTTTCAAGCAAAAATATGGTATTTTAACCCCTAAACGGAGTCAATGAACGAAAAAAGATATCATCTGAAAAAACGAACGTTGTCCTAGATTCGTCCGGGAATCGAACCCGGACCGCCCGCATGGTAAGCGAGACCGCTAACCACCAGACCATCTCGACCTGGATGGAGACATGGAACGCAGTTGGCGGACTGATCCTTACGCAAGACAGGAAGTGAAGTTTTAGCTCAATACGGCGGTTTAGCTCAATACGGGGGCTGGTTATTGACTTTTAGCTCAATACGAGGCTCAGTGTTGTAGTCTACCCGACTTGATATTTCGTCAAACCATTTAAAAATAATGGATTATAACATTGTGAGTTGCAAAAGTAATATTCTCCATGTACCGTAAATTCCTGCGTATAACCCGCATCCCGCGTATAACCCGCACCCCCAACTTAGAAGCATCCTATAACCCGTTTCTGGATCTGAAAATTTATAGTTTAGTACTGTTCTATAATAATAAAAACCCTCGTATAACCTGCACCCTATTCCGCACTAGCTGGATGTCCACTGGACAGCGCCATATTGGACTGGTCCCAGTATGCACCCTCTCCTTTCCAGTCACTAGCTTCAGCAAATCATGTGGACTAGATCAGGGGGCTAAAGCTCTGCTTGGAGAGTGGAACTACTACATTCCCTGCATGCTAGGACACCTGCAATTTTATACCTGTCCAATATAGGGTTGTGGTTAGGACAATGGACTCATGACTAGCAGTACCTAAGTTCAACTCCCTTCCAGGCTATGTGTGCTGACCATTTTAACCCCATTGGTTGCACAAGCTTGCACCAAAAATTTTGGCAAAACGTTTTTGTAAAACATTTATGAACCTTTGCAAAAGGTTTGGGTATAGTCTTTTGGTAACCACTTTTGGTAACCATCTATGTTACACTAAAAGCCACACCAAGGACCAAACCCGGGACCCTTAGATTGGGAGTTCCAGGCTCTCCTGGTTGAGCTATGGAGGCTGCTGGTAGGTCCAGGTACAATAGGTAAACTTTGTTATTGATTATCCTCATTAATGATCAATGCTAAATAATCCGGACCTTTAGCAAACCCGACGTAGCTCATTTAACCTAGACGTATCCTATGCTTTCAGCACTGCTACGTCTGCGTTAAATGAGCTTTTACGTGGTTGCTAATGGTAGGCCTACACTGTAATAGGGACCTTGAACAACCAATGGGGTCGAACCCAAGGTAATAAACTCAAAGGCATGTTCCCTAACAGTACAACCTATTGTTCCTTGACCTACCAGCAGCCTCCATAGCTCAACCATGAGAGCCTGGAACTCCCAATCTAAGGGTCCCGGGTTCGGTCCTTGGTGTGGCTTTTAGTGTAACATAGATGGTTACCAAAAGTGGTTACCAAAAGACTATACCCAAACCTTTTGCAAAGGTTCATAAAATGTTTTACAAAAACGTTTTGCTAAAACTTTTGGTGCAAGCTTGTGCAACCAATGGGGTTAAAATGGTCACCACACCTAGCCTGGAGGGGAGTTGAACTTAGGTACTGCTAGTCAGTGTAATCATTGCACCACTCTCCCCCCTGATGTTTAGCCCCCCCTGAGTCCCACACTGCTAGTTCTAAGTGTCCCCAATTGTGGCAGCACTGGTATCCCGCTAGTGAGGAATATCTATAGGCATGTTTGGTATCAAATGAAAGCTGTGTTTGGTTCGCGTACAATCAGCGGGTAGTACGCGGGAATTTACGGTAGTATGAATCATATATGATTTATATAGACCATTTATCATGGTCATCAACCAAGTATCAAGTTCATAGTTGTATACTTTACTTAAATATTGATATTGTCTCCATACATGGTAGGGAAATGATATTATCTGTCAATAATCACCGTTCCATGACTCTATTTCCCTAACGATGTATGTCTCAGAACAGATCCAAGACCCAATACTAGCTGGGTATCTTGGTACACTGAAAACCCAGAGGAAGGTTCCTAGTCATTATGACGACCTAGGTTGTCACAATGACAAATGGAAAGTCCTCTGGAGAATGGTGTATTAATATAGTCTCTAATTAGTTCACCTCCTAACGAGAGGCATCCGTTTCATATATTTGGTTTACTCTTGATTAAACTAAGTAGGTTTACTTCTTATAAATAAGTTGTGTATGGGTGAGAATGATGGCCTTGAAGGTATAGAGACTACTCTGCTCCCTGTTACTAGTTTATATCTCATGATAGAAAATTTACTACAATTTACCCTGGGTGGCAGCAAGTGACAGGGGATGTCCCATGTCCAACACCCAGATATACCCTAGGTTGTCCCAATGACTACCCAATGGTGTTGAGAGTTGTCATTACTGATGACTTAAGTTTGAGAATTTAATGGCCCTAGACCCCTAAATTCGACATGGCGACATGGCCATTTCTTAAATTCGACATGCGACATGAGGCCTAGTGACATGCGACATGAGGCTTAAAATCATAGTGACATGGGACATGGACAGTTCTTAAAATCGACATGGGACATGAGCATTTTTTAGCAACATAGAAATGCGACATGGCCATTTCTCAAAACCGACATGCGACATGGGGACCCTCCCATCAAGGGCCCCAATTTACGATACCTAAATCAACCTTAAGGTAGTCATTCTGTTCTGACTACTGTATCCATGTGACTACCTCAGCAATGGTGGGCGAGAGCAGATCCATCCTTCACTGTAACAGTTAAGTAGCACCTTTCCCCATCCAGAACAGATGCAGAAATCACCACAAGTATGCAACGTATATGATCACGGCCATGACAGTCATAACAAAACCTGTCTCACCATGAGACTTCATGCCATGACCCTCATATATGGAAGGTGCTACTCCCTGATGACATAGAGCACCTCCGTAGAGACGTCATCACAGTGTTTACATCCACAGACTTTACCTCATCGCAGGCTACTTGTCAGCTTACATCAATTCAGCCATAAATATACCAACACTGCATGAATAGGTCAATCCTGATGCACTATGTACCGTAAGTTTCCTTGTATAACCCGTATCTCGCGTATAACCCGCACCCCGACTTTGGGAGAACCCTATAACCCGCACCGGATGTCTGAAAGTTGTGAATTTAGTACCGTACCATAGTATCAAATACCCTTGTATTACCCGCATCTAGACTTTGAACATTTTATTTTGGTTTGCGTATAACCCGCGGGTACTAAGTGGGAATTTACGGTAATTGTATCTGTTATTTAGTAGCACTCTTGTGGGTTTAAAATGTGATTTGCAGTTACTTTCATCTCACACACTCTTCAAATATTGAGAACTCGATAATGTTTACAGAATGAGATGCATATCTATATCCTTCATTTACACTTTCTGATAGACAAAAAAAAGGTTTGTTTCAGGTAACATGGTGTGGTGGTTTGTAGCTATTCTAGTCTAAGGAACAACGAGAACAGCAGTTTCCAGGTGCGAGAATATCAGACTTTTATTACAAAGTAACTTCCGTTCCTTAACAATGGAACAATCAGTGTGGAATCAATACACACAGGTAATCAGGTTTCTATATGAGTATAGGAAACAGTCAGTATAGTCTTAGTATACAACGTTGTCCGCACAGTTGGACATGGTGAAGTCTATCGTCAGTCGGGCCTGCACTGACTGCCTTCCAGGTAAACTAACAGGTCTTATATAACCACCGGTCCTTTGATCACGTGGCCAGGTGGGTGGGTCGGCAGCCCACCTGAGAGCGGCACTCGGTAACCTGGAGAGGACCTGAGTCCTTTCCCAGTAAACAGTAGACGTTACCCGGAAATACCGTGTATGAGATTAATATGTAATATCATTCCCCTACAATGGCAAGAAAATGTAGGGTCAGAAGGTCGGATTTTTTTTTGATTTTTTTTGATTTTTTTTTGAATATGAAAGCATTACCCGGCCTCTTAGAAGACCCTAAAATTGATCAAAAAAGGGTAAAAATACTAAAATTTCTTCAAAATTGCATTAAAAAAAGTAGGGTCGGCCATATTTACATAGGGTCGGTCGGGTGACCAGAAACAAACCTTTTTTTTGGCCTTATAGGCAGTATTCCACTGACATCGATCGGCCGAGATTATGTCAGCCGATGATTTACGTCAGTGGAATACTCGCTTATGGGGAACACCGGCTTTGCTTGTATAACATTTTGAGAGATAAGCTTGACATTAGTGGAATTCGCACTAAATGACCTCCCCTGATGAAGGACCCACTCTGCCCCCTGGTGGGTTACCCTGGTACTGTGGTTACAGTAGTAGTTCTCCCGCAGCCCTCCAGGTGGCAGCTGCTGAGTGGTTATTCCCATTCACCACAGAATCTGTCATTATAAACGATATGGACCACCACCACAACGCCTACGTTAAATGTTTACACCTCCCCCCCCCCGCCGTCAAGGGGCCAATGCTCCCCTTAGAGCCGAAAATCAGTGCATGTGTGGGACCTTTGAAGCATACCGTAAAACCTTGCGTAGAAGCTGCGGCTAGCACGCAAGTCAGATCGGCGGGTTTTTACAAAGTAGCATTTCCAAAACCACCATAGAATAACCATGATATGACCCTAGGAGCAACAAGGAATAGTGATGGGGGCTGGGGTTAGGTGGGGGGGGGCTGGAAAAATGTGTCGTTTCTTTAAAGAAAAATATAATGCTCAATGCTCCCCCTTATATCACAGTGTAAAACACTTAATATCAATCGTAAGTCGGTCATGATATCTTATGATCAATTGTATATTGGGTCATAAATGCAGTTATGAGTAACATAAAACGGACCAAGAGATCCTTCTGAAACAGTTTCATTACGATTGATCGTATATCCCCGTTATAAAATACCCTACTGAAGGGCGTTTCAGAACCAACTGAAAGATTTGATCAATCATAGTGTAGTGGGTCGCCGCTGTACTATTTCTATGGAACCAGTTTGAGTTATATTTGGTATATGTGTTGTCGTGTATCCAGGCCGCACTCCTGTCTACTGCCGAGTATAAGGTTATATAAGCCCGCACCTGAGGATTGGTGGAGCGCGGCCTGGTTATGTGCATTGAGCCGTGACCGCCACGTGTCACCCGACGTATCTCGGGTACAGTGTCGGCTCGGATGCACCGGCGCGTGGTTACCCGGAGTTCCTCGGGAACTCAAGTGTTTACGAGTAATGAAGAGAATTACATAACGACCAGTACATAAGACCTGGGGTTCTGCTAATCGAGGACCCAGTCTTGCTGCGCACTTCGGCCAGCTCGACTGCTCCACAACAGAGCTTCCCCGAACTCTGTTGTACCTTTTTAGGCCTAGTCCTGTCGCTGCTTTCACCTTGGTCACCCTGCGTCTTTCTCTGTTCCACCCTCTGGGGGAACTAGAGGAGATAGACGCATTGGTGTACAACTCCGGGTACAGAACTCCCTCTGTGGAGTCTGATCCAAGTGGAGTTAACCAAGATGGAAGAGAGCCTTGGAACTCGGGAATTATGTACTAGACCGTGAGCGTATACCTCCTGTATGTTCATATGACCACTGGTGTTCAGAAGCCTATTTGATTATTGCTATCCGTCTGTATGATTACGAGCCGTATGTCAGAATGAATAAAGTGTAATTTCTGAACAACCTATTTTCGAATCTGGAGTTTTTCATAGCCGATGTCTATCTTAGAATAGCCAACAGCTACACTGGTGCCGTGACCACTTTGGGTAAGTATTGATTTACATTTATTTTTTTCATTTTTCTTTCTGAAATTGAGAGGTAAGCTCTTATATGTTTGAACCAGAATTGGTAGGTTTCAAGGATAGTTATTACAGGTTGCTTTTGTGTGGTGAAGATATGTCAGATACAGAGGTACCTCCCCCGTCGGTTACTAACCAAGGGGAGGGTATGCGTCCTAGACTACGGTCTAGGGTAAGGTTTAATGCTGGGCAGAAGGTACATACTTTCAATCAGAGTAGGGAAATTGGACATGGAGGAGAGGAGGAGGCCCACGAGGTGAGATCTGAGGATTCACAAGGGGATCCTCCAGCAAAACGTCCAGCTCTAGAACCAGATAGGGGTATGGAGGGACCTGTCCAGGTGGGGGACACCTCACGGGAGGATGTGACGCTTGGACAGGTGACCATGGAAGATGCTGGAGAAGATAGTGACTCTAGTATACCTAGTCTGGAGGGTACAGTAGATATACCAGTGAGATGGGAACGTAGACCAGTACCCACTGTAGAAGCAGTGGGAGGGACTAGAGTGGTAGTCCCAGTTAGTCAGGAAGGAGTTGAGGTTGTCAAAAGAGACAACCTAGAGGAAACTCCTGAGGAAGGGGAAGAGACAGCTGAGGTAATCTCCAGGGGAGATGGAATCTCCAGAGGAGATAAGCTGTTCCCGGATCCTTTTAGGTTGACAATATCTGGTCTAGAGGTTCCGCCTTATGAGCCCAGGGAAAGGTTGAGCCTGGAGGACATAAGGACGCTCCGATTGAGAAACGAGCATGAGCATATGAAGGAAGGGATAAGGCTAGAGGAAGAATCCCTCAGGAAGTTGAAGGAAGAAAGGGAAGCTTTTGAAAAGAGTTTTTTGGCAAAAAGGTCAGGAAACATTGGGGAACATGCAGCTCAGATCAAACATCTGGAACAAATTTCTGTCAATGTGGGTCTACTTGAAGGTACTGAAGTCAGACTGAAGTCTGAAACAGAAAAGCTAGTGGTGCGGAATAAAGAAATTAGTTCCGAGATTCTAGCAAGACAGTTACAAGTAGCAGAGTATGATGAGTTATTGAAGAAGCAGGATAGTAAGCTGGGAGAGTTAGAGGCGCTAGCTCAACAAGCTGAAAATCACATGGTGAATAAGCTAGAACCAAAAGGGACAAAGGAAATTGGGGACCCAGTGGGAAAGGCGCAAGAGGTGTCTAGAGATGAGACCTTTGTGACTGCCGACGAGCCCTCAGTAGTTAAAGTCAATACGGTGGAGGAGGTAGTGAAACCACCTGTCACTGAGGATCTAGATAGTTCCATGGTAATACATACAGCAGATATGTTATCCAGTGTGAGTGGACACTCATCCATGCATGGCAGTAAGTTTGACAAGAATGAGGAGTTCATGTTGGAGCTTTGTGGTAGAGTTGAAAAACTGTTTCAGGAAAAGTTAGATTGCTTTCTTGAAGAAACAGAGTCAGTGAGCGTGGAGAATGACACCAAGGGAGGAAAAGGAGACGTTCCGGTAGCACGGGCTACAGGGAATAAGCCTCCTGTGGGACCAGTTAACACTGCTCCAGCTCCAGGTGCTCATTCTACTCCAGCTCCAGGGACAAGGCAAGTTCCTACAGTTCCGGTAAATGTGTCTACGGTAGGTAGACCAGGTTTGCCCGGTGGAGCATACATGAATGCTCGGCCGCCAGGTCAAGGGAATCTGGCCGGGCCTAACACCTCCTACGGGGGATGGGGCAATGTGGGACCGGATAACTGTTATGGGAACGCGAGGCCTATGTTCAATATACCACCTCCCCCATTACCTGGCAGTCATGTAACTCCAGGAAGCATGTATACACCAAGGACCGGAGGTACTAATCAGAGTGGGACACCCTATCAACATAGGGGAAATATGTCAATGGAAGATGAGGCAGTGTTCCAGAGCAATCCAGCAATTAGAAGATTGGGGATTGATGCGGTACCGAATGACGTGGGGAACTTTAAGGCAGTGGATTATGCTTTGAGTCAGGCTGATATACCGTTGAGAACGGGAATGACACCTGTAAAGAAGCAGGCTATCAAGATGAAGCAGTATGATGGCTCGGTTCCATGGAGGAAATGGTTCACACGATTTTCAGCAGATATGAGACATAATGGCTGGGAAGGCGATGAGTGCCTTGCAGCTTTGTCATGGTGTCTGCGGGATGGTCCTGGTGATCCCGCCCTAACAAGCTTTGAATTAAGCGGGGGAAGAACGTACAAGGGATTAGTGGAAACAGCTTCTTGGGCTTTGGGTTCCACATCCGGTGCGGATCCCGCATCTGAGCTAGAAGCAAGAGTTCAGAAGCCCGGTGAGGGGCACAGACAGTTTGGAATGGCTCTCAGAGTGCTAGCAGCAGAAGCATTTGCATCTATGAGTCCAAGTGATCCATGGCTGGTAAGGAAGTTGTCCAGCCTGTATATAGATGGACTTAAGGACGAGAGATTGTCAAGCGAGATTGCTTCACAGTGGAAGACCACTATGTCACTAGCAGATATCTTCGAGCTTACAGAAGATGCTCTGAGAAAGAGGAAGCTGTTGAAAACTGTGGAGGCAGCCCCTGTAGCAGTAATAGAGATGCCCGTAGAGGAGGTTGAACTAGCTACAGAGGGTGTGCAAGAGGTGGCAGCTATAGATCCTAAATGGAAAGGACGTCGTTCTTTTTATGTAAGACGAAAGGTTCCAGGATCAGACGCTCAAGCGACAGAGGAGGGTGCATTGAAGACCATGATTGGGAAAGTCATGGAGGAGCGTAGTAAAGCTGAGAAGGCTGAAAAGGTCGCAACTCGTGGTCGCGGTAAGGGGAAACCCAACAAAGACACGAAATGCTACAATTGTGGGAAGAAGGGTCACTTTGCAAGGACATGTTGGTCCAAGGATACCAGGAATGTATCATCGGTCGAGAAACAAAAAGACGGACCCTCTTCTGACCAAAGCCCACCACCGACGGAAAACTAACAGGGGTTGTTGTCGATGACAAGATAACAACCCCGCCTGTGATTGTCAAAGGTACTATCAGGGGAGAATCAAAAGATTCCATTTCATGGGAACCGCTGGGGTTAGCCGCACCTGAGTCTGATCCGCCAGGTGGAGATGGGCCCCAGGGAACGGACGAGAAAGGTGTTGAAGATTTAGCTCATCTGGACACCGTCCGTAGAATTGAGTTGGCGGAAGAAGTAGAAAGGTTTTGTGCTTCGCGACTCAAACCCGATGATCCTATAGTTAAGTTTCTCAACTCGAGGGGATATGACTTGGGCGGTGAAACTGGAATCCAGAGATTTGCCTTACAACCTTCGCCTTTACAAGGGAAGAGATGGTACTTGCCTGTGCAGATTCAGGGCTGCTTGGGAGAATTTCTGATCGATACTGGAGCTAGTCACTCCATGGTGGGTCACCATTTTTTCAAGAGGCTCGCAGGTCTGTCGACTAACCCTGTGGGGTCTGGGTCGGTCAGAAGTGCTGATGGATCTCATATGCGGACACATGGCAGACAGGTGATACCCTTCTGGGTGAATCAACATTCATTTGTTGTTTCAACAACTGTGGCTGAATTGACGGATGAGGGAATCTTGGGAGTAGATTTTTGTTCTCTGTATGGAGCGGTATTGGATAGTGTGACAGGGGAACTCACTCTTCGATATCCACAAGAGATGAAAGTCCAGTGTGTGCTCCGCCGGATTTCAGGCGTCTCGTCTGTCTCTCAGACAGTGCGAATTCCTCCCCGCCATGTATGCAATGTAGTTGTATACTGCCGGGAGATGGAATTTGACCGCATGGGTGTGGTGGAACCGAATCAGCAGCATTTGAGTAAGCTGGGGTTGGTTTCCACCAGTGCCTTAGTGCAGAGTTCACGACGAACAGTAGTACCAGTCAGTAATATGACTTTTCAGGATGTGTACCTGGAAAAAGGGACGACCTTTTGGGACGTAACATATGCTGACGTGGTAGGAAGAGCTGACTCACCAGAAGTGGAGTTAGCAGTAAAGAGAGCAGTGGAAATAGGAGCTTTGGATCCATCCGCTATGCCAGTGGTATTGCAAGACACTGGGGAGCAGGATAGGAAGGAAGGATATGGATTACCACTGCATCTTTTACCATTAGTAACAGATAGCCACTTGGAGACGGAAGAGGACAAAGAGAGTCTGGCTCAGCTATTGTGCGAGAATGCAGACTTGTTCTCTGCTCCAGGGGAGCAATTGGGTAGAACTGACCGAGTAACTCATCGGATAGACACCGGTTCTAGCCAACCATTGCGCTTGCCATACCGGCGCCTCCCTTTGTCTAAGAAACAGGCATTGGAGGATGAGGTAGACAAGATGTTAGGGGAAGGGATAATAAGGCCTTCAGATAGTCCATGGGCTAGTCCGGTGGTAATGGTTACCAAAAAGGATGGCACCTGTCGTTTCTGTATAGATTACAGGAGACTAAATGGGATTACGAGGAAGAATGCCTACCCCTTGCCACGCATTGACGAAAGTCTAGATTCCTTGGGAGGCAATCACTGGTTTAGTACCTTAGATCTCCAGTCAGGGTACTGGCAGATTGGGATGCACCCAGAGGATAAGGAAAAGACAGCGTTCACAACCCACAGGGGGTTGTTTGAGTTCAATGTAATGCCATTTGGCTTATGCAATGCTCCGGCTACTTTCGAGAATATGATGGAGACAATGCTAAGGGGATTGTTGTGGAAAAACTGTCTAGTTTATCTAGACGACATCATAGTTTTCCGAAAAACTCGGGAGGAGTGTCTATCAAATTTGACCAAGGTGATGGATCGACTGAGATCCTACAACCTTAGACTGAAAGCTAAGAAATGCAAGTTCTTCAGGCAATCAGTGGAATATCTGGGCCGAATAGTCAGTGGCACAGGTATTTCGGCGGATCCAGGGAAATTAGAGGCAGTAGCTAGTTGGGCAACGCCGAAGGACCAGAAAGAAGTGAGGTCATTTTTGGGCTTTTGCTCATACTACCGCGATTTCATTCCCGGATTTGCTGAGGTGTCGGCTCCTTTACAGGCGCTAGTAGTAGGGAAAAGGAAAGGAATGTTGAAGCTACCACCGTTTATTTGGACGGAATCAGCTGGACAGGCTTTTCAGAAGCTGAAGGAGTTATTCACGGTAACTCCTGTGCTGAGCTATCCTACTGAGGGTGATCAGTTCATCCTGGACACCGACGCTAGCAACGATAGCATAGGCGCTGTCTTATCCCAAGTGCAAGAGGGTAGGGAGGTGCCTTTGGCATTTGCTAGCAACAGCTTGAGTAAAACTCAACGCAATTATTGCACCACCAAGAGAGAGTTGTTGGCCATAGTAGTATACACAAAGAAATTCCGCCATTATTTGTATGGTGGGAATTTTATTCTACGAACAGACCATTCATCCTTGAGATGGCTCCTTAATTTCAAGGAGGCAGATGGGATGATGGGCAGATGGATCTCCGCGTTGTCTGAATTAGGGATAGAGAATACCCAGATTCAGCATCGGAGCGGAGTGAAGCACGTGAATGCGGATTGTTTGTCTAGGAGACCAATCCGAAGATGTGCGAGAATAGACTGTGAAGACTGTGGCATACATAATGCATTGGTGGCTCCAATAGTGAATTTTGATCCAGCCTGGGAAGAGAACTTGGCGTTTTGGTCGGCGGAGTCCGTACTTGAAGCTCAGCAGGAAGACGAAGGTATCAATACGATACGGAATCTGATCCTGGAGAGAGCTGCTCGTCCCGTCAGACCTGCTCTGTCGTTGGAATGTGTGGAAGTAAGGAACTTAGTGGGCCAATGGTCGCAGTTGGTAGTGCGAGACGGCCTATTGTGTAGATGGAAAACTCTTGAAGGCAAAGCCAGGAGGAGGCTGCAGATAGTCTTGCCAGCTTCTCTGAGATGGGAAGTATTCGAGTTTTTCCATGGTCATCAGACTTCCGCTCATTTTGGCAGGAAACGGACTATGGACAAACTAGCGAGGAGATATTACTGGCCTGGGATGTCTAAGGACGTAATACGTTGGTTGAGTGAATGCCCAACGTGTTGCCTGGTGAAGCCGGGCCCTGGGAAGGGTAAAACATCTCTCAGACAAGAACTGTTCGGAGTCAGATTTGCGAGGATAGCCATTGATATAATCACTGGCTTCCAGACAACTCCAAACTCCAACGTGTGCATGATGGTGGTACAAGACTACTATACAAAGTACGTGAAGGTGATCCCAATGAAGGATCACACGGCATTAACTTGTGCACAAGCTTTGGTTGAGGAGTGGGTACTAACATTTGGCGCACCTCTCATGTTACATTCAGACCAGGGTAGGGAGTTTGAATCGCGTCTCTTTCAGGGGATGCTGGAAGAATTGGCCATCGTTAAGACACGCACTAATCCGTACCGACCGCAGTCGGATGGGATGGTTGAGAGATTCAACCGCACGTTGATTCAGGGGCTGACCACGCTGGTTAATTCTAATCAGGATGACTGGGACACGTTTTCCCAGTATGTGGCTCATGCATACAACGGTACAGTGCATGCTTCAACTGGCTGCACTCCTAACAGCCTGGTATTTGGATCTGAGATCATAATGCCTGCAGATTTGGTCTTTGGCAGTGTACTGCGGAGGAAGGATGTCCCATGCCGAGTGGCATTTGTGGAGTCTCTGCGCAGGGAATTGCGGGAAGGCTATGCATTGGTGAGAGGCCACTTGAAGAAAGCGGCCATCCATCAGAAAGTAGGGTATGATACAGGCTTGAGAGAAAGGAAGTATGTAGTTGGACAAAAGGTGGTGAGATTGAAACCACCTGTACATGGAAAAATCTCGAGAGGTTGGGATGGGCCGTTTGAGGTAACAAAAGTAATATCGGATGTTACTGTGTTATTGAAGAATGTGAAAGGCAAGATAGTTGCAGGCCATGTGGATCGCCTGAAGCCTTGGCTAGGTCGCCGGCCCGGCGATGAGAATGAGCCTTTGGCAGAAGTGCCAATGCCCCAACCCAGGTGGGTGCGTAAGACACAGGTTCCGGCACCCCCGCCTACAAAGAAGACTAAAAAAGCAACGCCAGCTAAAAAAGTCGATGGTAGGAAGAAGAAGAAGAAGTTGGTTACTGAAAAGGAAACTAGAGAGGTTCCTCCAGTAATAGGGAAGAAGAAACCCCAAGGACCCATACGTAGAAGTGCTCGTATAGTGGGTCGAGGTGCTGTTACGTAAAAGCGACGGGGCTGGGTTGGTTTGTTATGGTTACCCGGAAGAGTTCGGGTCTCCAAGGACTTACCCGGTAAACCCCGGAATAGTTGCGTAACTGGTGCTGATTGTCAAAAACACAACGAGAAATACCGGATTTTATTCTTTAGTCTTTGTGACGGGAATAATGGTGAAATTGACCAGTAGATGGCATTGGGGTACCCAACGTTCTGCTTTACTAAAGTTAGTTTTGAATGTTTACATGCTATGGTCTGTGAGTTGGTTTCCCATTTAGTACTTGTCGTGATGGTTTCGGATTAAAATCCAATCAAACCTAGTCAGTAATTTTTCTAAGGATAATATGAGGATCCTACGAAGAAATATTATGTGAAAAGGACGGGTGTAGAACTCGTTCTAACAACATGAGAATGGGACTCATACGTCTTCCAGATTTGTTCGGACAACCAAAGAAATTTACTTTGACACGTATTTTTTTATAATGTCTGTTTAAAGAGCGTTCTAAAGTTCATAAGCTATAATTAGTACAGCCTTGACGAACTAAAAGAACTGCTATTACTTGAAATGATGTGTAAAATACAATCCGAGATAACCCGGCGAAGATTGCAACTACTACGCAGTTTACTTCGCTACCCGGTTTTCTTCGGATAATACCGGATAACTTCTTCGGGAAGGGCTATCCGGTACCCGTGATCCTTTGCGCTTGGATGCGCACGCATGCTGGTTTGGCGCGGAAAGCGTCAGTCCTGCACATACCGTTGGAGAGGGTGGATGCGAAGGCACCTCTCTCCGCGTATGTAATCAGCGGTTAGAACATCTACATGTGAGGGAGAGAGGAGACACTAAAGTGAGGTAGTACAGGAGGACACTTTTGTAACAATTTTCCTGATTCTACTACTCATTTAAGCTCATTTTAAGAGTGGGCTCCTCTGGGCCGCCCTCTGTGTAGTTATAATGGCGGATAACTATCCGTCGGGAGACTCCCATAGAAGGAGTCACTGGACGGAAGTTACCCCTCTGTCGCAGGAACAGAGAGAGTTGTTAGCTTTGGGGGACCTGGAGTCAACAGCTCCGGTCGATTGTAATCTTCCAAAACAATTTCGGGAAGGGGATTTACCACCGACTAAGATGAAGAATAGGGGTGTGAAACGCCGAAATCACAGTAATATCTCCCAGATAAGGAAAACTGAACAGGTTAAAACCACACAGTATCTCCTAGCTCGGGGAGAACATGTAAAGAAACTGGTAGATATGGGTTTATCAGTGGCGCAGGCTAGGGGGTTCGTGTCAGGGCCGGGGTTAAAAGGACTCGAGGCCGGGGGATTCCCCTTGTTCCAGGTTGGGAATATTGCGTCACCACCTTCTTCGGGAGTGACCCGGACTGACCCGAATATGCCCGGGATACCGGTGCACTCGGTCAGTCACGCTCCGGTGGGTGCTCCGTGGGGTTCTATGTCGTATGACCGAGCGGATGGTTTTCATCCGGTGCATGGTGACTTTGTACCCGATTGGAATGCCCCTAAACAGTCAACTCCGGAACGTATTCCAGCCATGGCAGTAATGCATTTTGCAGCTAAATTTGAGAAATTTAAGCCGGATGCAGTAATTCCTGGGAGTAAGATATGCAGGGGGGCATACATCCAAGAATTAGATAAATTCAACGAGAAGAAATGTACTAAGCTATTCAGACCTCCTTCCGATAATTCTAAGTCCAAACCCCATACTGGGGCGGTTACTGGGGAGATAGGGAGCCGAGCTAGGCTACCATCCTACGAAGATACAGAGAGGGATATGGAGTTCTGGTTAGAGCATGCTAGTTCAGGGGCACATCAAGCTTACAAGTTCTGGGATGAGGTTATAAAGCAAAGTATGGGGACATACAGGGCTGCCGACCTCTCCAACGAGGATAGAGACCGGTTGAAATGGCCTGGATGACATTTGTCCCACCAGGTATGCCTACTTATAAATCTGGTAGAGGTTGGAGAGTAGGTTCGGGGCAGTGCCCATTCAATGAGTGTATGGATAGAAATCCAATGGCCGAGTATTTGGATCTGTACCAGTTCGCACGACATCTTAGTGGAGTTCCACGGGCACTCTAAAATGATGTGGCAGTGCCGGTCCAAGTCTAATCGCTCAGTCAAATGTATGAAAGATGGTGAACCTTTCAGCACATCTAGAAAGGGTTGTATGGTAAGACATTTGGTAGATGTACACCATATGAAGGCTGAAACTGCCATGTCCAATCTAGATATTCTCGAGAATAGCCCGGAGGCCTTAGGACTCACGGACAGAGAGAAGTGTGTGAGGGTACCACAGGGGTTGGCATACACCTTGGTGTTCAACCATAACCCGAGAAGGTTGTGGCTGAATCGAAAGGCGTGGCCATACTACATTCAGGACTTTCCAGAGAAAGCCTCTGATTATCATAGTAAGATGGAGTTGGCCACTCCTCCCAAAGGTAAAATGTTATCTGAAGGTAAAACTGTGGACCAGGGAGTGTATACTCCGGTCTCGGTTACCTTAGGAGAGATGCGGACCACAGGTTCAGAGGAGTCCTCAGCTTCTGCTGGGTTAGACTCATCACCTGACGGCCGATCCACCCCAACCAAAAGACGTGCTCAGGGGTCTTCCTGTGGGTTTAGTAGGAACACTACTGAATCCAACAAGGAGGGCTCTGGCGGATCATTACCGAGGGTTGCTGTTAGCCCAAGGCTAGCCATAGAGGAGAAAATGGTAAATGACCTGTTGGCTTCTCCTGTAGAGGGGGAGGATGACTGTGTATTTGTGGGACAGGAGGTAATACCTCCTACCACAATCTCTGAAGCTAGAGGGAACCCGGGAGTATCAAGGAAGATATTAAAGACAGAAAATACTTCTACTGGTAGTCAAGGGTATGTAACAGGGAAGATAGAGTCAGTAAGTGGGAAAGAGGATTCCAAATCTAAGATGATCTATAGAACGATTGATTTCCAATCTGAGGGAGACGATTGGGTGGACCAGAAATTCACCCCACCCGCAGGCAGGGTTCAATCAAATAAAATAGAGATGAGGAAGGAACAGGAGATTGGTCGTAGACTATCCTCCGTTCCATCACCATCTACCTGTATGGGGGGTCTCTCATTGAACTCTCCATCACCTGGAGTGGGTGAGGAAGATATCTCTTTGGAGTCGGTCCCTCTGCCTAAGCTGACTGGTGATATTGATCACCCTGAGAATATTAGTATCAGGAATCTTCTGAAAGAACAGTATGTCACTGGACTGAAAAGTTCATTTGACACACTGGATCTCGCTTGTCAACTAGCTCTGCAAGGGGCTAGGGCTCAAGCTGAGCAATTGGTAAAAGAAAGTCGTTTGGCCGAATTAGAGAAAGTGGAGACTGCAAAAGCAGAACTCCTATCTAAAATGTCCAAAATGACTGAGGAGAATGAAGCCCTCAAACGACAGTTGGGACAACGAGATGACATGGTAGCAACCTCTAGCAGAATTGTAGACGATTTGAGATTGAATGTTGAAAAATCTCGTATGGAAAGTCAATTTTTAATTGATGATCTCAAAGTCAAGTTGGATCGCAGTAAGGATATGGTCAGTTCTGCTGAACATAAGCTAACTGCTGCCAGGACCAAAATTAGTCTAAAAACCAAAGTTATTCGGAAGTTAGAACACGAAATTGGTGGTCTAACGGAGGAATTTACTAGCTTTAAAAAGGAAGCTCAGCAGAACGATGACTTCTATGAAGAGTTGGCTGAGTTTTTTGAAGATTGCTATGAGATACCATTGTCAAGTTGGTACGACGAGAGTGTGTACAGGGTTGAACGGGGTTCTGCCCCTCTTCCCTTAGGATTTGACGGTGATGCATACGCACAAAGGTTGAGAGCTGACTCCAGGGCTAGTGATATCCCTCGGAGTCCTCCACCTCCACCTGCAGGGGACGAGATGCACCTGGCTGACTGCAGTTACGTGGCTGCCACCTCCATGGCCTGTGGGTCATCGGAGTTGGTTCCTGTGACGGCTGTTCCCGTGACGTCCGTTGCTGTGACGTCTGTTCCGGTGTTACCTGTCCCTGTGACGTCTGTTGCTGTGACGTCTGTTCCTGTGTCACCTGTCTCGGTGACACCTGTTGCTGTGACGTCCACCTCTGTGTCGTCTGATCCTAAGACGATGCAGTATACTACAATGGGGGTGGACACAACCGTGTCTTCCCTGGAGACTATGGATACTCCAGCCGGGGTGTCCACTCTAGTGAGGATGGTGGTGAATGAACTGCAGACAGAGTCACCTAACTCGACACCTGTCTCAACACCAATACTCGACACCACCTCTTGTCAGTCACCTTACCAGATAACGGAGGGTAAGACTAGAGAGGCAGTTCAGATACTGATGGAGCTGACTGATGCAATTACAGAGGCTGACCTACGTCTGTCTATCCGTGATGCCGAGGCGCTTATGGCTCCTGAAAACGAACTTGAACAATCCATGATGGTGGATCCTCCAGTGGACCTACCTGTGACGACTGGTTCTGTGTCAGGGAACCATCGTCCATCTACCCTGGACATTCCTATATCCATGACGAGTGTACCTATGAGTACTCAAGTGCATTTTCCTAACCCTGACGCTTTGCAGCTAGGGTCTGGAATGGACATATCCATTGAGATGAGTGACAACCGATCTAGTGAATGCATGTCGCCAGTGTCCAGAAATGAAGAACTTTTGCTGAGTGGCGAGTCATAAAAACATTCCCAGTTGCAGCATATATGGAACCTCTACCATGTGTCGTCATCAAGGTTGAACTTTTACAGTAGTGGAGTTATTAGTGCACCACGGACCGTATGATGCTTTAAAATGCCATAGACTATGGGTCACAAGATGACTATGTATATATATATTTATAAAAGACTGAGATGACAAGAACAGTGGATCATTATCACCTATTTATGAAAAGACTTTGATATGATCTAGGTTTGCAGTTGCAGTCATATAAGAAGAAACTGTTAAAACCATCACCAAAGAGTGTTCTATTTTGCCAGACAGTATTTGTGAAACGGGTTCTGTTTGATTTGATGACATGTGCTATAGGTATGATTATTGTATGCCGATTGTGATACTCTGAATTAACCGTCCAATGAGTAGAGGTATAAAGGACTGGATCCTGATGATATCTGCTGAGGTGAAAGGTTACTTGACTGCATTCGTACTATGTGTGGATCTGTGGTAATAACATATCAATGAACCTGAAAAACGTGAAATTTATTCAGGTACTGAGAGTGGAAATTGCGTAAGTTGTTATGGAGATCCGTAGGTTCTCGTTGATTACTTTCAGAAGGAAGGCATCAAGTGAGGAGCCGGATCATTCTATTTTTCAGCTTACTGCGTTTTTGATCTTTGAACTGCATGTGGAGATTAATTCTCCCTGAAACGTTGAAATATGTTACCATGACACTTGATCTGATTGCTTTTAGCACATCTATATGGAGAATGTCTCTTGTGTTATTGTGTAGAGTACATCAAAAAGGACACCTTTGTGACCATGGTTTGCATAGGGTTTTGGAGTCCTTGATTGGATTGAAACTGCATTTACCGGATCTACGCTATATGTTCATTTATTCCAAAAATATTGATCTTTCAAACCTTACTCTGGCACGTAAAGCGAGTGAGTCTATTCAAATAGACGGGTTGGATCAAGGTTTACTATAGAGTCGACACTTGCCACCTTTTTGTTTCCAATATGTCTCGTACTAAAAATTGGTAACTTTTAAGGAGAAGTGCTCATATTGATCTGTATGTATACGATACCTGTTGTAACAAATCGTTTTCGATAGGACATGGTTAGTATACGATAAATATGTCTTAAAGGTTTTATATATTTTTTTATGATATATAGTCAAGTTTGTTTTATAGGGCTTGACTGGCTGTGTGGAGTTTATCCTCTTAGTCCCATAAATCATGACTGTTATTGAAGGATGATACTCGATTATTGTGTAACTGGATCCTGATGGTTGATATGATTGACGTTAATATCAAAAAGGATGAATACATATCTATAATACCCAAGAAATATATTAGTGGTTCTGATAGAAAGAGTTACGCTTGTCTCCACTATGTATGTGTTTGGAGACAATATATTTGTTTTTTGGGTTGTTTGGAGATAAAATTTGTCATTGTATCAAGGTAGTATAATAATACTGCACTTTGTGCCGCTATTTAGACGCTGTGATATTGTCTGAAGGGGGGTAGTGTAGTGGGTCGCCGCTGTACTATTTCTGTGGAACCAGTTTGAGTTATATTTGGTATATGTGTTGTCGTGTATCCAGGCCGCACTCCTGTCTACTGCCGAGTATAAGGTTATATAAGCCCGCACCTGAGGATTGGTGGAGCGCGGCCTGGTTATGTGCATTGAGCCGTGACCGCCACGCGTCACCCGACATATCTCGGGTACAGTGTCGGCTCGGATGCACCGGCGCGTGGTTACCCGGAGTTCCTCGGGAACTCAAGTGTTTACGAGTAATGAAGAGAATTACATAACGACCAGTACATAAGACCTGGGGTTCTGCTAATCGAGGACCCAGTCTTGCTGCGCACTTCGGCCAGCTCGACTGCTCCACAACAGAGCTTCCCCGAACTCTGTTGTACCTTTTTAGGCCTAGTCCTGTCGCTGCTTCCACCTTGGTCACCCTGCGTCTTTCTCTGTTCCACCCTCTGGGGGAACTAGAGGAGATAGACGCATTGGTGTACAACTCCGGGTACAGAACTCCCTCTGTGGAGTCTGATCCAAGTGGAGTTAACCAAGATGGAAGAGAGCTTTGGAACTCGGGAATTATGTACTAGACCGTGAGCGTATACCTCCTGTATGTTCATATGACCACTGGTGTTCAGAAGCCTATTTGATTATTGCTATCCGTCTGTATGATTACGAGCCGTATGTCAGAACGAATAAAGTGTAATTTCTGAACAACCTATTTTCGAATCTGGAGTTTTTCATAGCCGATGTCTATCTTAGAATAGCCAACAGCTACAATAGCTAGATAAAAACAATGAGATACGAATGGTCATAGTAGAATGGGGGGAAGTGTTTCACAATGTCTACCTTACGATCAATTGTGTCTCACCAATTGGTCGTATCTTATAAGTAAGTTATGAATACTCCTTGTGAGTAGTATAGTATGTATCGGAACGGGACTATGGTTAACTACTGTTTATTACTCAATTGATATGCAGCCAATCAGAGGCCGCCATTTGGTCACGTGACCCGTTGCCATGGTAACGTGACCTACTTAGGACTCTCAGCCAATCAGAAGCCAGCATTCTGGGTGACCTACTGACCTACTTAGAAGCTCTCAGCCAATCAGAGGCCTGCATTCTGGTAACTATGGTAACGTGACCTACTTATGTCACGTGACCTACTTAGGCTCAGCCAATCAGAAGCCGGCATTCTGGTAACTAATGTAACTTGACCTACTTAGGGTTTGTTTGTAAACAACACCACGTGGCTCTCTTGTTTGTAAACAACACCACGTGACACGTGACTGTTTGTAAACAAACAAACAAAAAAGTTATGTAACTTATATATAGAAAATAAACACAACAAGTTCCATGTTATGCTAAAATTATATTTTCAAAAAAAACACATCTGTTACAGCGGCTATGTGTAACTACGCGCGTTCTCATTCAAACACTATAACACTATTATACCGTAGCAGCAGCAGGTAGGACCGGAAGAAAAGCAAGCGCACGAGCAGAAGCGACGACACCATTTGCACCATCCGGCCGTCGCGTTGGTAGCCCTACTACCCGTCGCGCGTTCAACTGGAGGTTTAAGAGTGACACATGACGATTCTTTGTCGACGCGACTGCTAACATCAGCAGCATCAGCAGCATCAGCAGCAGCATCAGCAGCAGCGGCAGCAGCCTCGGCAGCAGTGGTAGCAGCAGCAGCAGCAGCGGCAGCAGCAGTCGCGTGAGCATTAGCAATAACAGCAGCAGCGACAGTAGCAAGGGCAGCAGAGCGTGCACTAGCAGCGTTATCAGCGGCGACATCAGCAGCCGCAACAGCATCAGCAGCAGCAGCGTCGGCATCGGCGGCATGAGTAGCTGCATCGGCGGCAGCAACAGCAGCAGTCACAGCCGCAGCGGCAACAACAACAACGTCATCACAACCAGCGTCACTAACAGCCGCAGTAAATGCAGCAGTAGCACGATGAGCGGCACCAGCAGCAGCAGTAGCAGAGGCTACAGCATCAGCTTCACATTCGCGCGCCGCTTCGTCATTCCGCTTCATGTCACGGTCGCAACTTTCCATCATGGGGATCTGCAAATTGAGGCGTGGTGCTGGTGGTGGTAGTAGTAGTAGTAGTAGTAGTAGTAGTAGTAGAGTGAATGATGATGACGATGCCGAATACGGTTTCACTCCCCCTTATATACCCTTACTCCCCCCTCTCTCTTCTCTCTCCCTTTTTTTTTCAAGCCACCGGCCAGCTGCCCACTCACGGCAGGTCTTTAGATCAGCCTTAAGTCGCTTACTACGTGGCTCATCATCCCTCTAATCGCATTTTCCAGCCGCCGGCCGGCTGACTGCTGACGACAGGAGAGGGTGATTTGTTTTTCTTTAGATTTAAGCCGCTTACCACACGCGCACCCTCTAGTCACAGACAGAGTGACAGAAAGGGAGGGGGTCGCTTTGTTCACGCTACCTGTAGTTGTTTTTCTATACACACTCTGAGCCCATGACCCGCTAATCCTTTATACAGGTAACACGCGTTCAACTAATTACACTATTGTATGACAGGCGGTACACAGATTTAATTTTAAACCACCTTCCCATCTGGATCCAAGTCTGGCGGGGTGGAAGGATCCAGCTGAAAAGCGTGATTAGGGCTTTTGTTTCTCTTATCAGCAGGTCAGCATGCGACAGCTGAAAATGTCAGACTCGCCGCTCCTATAAAAGCCTGAGATGCATCTCTCTTTCCACACGCCCTTCTACCATCGCCGCCGACACCGCCACCGCCGGCCAGCCGACCGCCGCCACCGCCTGCAGTCACCGCCATCACGCCGGCAGGGAATTTCGAGCTGAGTCTGCTTATTGCTTATTTTTTTTCTTTGAGCTTTTTGTTTTTAAAATTTTTTATTTTCACTCCGTCTTTTTTGTTTCGGAGGAAAGAAATATGGCCCTGCAGAGGGCGCGAGTTTCTAAAAGACGGTCACGCGAACAAAGTGCCCTCCTCCTCAACTGCCCGGCTATTTTTTTATCTCAAAGGAGAGAGCGTCACGTAGTTGAGGTTCACGCTTCTCTTGAAGCGTACCGAATTCTCGAGAAAAGCAAAGCCGAGTGCCAAAGAAATCGTCGTTATACAAGAGCGGAAAAGGAAAACGTAGCGGCATGGCCGAGAGCCGTCTTCTCAGAACAGTTTTTACTCTACCGTTGCATAATAGCCGCTCTCAGCGCCCCCACTCGTTGGGCGTCTCATGAAAAGAAAGAGCGCTGCCACTCTCCTCACTCCGCCTCCTCTTATAAAGTGAGAATAAGCACTATGAAACGATTCCACAAGCCGATTGGTTTCTTGGGAGTGACTGCAGCTCCCACTCGGTGGGCGCGCGTTGTGGCCGACGTGAACACGGTATCTAAACGTTTCGATGTCGTCACTTGTTATCCCGCATATTGCAACGCAGCCGAATCGAAGAAGATAGGGACGCACTATTTTAAACCATACGCTCCAATATGTATATGTCACCGCCGCGCTCACACGCCTTATTGCTTTTTCGAGACGATCGTGTCACAACACAGAAATAGAAAAGAAAGCAGCAAAGCAACGAGCTTTGCCTAAGAAAAAAAAGAAAAAAAAAAAAATTAATCCGCACTTTTCTCCCCTTCTCCTCCTCCTCTCCCTCTTCTTTTTTTTTTTAAAAATAAATATTTGTATTAGACTCCTCTGGAGTCTGATACAAAACGTTTATGACTATTGAGTGAAAATAGAATTTTATCGCAAAAATAAAAAGAAAAAAAAATACACTTCTGCCGCCGCTACTGTGACACCGGCCGGAATCAATAAAAAGGTCGGCTGACTTTTCTCCACAACCATTCACTACCGACCGTTCGAGTGAGAAACACAGCAGACAGTCAGACACACAACTGCTCTCTCACGCGTGCTGACAAAAAAACAAAAATGTCGAGTAGTAGAAGCAAACTCTTCACAGAAATTCATTTCGACGCTCGACTACAAGGACCCTTTAGTTGTATCATTAGCGGTCCGTCGGGTTGTGGAAAATCGCACTTGGTGGATCAATTTCTGAGCGACGTGAACAATTTGGTCACGCCGCCGGTGGAAAAGACTTACTACCATTACGACGAGTGGCAACCTCTGTTTGAAAAAATGCAAAATCAGTAAGTTGTGGAATTCAGAGAAGGTCTTCCTAGCAAAGAGACTATAGCGGGAGACGTGGAAGTAGCAGAAGACGCTTTACGACCACACACTCTACTGATATTGGACGATCTGATGAGCAGTTCCAATCAGCAAGTGGTAGCCGACATCTTTACTAAATACTCCCATCACTGGAACGTGAGCGTCATATACATCACTCAGAACCTATTCCAGAAATCACCCGACTTTCGAACTATGAGTCTGAACGCTCACTACATGATCGTTTTCAAGAACCCGCGCGACATGGGGCAAATAGCTAGTCTGTCTCGCCAGGTGTTTCCCTCCAACGCGGCGGCCCTCTCTAGTATATTTACCCATGAACTCAAGCGACCTCACTCATACCTCCTTCTGGACTTCAAGCAGTCAACACCTGACGATCTGAGAATACGCTCCTCTTTGACGTCCATACACTCTCAGCTAGTATTCGTACCGCTAGACAAAAAAAAGAACAAGAGAAAGCAGTAGCAAAAAATGTCTTCTCATCTACTCGAAAGACACTTTGGTACTCTCAAGCACTTAGCTAAGTGCTCGCCAAAGGACTGCTCGCATCTAATAGACTCTGGAAGCGACGATCTGATCGCAGCGTTGAGTGAGATCTGTCACAATTTACTGGTAGGGAACATCCCGCTCAGCGACAAACAACTGGACAAGCTTCGAGAATCGGCTGACGTGTTGAGGGAGGCAAAAAATCTACGCCCATCAAAAAAAAGAGACACGTCTTGGTACAAGAGGGAGGTTTCCTCATTCCGGCTCTCATAGGGATGGCCTTACCGCTTATAAAGAGCATTCTCCGTATATGAGACACCTCATTCGACACCTACTCGCCGACAGTACCACCACTACCGCCACCGCCAGCGTCATCGCCACCGTCGTCCCCATGACGGACTCAGAGCAGCAACAACACTACAAACGCTTAGCGCTCGTGGATCCTGAGACGCTCTACAAATCATCACGAGCAGGTCTACTTCATCATGTGCCCGCTGCTGCTACTACTAGCGCTGCTACTACTGCAGTCGCTGCTGCTAGTACTTCTACTGCTCCAAACCTTCCTCCTCTTCCTGATGAGCGTACTGAAAAGAACGAGAGTTCCGCCCCTGCCACCGCCGCCCGCCTACCTGCCGATATGGCCTATTACCACAAGCAGGCAGAACAGTCCCTTCATCCCGACGCGGCCTTGCACCAGGTGCTACAGTTTATCTACAGGGACTTGGACTTAGTGTTGAACGATCCCACTTTGGAATCGCGCGAGAAAATGTTGAAATACCGAAGGTTGTTGAATAGATTGCAATTTTTTCTCTCGAATCCCAACAACAGCAACATCTCTTCGTCCTACACTTCTTCGCCCCCGGCTCACCTCCGTCAGTCTGCTGAAGAAGCCAGCGCGTCCCTACTTGAGCGGTTGGTGAACCAAGTTCCCAAGAGGAATCGCATCCGGACCGTGGCGCTGTAAAAACAATTGGAGAAATCCGGTGTGGTCAAGTGGAACGAGGACGGTGCGGTGCGCGAGATGTCGGGTCGGAGAATACCACCTGAGCATCGCATCAACATAGTGGACTTACTGAACGACGCCGCCAGGTTCAGGAAGACGGCGCCCAGACCGGCGGGCTACTCTCCATTCACAAAAGCGCTGCGCGAAGCAGTTCCCACAGACTCCTTGATCGGAAACCATCTGTATAAAGCGAGCGGACCTGGCCAAAGCTTGGACACACGGCTTGCTGACAGAGGTCGGAAACGACCGAGCTTCGACTTGGAAGAAGGAGAAGCAGCAGCAGCAGCAGCAGCAGCAGCAGCAGCAGCAGCAGCAGTAGCAGGAGCAGACTCTTCTCTCCAGGTGGACGATCAATCCTCTGACGACGAGGAGGGCAGTGAACTTTTCCAAACTCCGACTAGCTATAGGAGCGCGGCGAGTAAGAAAAGGAAAGGGCGCAACCGCCTAGCGGTGGCGGCGTCGTTCACACCCGCTCCTGGCGCTACTCCTCCAACAGGCCGACGATGGGAAAACCAGTGAAGAGACTGACCAAGAAGGAAAAAGAAAAGAAGCGCGTAGTAGCTAGATATACCGACGTCAAAGCGCCCTCCAGTTTCACTAGCGTGACTAAACTCCAGAAACATCATTTTTGCCACCTAAACCCGGCCGTCATCCGAGATGCTTTAGTGTCGCTAGACGCCTACACTAAACATAAACCCATTCGGAGAAAATTCGCAAGGAACAAGACTATAACCGGCGCAATCGATCAGCAGTGGCAGATAGATCTGATGGACATGCAGGCTTTGGCGTCTCACAACGACCGCTACCGGTACGTGGTGACGGCGATCGACGTTTTCTCTAGGTACGCGTGGGCCGTTCCCATTAAATCCAAGAGCGGCGCTGATGTTACCGAGGCCTTCCGAAAGATGACAGACACTGGCGAGAGACGACCGCGCACTGTTCAGACAGACAAGGGGAAAGATTTTTTGAACAAGATCTTTCAAGATCACTTGAAGAGCGAGGGCATAGAGTTTTTCACTGGCGAGAACGACGACATCAAAGCTAGTCTAGTGGAGCGCTTGAACCGCAGTCTGAAGGAGAAGCTGTGGCGTTATTTCACACACAAGCGCACTTATCGCTACGTAGACGTACTGCACCATGTAGTGTCTTCTCACAATCGCACTCACCACAAGACGTTGAAAATGGCGCCGGCTCAAGTCAGCTCGGAAAACAGCGAAACAGTTTTCTACCCACAAGATCTCCCAACTAACAAACAAATCGACGAAATATGGAAAAAGAAGAAAAAAACAAAGACGTCCGCCGTCGACGTATTATCCTGACAACAGCTTGACGTCTTTCCGAACTCACTTCGACTCGCCGCTCCTTCTGCCCGAAGCGTACGAAGCGGCTCTGACTGAGATCATCCTCCCTACAGAATGGACTAACGTGCACGACGACGACTTGATCATCGTTGTTCCTCTGCGCACCAAGGGTTCGCTAGAGGAGGCGATCAACATTTTAAAAGACACTATATTCGCCGAAGGAAGAAAACCGCAGGTAGACTGGAAGAGAATGAAAAACGCGAACGGTCTGAGCAAGCTAACGTTCAGCTCAAAATACCCGCTGAGCTGGAAGGAAGCGAGCTATGTAACGGTGGAAGAGATATCAGACACGTCGGAAGAGCAGCGATTGAAACAAAAAGGTTCAAGAGAGAGGTCGACTTGAGACAGACGAATGCCGTATACGACCGTTTTTCACGAAACTGCTTTTTTTCATGCACCAAGGGGTCAAAATATAATGTAGGTGTATGCTTTAAACCTTTTGTGTTCATGTACCTTAGGGGGTGGGCCATTCTTCAGAAATATAGGGGCAGGTTAAATAAATATAGCAAATGTATCGTAGAGGGGCAAAGTTATATAGTCATACTGCGTGGCTTCACGCCTAACGCCCCTTTCCCCTCAAGAAAGAGACCCTCCTATCATGTATAAGGGCATTTCTTTATTAATATCATGTTATGATTTTGAAGAAAACATACTAAACTGGGATAGGAATCTATTTATAGCTGTTGGATACCTTTTTGTACAGCACTGAGAGCTATTTGTGAGGGCGTTAGGCGTGAAGCCACGATGCTCACTGACAGGGTTGATATAGGATATACCTGCCAAAGTTCATTGTAGCATATTGGATTCATCTTTTGGGTTTTTATTATTTTTGATACATACCTTTACACGTCCCCTGCCTTATTCTAGTCATTTCAGGTTGGTTGGATATCATTCTGTACTGCACAGAGAGCTATTGGTGAGGGCGTTAGGCGTGAAGCCACGATGCTGACCAGCAGGGTTAATATAGGATATGCTCTCCCTACTCTATTCTATCCAGTCTCATGGGTTCTTAACTGGTACATATATGTTTCAGCACACCTCCAATACCTTATTCTATTGTTTAAAGCATGTATAATGCTCAAAACATTTCTATATTTTGGGTTCTTGTTAGAAATTGTTGACCTTTTGACCGAAAAAGGATATTAAAACATGAATAAAACATATTATTTACTATAATTAACCTTAGATATCCTATGGGAAGAAGGGTTGTACATGGTAGTCTCCTCACACATCGATTCAGGTTGTTTAAATAGCTTTTTGTACTGCACAGAGAGCTATTGGTGAGGGCGTTAGGCGTGAAGCCACGATGCTGACCAGCAGGGTTAATATAGGATATGCTCTCCCTACTCTATTCTATCCAGTCTCACGGGTTCTTAACTGGTACATATATGTTTCAGCACACCTCCAAGAAATTATTCGATTGTTTAAAGCATGTATAACGCCCAAAACATTTCTATATTTTGGGTTCTTGTAAGAAATTGTTGGCTTTTTGGCCGAAAAAGGATAATAAAACATATCATTGACTACAATTAACCTTAGATATCCCATGGGAACAAGGGTGGTACATGGTAGCACCATCTGACATCGATCCAGGTTGGTTGGATAGCTCTTTGTACAGCACTGAGAGCTATCTATTGGTGAGGGCGTTAGGCGTGAAGCGAGGGCGTTAGGCGTGAAGCCGGGGCGTTAGGCGTGAACCCTTAGCTCTTAGCTATTGCTATGCATATGGTAGAATGATGCAATCAAACCACAAAGTAGCCTACATATATAAGTATATTTATAGCATAATGAAAGTGGTTAAATATAATAACTCTGGATGATACCACATCATTAGTGTGTATGTAGGGCGTTAGGCGTGAAGCCCGTAAAAGTTCCCCAACCTGCTTATTATCCTCTCTAGGCTACTGTAAATAACCCTCTCTCTTAATTTTTTTTTTATTATGTAGGTATATGTTGGGCCTCACCATGGTACATTCAGACACTCTGTCTTCTGTGTTAATATCAGAGGTGGAGGGCATCCATTAGGGCGTTAGGTGTGAAGCCAAAAAAGTTCCCCAATGCATTTAGTCCTACAGGACCTAAACCATACTGCCTATATGTCCATATTTGGTACTAAAAAATTCCTTACCTCATTTTGGAAGTGGAACAATAAAGAAATAAGCATATAGCTATCTATTTTTTAAATTATTGAGGTTGCACAATGGGCCATCATGATTTTCGGTTGGAAAAGGGATGTTTTTTCCTACTTTTTGACCCTCAGCTCTCTTATTTCCACTCAGAGATAGGCAAAACCAGGGTACCCTCTAAAGTCCTGGTCTATCCTGACCAGAATACATCAAAAGGATCGATGTATCTATCATATTTGAAAAAATATAGGCATGAGAAGAAAATAAGTGAAAAAAAGCAGTTTCGTGAAAATCAGCCATACAAGCAGTTCTTGTCCCCGGCGGTGAAGAAGAAGGCGATCAGAGATCAAGCAAGACAGATGATCAAAAAGATGGAGAAAGACATGGGAGTGCGCAGTTTCATGCCAAACATATTCCAGATACCTCCTATTTTCACCGGAAGCAACCACACCCTTCTCGAGCGCTTGAGTGAGACGTTGCGAGATGACAGACTAGAGGGCGCCAGCTTCTTGCTCAAACCGATGCGGATCTTATCGTACGACGCCAAGACGAAACGCGTCACCATCAAACCGCCGAGACACTGTGCTATCCTGCTGACTCAGCATCTCGCATGCGTTCTAGGCTTCGGAGAGAAGACGTGTTTCGCGTCGCCGACTACCGGTGCCTACTCGATGGATGTTTACGGGGACGTGCACTCTGTGTACATATACACCGACATGATCCAGGAGAGCCGTGTGGGCGACATGCAAGTGCCGCTGTTGCGCTGCGTCGCGGTGGACAGAGGCGGAAAGCGTCGGGGTGGCTTGCAAGCTATCAGTTTTCCCCATTTGGATTATTTCCCCTTGAAATCCAAGAGGTTTACCGAGGTCGGCATCTATTTAAGAGCCCGATCCGGTCATTCCATCCCATTCGGTAGAGGCGAGGTGACCGTGACACTTCATCTGAGACCTATTGAGCGCTGAAAGAGAAAAAAATGATGCGTCAACGCGTTCCGTACTTTCCACCCAGGCGCACCGTCGGCAGAGTGTACAGCGATTACTACAACGCGCAGCTGGGCAACGGCATCAATGTGTACAGCGGGCGCTCTTTCCAGAGCGGGCACGGTTTGGGCGGCGCTAGGTCTGATGCGCTCGGCTACCCCGCTATTGAAGTCAGTGGGAAAAACGCTGCTCCGCGCCGGTGTGGGCGTAGCTAAAGATGTGCTGGCGGGTCGGACTTTAAAGAGCAGCGTGAAAGACCGAGGCGCAGGCGCTCTGAAGAGACTGGCGAGTACGGCGTTCTCGGGAGGAAAGACGAGTGTCGCGTCTAAGAAAGGGTCGAAACGTCGCCGGCATTCTCCTCAGACGGGCGGTGGCTCTTGCAAGAGACGTAGAGGGGATGTATTCGACCGGTAAGCGCCTAGGCGCTCAGGAATAAATAAAAAGACTGGAGGCGGCCGGCGTCAGTCTGTCGTCCGCGTGAAGAGAGAACACAATGTCTTACGTACACGAGAGCAGTAACGAGTGCGCGCTCTCTGAGCTCGACCTGCACACCGTAGCGCCGACTCAGACTACTATCTTAAAGTCGTCTTTCCTCGGGATAGAAACAAAAAACTCTTTAGTCGCAAGAGTACACAGACCTGAACGAGAATTACCTTCATCTGGAAAGTCAAGTGCTGAAAGCGAACGGAGCGGCGCTCAAGGACACCGACGCGGTAGCTCCGGTGAACAACTTGGCTCACTTGCTCTTCAAAGACGTCCAAGTCTCCATCGGCGGTTTCAAAGTGTCTGGCAACACCGAGACCTACCCTTACCGAGCTTACTTGGAAGGGTTACTCAACTACAACAAAGACGTGAAGGACGGCGTCATGAGCGCCCAGGGGTGGCATGAAGATACGCCTGGTCACTTTGACGCGTTGACTAACGCGAATGCGGGGTACAAAGCGCGCAGGAAGCTAATCTCCAACAAGCGCTTTTCGCTGATGGCGCGACTGCACTTTGACCTGGCTCATCAACCGAAGCTCATCGTTGGAGAGACAAAAATCAATCTCACTCTGAAACAGGCAGCGCCCTCTTTCTATCTGATGTGCGCCGCTGACGCAGGCTACAGCTTGAAGATCTACAAAGCAAAGCTCTACGTGCGACGCGTGTTGGTGGCGGACGCTGTAGCGGAAACGCACGAGAAAGCGGTGATAGAACACGGCCCCTTCGACTACCCGGTGAAGAGAGTGGAGGTGACGACGTACGCCATCCCTCAAGGTAACAGAGATCACAGCTACACGCACTCCAACACAGGCCAGCTTCCCAAGTCGATGATGATTTGCTTCCTGGACCACGACGCCTTCAACGGTAGCTACACCAAGAACCCGTTCGAGATGAAACATTACGACATCAGCTCGCTTCAAGTGATAGTGAACGATCAGAAAGTGCCGAACGACGCCTACGTGCCCGACTTTAACACCAAAGCGGCCGTGAGAAAGTACTTGGCGCTACACACGGAAACGGGGATGTACGAGGGCGCGCGCTCCTGTGGTATTTAATACGATCAATTCCTGAACGGTTACACGGTGTTCCCCCTCGATTTAACCCCAGACAGATCGCACGACGGGTGTCGCGTGAACCTTATAAGAGCGGGTCAGCTGAGGGTGGAAGTCAGTTTCCGCTCGGCGCTACAAGCGACAACAACGGTGCTACTCTACTTGGTGTACGACAACGTCGTCGAGCTGACCCGAGATCGACACCCCATCACCGACTACCACATGAACTGAAGACAAGACAGCGGTACTTAGCGTATCGTATGAACACGCTTGAAATAAGCAGAGTGTTGAAGGAAAACGTTCACACAAAACATCGTTTCCTAGGTGTTTTCTCTTGTGACACTATTCCGAAGTACCCTATCAAAGACACTTGTTTCGTGAGCAACACAGATCCGCAACATTTACCAGGTCAGCATTGGGTGGCGTTGTACGTGTCGAGCACGGGTGAAGTGTACTACTTTGATTCCTTCGGCTTACCGCCGCTGAGTGCGGAGTTCTTGTCTTTCGTGGAACGCTCTGCTCCGTTCAAGTGGCAAAGAAACCGCGTTCAACTACAAGACACTTCTGCTGACACCTGTGGACCTCATTGCGTTCATTTCCTAATTAAAGCATGTCGAACAAGAAACCCCAAGAAGTGCGTCATGCGCATGAGCAAAATCCCAAAGCTGAGCGACCGGACAGTGAGTCAGAAGCTATCGATGATGCTGTTGTGACAGGTTGTTGCGATGGCGGACGTTTCATGGAGGCAAAGATTCTCTGCCTTGTCGAAATGGTGTTGGATTTATCCAAAGTCGTGCAATGTCTATTGGAGAGAGGACGTCCGGGGTGTGGTTCGAGTGACGGCGGCGTGAGACTTTGCGGCCTGTTGGGTTGTTGCAAATCGAAGAAGCAAGCTAAAAAAGCATAAACTTGTGTGTTTTTTTGATTGAAATGAAAATAAAGAATAAAATGAAAAAAAAAGAAATTATCTTTTTTGTTTGTTTGTTTACAAACAGTCACGTGTCACGTGGTGTTGTTTACAAACAAGAGAGCCACGTGGTGTTGTTTACAAACAAACCCTAAGTAGGTCACGTTACCCTAGTTACCAGAATGCCGGCTTCTGATTGGCTGAGCCTAAGTAGGTCACGTGACGTAAGTAGGTCACGTTACCATGGTTACCAGAATGCCGGCCTCTGATTGGCTGAGAGCTTCTAAGTAGGTCAGTAGGTCACCCAGAATGCTGGCTTCTGATTGGCTGAGAGTCCTAAGTAGGTCACGTTACCATGGCAACGGGTCACGTGACCAAATGGCGGCCTCTGATTGGCTGCATATCGATTGAGTAATAAACAGTAGTTAACCATAGTCCCGTTCCGATACATACTATACTACTCTTGTGAAAGAGCTAGATACGACTGATGGTATCTTTGTAGAGGTAGATACGACCAACTGGTCATAAGATCCAGCATTTTTTATGATCAATACCCCCATCCCAATTCCCTTCTTTGATCTTTTACATTTTCTTTGGTTGTAAGTATATATGAGTGGTCGTAAATAGTCCTGCTTGATAATTCCGCATATATAAATATTTGCATAGAATTTATTAGAAACCATCTGTGCATTATATGGAAACTTTAGATTCAGCTTATATCAAGGGCATGCTAAATGCTCCCCCTTATAGGCCTATCATCTTGTGAAACACTTTATATTCAATCGTAACATACTCATATCTTTTAAGATCAGTCGCAATTCTTGGTCGTAAATAGTTGTGAAACATTTAGATAAACTCTTAATTACGATTGATAGGTGCATTTACGACCAAGGAAAGATACGAATAAGGTATGGCTTATTTGTGACTAAAAGTTTATGTAGAACACCTTTGAAAAGCACAACTGTATTTACTACCCAAAATAGTCATAATAACCAATTTTGGCTTTCTTCCAATTTTATAAAAGGGATAAAGGAATTGTCCCCATTATGTTTTCAGGTTTTGATGTGAGGACAACCTTAACCTGCCTTTGTAATGTATAGTCAACATTGGCAGCATAGCATATGGGAAGATACGGAATAAACATCTTGTCCCCGGACTTACAAAATGCCAATAACCCAGAGAGTGCTATGTTGATATCTGAAAGTAATTCTGAACCATAACGCTCTGGAAATGGCCCAAAAATAAGGGACCCAAAAAGTAGGCTCATCAGCATTTTCTGAAGCTATGAGATCTAAATGTGTTATCGGTATGACTATCATATACATGTATTGGCTTCAGTGGCTAAGAGACAAGACTTTCATATGCTACGTATGATAAAAGAAATAAACAACTCATGGCTGTGTCTCACGACCTTGGGCCAATGTTTTTGTCTCTGACCGGGTGCCGTCTCTGACCAGGTGCCGTCTCTGACCAGGTGCCGTCTCTCACCGGCTTGGCTTGATAAGGTCAAAATACCAACAGCAGGAGGCTTATTATATTTATAATAATAATCATATAACAACCGCCATAGCATTTTTACAAATCCTTATATATATACGAGTATAATTCTTTTCAAAACACCTTTTTTCTGACACCTAGTCAGAGATGGCACCTTGTCAGAGACGGCACCTGGTCAGAGACAGCACCCGGTCAGAGACAAAAACATTGGCCCAAGGTCGTGAGACACAGCCTCATGATCATATCCCAGCCATATGCCTATGCGTGGCCCTTCATAAGGGCCACAGGTAGTGGTTAGTATTACACCATATATCTTAAATATACTAGTGAAACACCATACTGTGTGCAATACTCAAGGAGTGGTGGCGCTATCATGAGCAGATAATGCTCGGCAATGCCCCAGCTCCTACTACCATGTAATTCAAAGTATTAAGGTGGGTCGCTACCCTTGGGTCAAAGTCATGGAAAGTAAACAGAATCTCGCAAAAAATTTTTTACAGGCAGTTCAAATCATATAGAATCGGAAAATGCAATGACAAATAGGGGGTTCTGAACTACTTTTTTAAATACAGAATTTTGAAAAATTAAAGTATTTTCGTGTTTTTTTCTGAAAATGAGAAAAAATGTGAAAACTTCCATGATTTCTTTTCATATCAACCATTATATGCAGAAATGTAAAACATCACATGTGAAACGCCTATAATTATGTTCCCCTTTACTGGAAAAATGACTTTACAATTTTACGCCATGGCATTCTGGGTAAAAATATGGGGTTTCGGGAAAGAATATAAAAAAATCATCATTATTTGTAGCCTTAGTGGCTAAAAATAGTATTCAGTATTAACAGAATTTTTTTTAACTCTCTCAGAAAATCATTTGCTCACATACAGAAGTAATTTTGATAGGGGGTCCCGGGCATATTTGTAGGGTTTTGGACCATTGAAAGTGAAAAATAATGCCAAAAAATGACTAAATTAAATATATATGGCATTGCATGATGGGTAAAATGGCAAAGGTCTATATATAAAATTGTCCTGATTTATACCCTTGGTTATTTCGAGCAATATCATACCATCTATAGTGTTCTAAATAGTAAATATCTGCAAGTACTAGCTCATGTTAAAAAAATAGAAATATTATCAATTACCATCGAATCAAATACTCAAAGTATTACAAAATGCACAATTTTGCTTGAAATGATCTAAATTTCTAACACAGTTTAGGGAATGCATATATATGTATCTGTCTATGCAATATTAGCCCATTCTGATAGATTTAAGAATTTGAAGAAATTAAAGGGTAGCGATCCACCTTAAAAAGGAATGTGCATATCTTTGATGCACAAACCTGATGAATATTGTTTAAAATTATACAGGAAATTCTAAAATCATTATAAAATCGATCAGAATCGCTAGAGTATGCGTATAATAACATAGCATCTAGGGTAAGGCCTGCTCTTTCAATTTAGGCAGTTAAAAGTCTAAATTTTCAGAAACAAGTGAAAAACGACTTACCACAATGTAGCTCCAACAGTGCACTTTTATTTCCTACAATCTAATAGGGTTCTTATTATACTGCCCATAATAAGATAAAACCTCCCCCAACCCCAACCCCCCCCCAAGAGTAGGGCCTAAAAAGGCTGTGAGCCTAACGGGGTCATGGTCATGTGAGGGCCGCCACCTGTGTGGCTGGAGAAATGATACACGGGAGGGCGTGCAATCCTAATAGACAGTGATATTTAAATGTGACAGCGCTACCAAACGCTGTTAGAAGTTAATGTAGTTGAGCAGGAGATCCATATGCTACGGTATTGATGTACATGGACGGTAAAACATACTGTTGGTTTATGGCCACCGTCCACAGAGCATAAATCGGCCACATATTGATAGAATTGCCATACATTCCCTATGTAAATTATTTATAGAATGGCCCTGTAGTGGGCATGTATCGCTCGGGGCAGCCCGAGCGTGCGTGGAGAGCGCATTGCCCGCCTGTGGTAGCTCAAGTACCTTAGCAGAGTGGTGGAGAAGCAGCTAGCCCTGAGGTGTAGCGGTAGCATTCTCAACTCCGGAGCGGAGGGGCCAGGGTGCGATCCCCATGGGGCTGTCACCTTTTCCGCTGCCTGTTACAGCCCTGTACGTCCGATTTATGCTCTTTGGACGGTGATCCTTATAGTATAAAGGGACGTACTTTTGGTTGCAGCTAGTTGGGATTCTTGGAGGACTATACATGTCATCTGTTTAAATATTGATTACGCTTGACAGGTGTTTAGCCATCGTCCTTTATTGACAATTGTATTATGGTATGTAAAGGTATGAATTAGCCATACACAATATTTCAGCATATCATATAGGCTAAACATAAATCATCATGTTTATTGGAATCATGATAAAGGGTCGCTATCAGTACGTTGATCCGCAAGGTACATAGAAGTAAAAGAGTACTTCGTAAAAAGTATTTTGGAAGACATCCAATGGCTGGAGGAGGGCCTAGGGATGGCCGCACGTCCAACCTGCTATACAATGCGGAACAAATCTCTTTAGAGATCAGAACATGCGGTCGTGTTGAGAGTGTTTTCACCATACCACTATTTTTTTTCCTTATCTTGTTCATACCAAAAGTTTTCGATAACATAATCTTACTTTGACTGTTGACCCATATATAATATAGGGCAAGCCAAGGGTGGCCCTCCTTTATCTGAACGTGAAACCAGATGGAGGGAAAAGCCACGTCTCACGGTCAGTGCCATTGACATTTATTATAAGTGTGTTTATGCATCTGTTTTATATGTGCAGCACTAACAATCTATAATTAAATCTATACTTAAACTGTTTATGGCCACCGTCCACAGAGCATAAATCGGCCGTATATCAAGAGAATTGCCTCACATTACCTATGTAAATTGTGAATAGAATGGCCGTATGCGGCCGATTTATGCTCTGTGGATAGTGACCCTCATGCACAAAGGATTTGTCTTTCGGGCCTACTCATGTTTAAAGTGAAATGTAACCTATCAGATCTGGAGATGAAAATGGTTAGTTAATTAAAGCAAAATGTTGTCTGAACCGCCCTATTAAATATTCCGCCATATCAAAGCCTTTACACAGGTCCAAAAGGAATACTGGACTATCCCCCCGTTTCCAGCTATACATATATAGAGCTAGAATCAATCTATAATTAAGTTGCATCAGGTTTTTTACAAATGCCTAAAATGGTAGCCAACTTAGTTCATGATTGTTTTAAGGTGGCCGGCGGGCTTAGGGTAAAAGTAACTACGATTTTACCATATTCCTACCACATGACCCTAAGGGTATACATTTTCCGAAAATCAAAAATAAATAGGGGGGTCCCGACCTTGTTTCTGAGATATCTAACCTCAAAGTTTGAGTGACCTGTAATAAGATCATATAGTGTTCTGATACATATATCTACAAAATGCATTCTAAAAGTAACTACATAGTTTTGATACTCCATCAAAATATAATGCATGATATTGTCTAACCAAAAAACACGTTTTCAATATATGGTCCAGAGCATATTTGTATGTTTTTTGCCATTTGAAAAAAAAAGATCAGAAAAAGTCGATGTGGGGCAGGCAGGCATCAGGTAGAGCTTTCACTTATGCTGGACATCTGAGTCTATATGGCCGAGCTGTCTGAGGTGCTGGAATGTAATGTGAGTGTTGGGAGTTCGAGGCTCAGCCAGACCAACTTGCAATAATTTTATGAAGATGCTTCTATACCTCAGGTATGTGCAAGAAGCTGCGCAGAAAACGTGTTTGCAATGGCCGCTGGCCACCTTAAACAGAGAACAAGTAACGCAATACCGGTGGTGACAGATTGATGCCTATGTGGAAATCTGACATTTCCTGCCTTGGTAATATGTCGGGGCAATACAGATGAAGATTACCGCCAACATTTGTATATATATGATATTGTATATAATATATATATGAATATACATATTTATATATGTATATATATATATGAATATAATTATATACCTATAGGCCTGTATATATAGAGAGAGAGCATATAGATGAGAACTTAGAAGAGTAAGCCGAGTAAGAGACCCCGAACAGCGGTTCAGTAGGCTTCCTCAGACGAGCAGCGAGATAGTCCTTCAAAGAAACCGGGCACAGAACATTGCCCTTCCACTCCACAACTGGAACCACATTCACTCGCTCTCTGAACTGTACTGTCTTAGAACTGCGGATCGTTACATCCATGCCGGTATCGGTGAATGCAAAGTCTTTTACATGCAACTCGTGCAGAGAGCGCGACACATGTTCCACCCTCAGAAGGCACCTGAAGGATAAAACTAAGGCACACCAATACTGCAGATCCTTATACAGATCCAACTTGTTATAAATGTCCACCAAGTTGGCTGGGATGATGGGTAAGGCTGGCTTAGTTATGATGATTTGATGTGAATGTTAAAGAAAGCACACATCAAAAATAGCTCCCTGAGCCATTGCATAATCACATGGTTCTTCCCAGTCCTGAGAGCATGATAGACCTGCATGTGGTCCATCACACACTCTACAATGCAGTTCCTCCAGCTGCGGCACTGCCTATAGAGAGCAGTCACCACTGGCCACAGCTCACCAATGTTAATGTTGTCTTCATAGACTACCTCTAAGGGATACTTCGCATGATGGGGGGAACCACTTGCTATCTTCACCCCAAAGTCCCCATAGGCAGTCATCAAGCGAGTAGCCCCCGAACGCTGTAGAGGAGGCATCGTTCACCAGGGTGACCATGCGAGAGTCGCGCGTAAACATTTTGGTCTTGCCATTAAACGAGACTAGGAAGTTGCGCCACCACTTTAGATCCTATAAGGCTAGATTTGTCTCCTCTAGAGCTTTATGAGCACACAACCTTTTGTCTATCAAGTCTGATACCTCTTTGTGGACCCTATCTACTTTGTCAGACCCTACAGACAAAGACATATCCACAGTATTGATCATGATTCCTAAATATTTCACAATCTGAGGGGGAGGGTTTGATCACCTTCTTGGATAAAACCACAAACCCCTAATCATTCAGTACATTAATCCGCCTCGTCCACCCCAATGATGATGTAGTTATCCAAACAATTTACACAGTGGTTAACACCTTTCAATCGGTATGATTTACCACAGCCATCTCCCCAACATTTACTGTTATTAGCAAAGGAATTTCTACCACTTGCGCCTACAAGCCTAGTGTGTTTAGTACCCGTTTATCCAAGGTGAAAATAAGAGAGAACGGTATCTACCCCCACAAAAGGGTCCTCCCCATCATCAACAACACACTTGTCGTCCTTGGCCCGAATGGCCACATCATAGTTAACCAACGCCTTTAGATCATAAATCCCCTCAATTGTGAGCATGAAGACCCTTAGTAGGGACACCTTTGTCAACCAACTCATCAATCAGTAATGACAGTAACACCAAAAGCTTTTCGGAAGTGTCAATGGGATTTGCCTTTTTCCGATCACCCTAGGGTAGAATTTTGATATTGTCAAACTTACTCCCTCACTTCTCAGTATGGTGGAGAAGCTGGGCAACCAGGTCACTCCCCTGGTTATCATGGTCTGGGTAGTCGGGGGTGAAGTAATCATAGTGTTGACTGATGCCTTGCTGATGTTGGCTGTGTTGATGCAGAGTAGGCCTATACCTGGCCTGGGATATGGCAATCTGGACTCGTAACTGCTGCATCTGCAACTGCATTTGCCGGAATCGCCTGTCTGCCTTTATTGCCAAGCGAAGAAGTCGGCCCCCAGACAAACTTGGACACTTGCTGGTACCTGCGCGGCAGCGCCTAACACACTGCTAACGCCCCTCTCACCGGCAGTGTTGCCGAAGTGACAACGGCACATCGGCTTTTACCGATGTAGAATCGTAATGGCCGATGTGATCATGGTAGTGCTGAACTACTTCTTATATACCCATCTCTGTAATTCGAATGATACACATATAAAACTGTCTGTACTTTAATATATTTCGTGATTACAGAATAAGCACTAAATAGAAATTGATTCAAATTGAAGCAGGTACCCTATTGAGGACGTATTTCTACTGCTGTGATTACAGTATACAACAAACTGCTTTATCTAGATAACTTTGGTGGAATAACGGTTTGCACCTATGCCCACCTTCAGGGGTTTTGTCCTGAAGAGGCAAAGTCAAAGTAACAGAATTCATCATACAAAGATGGTAAGTTGACTTAGATCGTGTTTCCACTCTTTAAAATATAGCTTTATATCTTCAAATCGTGAGCGATCCCTTCCATTTTGCACATCTATTTAGCCCCATGACCAGTTCTAAAAGTTGCTTGCTCAGTAGGCCCCATGACTAGTGGGCGGTATCTGTGAGACTGGATAATGATCGACAAATGTCTAAAAACTGAAAGCATGGCCTTCATATGTCACTTCGTCAATAGACTATTGTAATCACACAATTCCGTAGGACATATCTCGCTTGCTCCTGCATAAGATAAGGACAATGTGTTATTATGCCTACCATATGATATTCTTATCTATTAAGTACTGAAACAATACGTCCACTCATATGCAGCATATTTCCTATGGTTTATCATTGAAAAGGGTAGGTAGCATTTGACTGGGTTTCTATGAACTGAGCTATTTTAATGCCAGACTATGCTTTTCATTTAGATTCAACTAATCAACAGGACACTTGCTGTTATTTGCATTATATTTGTGTCTAGATCTGGAGGTATGAGGGGTGAGTATTAAAGACATATGTAGGTCTCCTGTCTTTCATGACAAGTGTGCCTCTGATCCTCTTATCCTAGCTCAGTAATTCCTGTGTTACTCTCTGTGCGGACGCAGTGAGACACTGGAACGAACTAAACGTTGCCCAAAAGCTTTAGGCCTCTTATGCATTTTTTATTTGATTAATTTAAGAAGTAAGACCATTGTTAAGTCAAACAATGTATACTCCTTCCAGTGGTACTATTTATATTTCATGATTCTGAGTGTAAATGTGAGTAATATTTAATTAGATATAATGTACCAAGACCTTGGTACAGCCGAGGATAAGATACACAAGTTCAATATTTAAAGCCGACATATGTTATCAAACCTCAATTTGAGGACCCCTTAAACTTGACTAAAATGTTCACTGCAATGACATTTAGATTAGATTGAAAGTAAGTACACTATGTAGGGTCATTAAGCAATGGTTATAATTCTCTTGGAATAGTTTGTGATGCTCCCTCGTTTAATGAGGCAATCTACGATGGAATTAAGATCCAAGCAGCAGCACCAGGAACCATTCTTGTCCTGAGGTGTAAGGACCGCTATGAAGTAGGGTCTCCAACGACCACTTGTACAGATGGAAGATGGACTCAACTACGTCCACCATGTAAAGGTAAGTATATATGAATGAATAAAGCACATTAGAATGCACATAATAGTATTTGTCAATTTATCTATCATACTGTAGGGGCATTATATTACATCACTCGGGTCCTCTCCGGGTTACCGTGTGCCGCTCTCAGGTGGGTGGCTGACCCTCATCTTTTTTACCATTCATCATTTTATCACTTAGTAGCGAAAAGTTTGACAGCTCTGTTGGGACCACACAGCAGTGGTCACCATGGTGATTCAACAGCTGGTCAAAGCATAGTTCTTTCTGAAATCCATGATTTCTGGCAGGGGGGTCTTGTGAAATTTTGTTGGTTATGCATTTTGTGGAAATGGGTTGCGATAAAACCGTCTTCGCTTGAATGTTCTGCTTATTTTTCAGTGGTTCGTTGTCCATCTCTTAGTTATCTAAGACATGGTACATTGAACATGCCTTGTCTGGATTTCAATTGTAACTCAACATATGGCTGTATTGAGGGGTACTGGTACACTGGACGAGTTAAAACAATCACATGTCAGAGGGATAACACATGGAGTGATGCCGTTGGAACATGCGAAGGTTTGTTACCATGATGTTCTTTGAGCCCAAATCATGAAAGAATGTACACTCTAAGAACAGTGTGTTGCGGGAACATGCATAAGGAGTTACACACACAAAGTTGCAACACACTTTTGAGATCAACACACTTTTGACAAAGAGTGTTTTGTGAGTTACACCAAAATGTGTGTTAAAAGTGGCTGCAGAAAAGTGTGTTGATAAGTGTGTAAACGTAACACTCTGTTCTTAGAGTGTAATAATGTGATAAGAATGATCTGAGCAATTACAAATACTTCTCTATAATGGTACAGAGATACAGACAAAGACAGGGACGAACAGAGACCGACAGGGAAAGACAGAGACAGCACAACACACAGACACAGACACAGACACAGACACAGATCTATTTCTACATGGCGATATCTAGCCCTAGTGGCCTCAAAACTAATTAAGCATTCATTGGTAGGTTCGTCATAGATTATTCAGACTCAATACCATACAAGGGCCTTCCAGAAATGTGTACAAATGTATACTTGCCATGTGTACAAGAAAATAGAGACAGTCAAATTAGATAACATTAAACAATAAACAAAATGTGCAATTCCCTACACAGTTGTTCAGTGCCCTCCATTGAGTGATCTACATGGAAACTTCCATCCTAAGAACTGGTCCTACCATGCAGTGACTATACTTCAATGTGATGAGGGATTCAATCTTGAAAATTCTTCTCTGATGTCTTACCGTTGTTTAGGAAATAGGAACTGGGACTCCAAAGTTGCTCGTTGTAAAGGTAAATTTGCTCACTATTCTTATGAAACCCATAACTGACTTCTCAAAAAATAAATGATTACATGTGCCTTTACATAGTTCGCCACATTTATGAATTATAAGTCGGATTATCTCAGTTCCTTCTATATTGTAACAGTCTCCATCCACCTCCACCTTATATATACCATTATTTACAATATACATGTACTTGGATGTTGTGTGCGTGATGTCACTCCAAAGTGAATTAACTGATGGAATGATATAACACACTGGCTGGTGCTGTTTATTGGGACCATAAACAGCATATAAACTCTTATCAGTTATTCATTTTAAAGTAGGTCATCGGACAAGATCAATCTGTGGCCAATTTTATGAATCAGGAACTACCGGGAGCAAATCCTTAGAAGGGGAAATTAAAGAATATGTATGCATGAATTAGTCATGCGTTCAATATTTGGAAATGATTTGTGTAATCAATGTATGACTTGGTCTATTTTGTACATACAAAATTCATAGAAAGATGTGTGGGCAGTTATCTTTAGTGGATCACCTGCTTAAACGTTCGGGATGATTTGATCTTGTGACAGGGTAGTCCGCATCATGAGATTAATGAATCAATTTTAGATAAGTGTCGGATTAGATGCTCTCACCTCTCTCATGGATATTTTCTGCGTGAGATTAAACTGATGATTTCACTTACTTTTATTCCAGCGGTTCTCTGTCCTGAACTCCTTCAACCAGACAATGGCCGCGTCCACCAGTCTAACCGGTCGTACCTGGCTGTAGCTGAGATAGCGTGTAACGAGGGCTACAACTTCAGTAAACCTGAGTACAGAACACGACAGTGTCAGGGTGACAACACTTGGACAGGGGAGGAGGGCACATGTGAACGTAAGTCTTTGTTGGTTATTATCATTTGCCTTTTAAGTGACTACTGTAAAAGCTCGCTGATTGGTTGAAAAAGGGTTGCGATTTGGGGCCTGATTCGAACTTTTTTTGAATTGGCTCATAAATCCAGCATAATGCAGGGGCTCGCCTTATAAAGGAAGGTTGGTTTATCAGTATAATTTTAGGAACTCAGCTTTAGTACTATTTTAGCCTCAGGAGATATCAAACGACAATCATACCAAGGTATATGTATGTATACCTTTATGGGCACTGCATTTACCACGGTAAAATATTCCATTTTGAGACACGGAAATCAAAATCAGAATGGTGTCACTGAGTCTGAGTTTGGAAAAACGCACGATAATGTACTGACTTATGAGAATCTTTACTAAAGCTGGGGCTCCACTATCATATTTTCTCATCAATTCTCACAAATGTAAATCTATCAGATCATGGTAACATGGAGGATTTAGTGTCTATAGTGTCGGCCAGTAGGACCAGTTAGTCTGTTGGACTGGCCTTCCGGGTTTGTTTACATTAACATAGATTGTTTGCGTCCAATTTGCGAGAATAGGTCTGATCTAACGACAAAATCGAGTAGTGGAGTCCCAGCTTGCAGGTTTAAAATAAGCTTCACTTGTTTTTGACAAAATACTTTACATCTCCACAGGTATATATTGTCTGAATATAGAAGCTGGGCATAATGGAATAGTCACATCTAACTCAGGCAGATACAAAGACACCATCACCCTACAATGTCACTCTGGCCATACGTTGAACGGTCCTGGAAGTGTAACATGTCTGTCATCTGGGAACTGGTCATCTGAGTTGGGTTATTGTACAAAGGAAACAACACTAGGTACATATATGATGCGGCTGTATTAATAGTCACTGCCATATGTGGTATATTTCGTTCTGTTTAGTAGGAAAGTCACCTTAAGTATCGCTAGGAACAGAGCAACACTGAGAGACGAAAAATTCTAGAACAAAGATTAAAAAAGATCGCCACGTTTCGCAGCTACCAGTTTCGGCCTAGTAGTAGCGTCAGGGTCAATTTTTATTTTTACTTTATGCCTGGAGTGCTCTGAATTGGACGTATGCTTGTACTTTTTAGGTTTCAATTACCTCGTTATGGCATTAACCACGAGTTTGATGGTTCTGTTTGTTCTTGCTGGAATTGCTGGTATATATCTCTTATGGAAAAGGAGAAAGTACCAGACCAAAAGGTATTCATTAGTTTTAACAAGATTCTGACGTTAGTACCAACATCTCATATTTGTTTTTAAATATATACTAGATTTAATGCTGTAATGTCTCATTATACATTACGTAATTACACCATCATTCACCATTAAAAAGTACCAACCTGTGAAAGTTCAGCCCAGGTATGGCGACCAGTATAACCTATTTCTTGAGAAACAGATGATTCCCTTTACTCAGAAACGTCAAACTTACATTCAAGTGTGATATAAGCAAAACTTCTCAATGATTGCTTTACGCACAGGTCCACAGAAGAAGAAGAACAAGAAATCGAATTTCTACGTAAGTTTTCTACCATCTTCACTGCTCCAAATTCTCTCCCAAATATATATTTACTGCAGTGAAAAACGATTCATTCTTTTAGTCTAGATTGTTTAGAATTGATAGTAGGACTTGGTCTGTTACTTGTATTTAAAAGACAACCATGACGAAGACTTAATGGGTTTCTCAAATTGAATTGGTATTTTGTAACCTTATTCAGTAGTATGCCCTAAAATACTAAGAAAAAATGATTACAAAACTAAACTCATAGATGATATTGTAGCGGGCACGTATCGCTCGGGGCAGCCCGAGCGTGCGTGGAGAGCGCATTGCCCGCCTGTAGTAGCTCAAGTACTGTAGCAGAGCAGTGGAGAAGCAACGGTAGCATTCTCAATTCTGGAGCGGAGGGACCGGGGTTCAACTCCCCGTGGGGCTTGACGTTTTACGCTGCCTGTTACAATATCATAATTTTTACTTCATAATCTTTTAGCAAAGAGAGAATCAGACAAATCCCCCCATCCCAATAAAGAAAACAATGACAAGTCTGCTCAACCAGGTAAATACAAGTTTCGTATTTTACATTCGGTTTAGAACTATATCGTTGTACTACTGCGATATATTGTGCCTGCTTTTGCTTTTATGAATGTCTTCATGAGCATTCACATTACAAATATATATTACATGTCGACCTTAATTGATGGACTTGATCAATCAAAATGTACATTTCACTCCAGTAACGCCACCCATGCTTAATCTTCACTTCCGGATTGAGGAAGACTTCTCAGATGAATACCCAGATGAGACATCACAACAATACATGTCGTTTATGTCAAAAATGGAGAAAAGGGTAAGGAAAGAATACACACCTACTTGATATTATAGTACACATCTATTTTTACAGGAAGCTTTTTCCCTTCAATCTCAACAGATATTTATCTCTCTTCAGTAACATATGCCTTAACTTTGGAATAATAGATATTCACCTTTCACAAAGAATGTAAATGGGTTTGATCTTTCTGAAAGGTATTAACCAGAAAATTAAGCAAATAAGTGAAAGAGTGCCTGAAGATAAAACAATCATATAACAATGGAGTCACATGCCTTCTTTATAATATGAAAGGAGTTGATCAGAGAAAATATGTCGTGCCATAAAAGGTTCCTGAATCTATTGCATCTCTCTTTCAGATAAAAGCTTCATTAATGGAATTGCTGGGCATTGTTTACGAAAAGCTGACAGTTATTTCAATAAGGTATGGAATGTTGATACAGGAAACTAGAGTCCAGTTACTTGTTTACATTCATGTTACTACATATAGTTTGTGATCAGCCTGTCGCATTATCCTCAGTAAAGGGTCTGGAGTGGTTTAACTACTACATACAATCAGGCCATTTCCTTTGTTCTCTATGCCAACTGTGGTGTAAATATATTGTCTATAGTGTGGGCCAGTAGGACCAGTTAGTCTGCTGGACTGAACTACCGGGTCCCAGGGAAACCATCTCAAGCACAGACCCAGCTTTCCTATTATACTAGTACTACAAACCTGACCACATTGCCACCAAGATTAATCCAGTAGACTATTCTGTATCACAAGAAGAGCTTAATATGCATGAACAAAATTTGATACTCATCTCTTTGCCCCAGCTTAAATTGCGTACCAGTGAAGTAAATATATGTTAGGACTTTATTCTGAAAAACGCACAGTAAAAACAAATAGTAAGGAAAAGAACAGTCCTAAGATTGATAACAGGTTTAACCAAAAACTATCCTCTGCTGACAGGTAGTTTCACTCTCAGGTCTGTACCACAATTTTACATTGTAGATTAGATTTTTATTTGCCAAATATTATGAAGTTAATGAGTCACAATTAAATCAATACTTTTTCATGTCGATACACGATAGGTGGTTCTAATGACTGTAGGACATTGATTGTGAGTGAGTCTATCAACTGAGTTTTGTTGTCAGCTTTCTGTTGTTATGGATGTAGTCGGTCCTATAGATGGGCACCCCTGTACTCTGGGCTGTTGAGGTTATGTGTTCGCTGGATCAAGTTGTCTTGATCTTAGACCTAATTTTATGACTTCTAAAAGTGTATGTCCAATATAAATTGATCATTCATATAGGACAACTTACTACCAAAATCCTTACAATCCATCTGATGAATTCACAAACTGATGTAGTCAAATCTCCAGCCCCACAAACTAGCACTGAAACCTGGCTGGTGTTGATAAAAAAATTAACATAATGAATTTTAATGACAATTAAATTTTTTGGAATTGTTGAACTGTTTTTGAGCGTATAGTCTAGCTGATATTGACCTTATTGTTATAGTTGAAGAGATATTCATGATTCGAAAAAAAAACACCCAGGTAGCAGAAGTAAGCAAGCAGTGGAAATTCATCTACCTGTCAGTATATTAGACCAGGGATTCCTTGTCTATGTAACCAAAATATAATTATGGATACCACGGTACCATGGTAGAATGGTCTTTACTTCATGAGACACGGTTAATCATAGCTTTCAATATATCTCTGTTTTTTTCACTCTGATAATCGTTCCAGCAAACCAAAGCGGAGTGTCTACATTGCAGTGCCATCTGTAGCATCTGAACAACTTGTTGATGCAATCGAGAAGACTTCCTTTTCAATTGACAGTATAGGTATACAGAGGACGTACACCGTAGTCAAGGACAGCGTTTACATCGCAGGTATGGCCCAATACTTTGTATGAGCATATAAATAGATATAATACCATTACCGTATCTCCATGCTGGAGTAATGTTATTCTATTATAAATGTATAATAATAGAATACGAGATTATAACCTGTATAAAAGGATATTATACAAGACCTAAACCGTAAAAAGAGTTGTTAATGAAGAGAGTAAACAGATGAAATCAAATGTGTCTATTCAGTGTAGATGGAATATGTTCTTACTTTCCGTGTATACCGTACACATGTCAATGTCCTACAATGACTGTTCTTGTAAACCTCATGAACGGATGTGGTGTTAATGGCTGAAAGTCTTAGAGTGAGGGCGAGTAGAGGGGGTATGTTAGCTGGTGAGGAAATGCAATGAGAGCTTCAGCTCAAAAATTTAGATTTGAATCAGTGTGAATATCTTGATAATTTGAATGGTTTATGACATATTTATATGATAAGATTGCATGAGCATTTATTGTGGTATTTCGTTTTTTTATCACAATTTATTGATGGATTAGTTATTTTAGTGCCCATTTGATGCAAGAGAAATTAGTCAAAGAGCCCATCAGGATAAATATGTCGATCAAAGGGATATCCGCACGAGAGCTCATGATTTTCCAGTATTAAAGATTTAAGGCCGTGACTATTGACAGTTTGAACTGTCAATAACAGAATAAAATTCCCTTATTGACAGTTCGAACTGTCAATACCAGGATATAATCCCCTTATTGACAGTTTGAACTGTCAATAAGGGAAAAATGATTCTCTTACTGACAGTTCCAAAAAGGAACTGTCAATAAGAGAAAATTAATCTGTTATTGCCAGTGTGAACTGTCAATAAGAGAATCATATCCGGCTATTGACAGTTGGAAGTGTCAATAAGGGAATCTTATTCTGTAATTGACAGTTGGAACTGTCAATAAGAAGATTGATTTCTACTATTGACAGTTTGCACTGTCAATAGCCGGCCCACCTTGATCTAGCTATTGACAGTTCAAACTGTCAATAATGGAAAACATTCCTCTTATTGACAGTTCAAACTGTCAATAGTGGGATATTTCTCTCTTATTGACAATTCAAACTGTCAATAGTGATAAATTGTACGGCCATTGACAGTTCTTCAGCGAACTGTCAATAGTGGGAATTTCTTCTCTTATTGACAGTTCCTTACCATTACTGCCACAAACCTGAGAACGATTTTGAAGGAAAATCGATTTTGATGGAAAAATCGATTTTGATGGAAAAATCGATTTTGATGGAGAAATCGATTTTGAAGGAAAAATCGATTTTGAAGGAAAAATCGATTTTGAAGGAAAAAATCGATTTTGATGGAAAAAAACGATTTTGATGGAAAAATCGATTTTGATGGTTTAGATTTTGGGTGCAAAACCGATTTTGGTGCAATACCGATTTTGGGTGCAAAACCGATTTTGGGTGCAAAACCGATTTTGGGTGCAAAACCGATTTTTGGTGCAAAAAAGATTCTGTGGCCAAAATCACTTTTGGCAACAAAAATAACACTTTTGGTGAAAAAATACTTTTGTTGAAAAAATACTTTTGGTGAAAAAAAACTATTTTGCCACAAAAAAAACACTTTTTGACTGTAATGTCAGTGGGAACTGTCAATAAGGCCGAAATATTCCACTATTGACAGTTCGCATGAGGAACTGTCAATAACAAGAATAATTTCCACTGTTGACAGTATGAACTGTCAATAGTGGAAATATTTTCCACTATTGACAGTGCGAACTGTCAATAGCCGTTTTGAAGATTTAAATACAATCGAATTCTGAAAGTTAGTCTGATAGGAGTAGTGTTATTACATATATACACTGTAAGAAGTAAGTACTGTACACCTACAGCAAAAGTTGCTGGCAACTTTTGTTCCAGTAGATTTTGCTGTAGGTGTACAGCAACTGGCTTGCTGTGCATGTACAGCAACTTCTACTATAAATTTACAGCAACTTCTACTATAAATTTACAGCAAAATCTACTGTAAATTTACAGCAACATGTACTGTATCTCTATAGCAAAAATTGCTGGCAACTATTGTTCCAGTAGATTTTGCTGTACATGTACAGCGACTGGGTGCTGTAAAGTTACAGCAACTTCTACTGTAGGTAATGAGCAGTTTCATATTATTGTTATCATCATTTACATCAATTGATATGCATGCATGGAGAGTACTTTTCCTGCATTAGTTCAATTTGAGCTAGGATAATGCACATTACACAATGTAATGGTTCAATCCTGCTTCAATACAGCTGAACTGTTTGTGATACCAGCGTTTTTCCCAGTCCAGACACTTAAGGAGTTTAATGTTCCCACCAATGTGGTGTCTATTCTATACTTTTGCTGGTTTTTGTATTATTCAACACAATTATGCAAATATCAACACATTTTATGATAACTGCATTCAGTCTCTCTCATCCATTCTTATTCTACAATGTTTTGAGAGTTTGTGAGGCTTTATTTGACTCGGGAAAGAGTTGGGTGGCATAATTACTACTAAAATGGTATACTACTGCTGCCTAGTGGCAGAATTCTACAACAGAATGTACTGTAAATGTACAGCAACATTGCTGTCGACCCAATTTACTGTACATAATGCTGTAATCATATGGCAAATGGTGCTGTAATATCAACTACAGAAAAAAGTGCTGTAAATGTACAGCAAATTGTGCTGTTTAAATACAGTAACTTTTTACAGTGTAGGGCTCAGAATATTAATTGGGAGTTAAAATTAAAGTTGAGAAGAAAACCGACTTAACTTTGAAAAGATTCTCTACTTTTATCTAGCCTCCTAGCCTATTGGTTTATCTGCTCATGCCAAGCACTCAAGTCTTATTAATGCGGTTGGTACCAGCAACCAACTGATGCTTTATATATAGAGGAATGATGACACGCTTATCTTATTTTAAGATGATATCACTAACACCTTGAAACAAACTGTACTGATGGACAGACATCAAATAGATCGGTCAGATGACAAGAAAATTGACTTTGAAAAGGAATATGTAAACCTCAGACTTGTGTCTTCAAATAATACAAGTCATGTACGAAGGGATAGTCTGGAGAGGATTGGTAATCGGTACCAAAAACAAAGAAATGATGGAAGTGAAGACATCACTGATGAGCAATTATTGGACGATAGTGAATATGGAAAACTCATACTGGTGCGTGGTCGGGCGGGAGTCGGTAAATCTACCCTAATGCAAAGATTGGCATGGCACTGGGCAAATGGTAACTGGGCAGTGCACTTCAAAGGCATCTTTCTCCTCAGCATGCGTGGGTTCTTGGGAAATATGAAGGAAATGGAACTGTACTACTTTCTCAGTTTCTATTCTTTATATGGTACCAATGATAATACAATGTCAAAGGAATGGTTGGAACAAAATGCGAAGCACATATGTATAATGCTGGGTGAGTATTCTTGTATTAGAGGCCAGTAAAAAAGTGGTTGACAAATAAAAAATATGGGGGAGGCATATTTTCTTTATGCCTACATAATAGTTCAGTATCCACTCGGAAATTAGCATATTGAGCATAGATACGACATTTACATGTAACATATAAGCTAGATTAAAGGCGATCAGATTAAATGAAATATGAAGTAACTTTAATATGGTCTTAGTGAACACTTTGGTCCATTTTTAAAGCTGCAATGACTTGAAATGTAAAAATATATATTTTGATGTACTGGGTACAGATGGACTTGACGAAATAGGGAAGTTGTCAAACTACATAGAAAGTTTGAAAGATGGCTCTCTGAAGCATACACCTATCCAATGGTGCTTTCGACTCCTGAGAAGGAATGTGCTGGCTGAAGGTACAGTAATAGTGTGCTCAAGGTAGGACACTGTTTAACATTTCCTTATAGCTTCATGATTAATGATACAAAAGAGTAAAGAATACTTTAATCTTTGGTTAATTCAAATGGATATTTGATGCGCCATATTGGAATTTGCGCAATATCAGAACTTCTACATATTAATAATGAGTCTTATAAAATGTCAGTATACCCATCAAACAGAAAGGTATTGCCTCTCTCTGTCTGTTCTCACAAGTCGTCTAAGATGTAATACAGCATAATTAAACATAATTGATGTACATATTCATCTTCTATATCTGTAGTTACAATAAGAACAGGTAGAAGTTCTGAAACTGCAATCTAACTATGTGGCAATTCCGGAATTGTACAGGTTCTGATTCTGTGCCTGACAGGTATACTAAGCATTGAAAATGGTTTCTTCATAGACCACTTCCAGATTTGAATTTGATCACACCCTCCAAGACTGTCGAGGTATTGGGTCTGCACAGGAAAGGGGTGTTTGACTTCATTCGCAAAAACCTCCGGCCCGAATCGCAGAACAGAGTAAAGCAGATCATCATAGACAACCCTATCCTGCACTCTGCATGTGCCATCACCTACTACTGCCAAGCACTGTGCAGTGTACTTGATGATGCGTTGCTTGAAGCTGAAGCTGAAGCCGCTCTGAAGAAGCTCACCACTTACACAGAGATCACAACCTTTGTCATGCAGGTGTGTCCCTTTCTATCAGTCAATAAGACTTTATTGTAATGTATGTCTCATACTGTGCATTCTAGTGTGAAAGATATGGCTTGTATGAGAGTCATAACCCCAGTGCGGCTTATACACTGAAAACTCTATGGGAGAAAAGGTAATCAAGGGTGATTACTTTCGTAATCATGGTGACACAAGTGATCCCGGGTCATCACTGTGATTACTTTTTTTTAAATCGTCTATGACTAAGTTCATATAATTTATTTCTCTGTGCAACAAGATATCAATCCCTAATAAGTTTATGATCACCCCCTCATCTTGTCATCATACCCTGATTGAGAGCACTTCTAGCCCTCAGAGCAATCCTAATAAGGCATAAGTGTGAATACAGTAACCAGCAGCCTATTCTTGCATTCGTAGATATGGTTTCAGGCACAAAACAGGTGTCCATGTGTACACATGTCTGTGCTCTTGATAGTTTTGCTAAAATCCTACTTAGTAAATAAATTTAGTTCCTTATCTGACAACATGATTAGAGTTGATATAGATATGAATCCATATATGGCCTGGAGTAGGAACTGCATGTCCCATTACTGTCTACTAGGGCCCCCTAGTGGCAAATATTCTAATCAAAATGATGGCTTTGGGTCATAACAGTGATGACCCTAACTAATCAATAGTGATTAGTTTTAGATATGCCTAAGTTTTCAGTGTAGATTTCTTCCAAGCTAGGGGAGCAACAAGGGTTAAACTTTGAAGCCAGAATTTACTCTAGTCCTGTATAATTTCCTAACTTTAATATTTTTCAATTACTTCTCAGTTCAATACACAAATATATTGATATGATATAGAATAATTAGGTGAAGCAGACTAAGGTGTATGTTAATAGAATCATAAATATCATGAGTAACAAAGTTTCTATTTTCAAATACAGAAATCAATGAAACGCTCATCAAAGATTGAGTACTCAAATGATGAGACATATGATGAGGTATTGTCCAGCACGACCCCACTTGCAGTACTAGCCAGCTCTGGGATTGAGTCAACAAGGTCAGAAGGGGTCCCCAAACTGGTATTCACCAAGAAAGATCTGGATCTTGCGAAATTGCAGCCGGCGGATGGTATATATCACTTGCTATTGCATCAGGTGCTTAGGCAGCTATAATACCTGGGATATCGAATTTTCACTTTCTGCCTTTTTATAGTCATCCCCCTCATTGAAGTCTACTGGTAACATCTCAACCTATTCTGTGAGCTCTAACCATGCTAAAGCTAAGGAAACATATATGCAAGAAGTAGATTGCTGGAAACATAGATCTATTCAGACCAGCAGCAGCCCAGTAGCGCCATCTGGAGTTTTAGAACTGAGCGTCCCCTCAATAGGGAATCCTTGTAATCCACACTGTAGAGAAGCTCAGTTCTAAACTACAAATGAGACTACTGATTTATTGCTGGTCCATGTGAATTGAATGCCTCCAGTGATATATTTTTCCATGTCGGTTTCATTGGATCTAGCGTGGATAAAATTCACAAAATCTCTTTAGATGTTAACAGCCAGTGCATTCTAACAAGGGGATTAGTTATAAATATGTAGCAGTAAGAAAATATATTCTAAGGTAGCATAATATTAAATTAAATACATTTATGACAATTTATAGCAGCTTATGATATATGTTTCATTCAGCAGTTGTATACTTAAGCCAATATTCCTAATCCCAGTTGGAGATGCTCTAACAAAACCAGAAAATATATCGAAATTATTAAATAATGAGAGTTATAGCATGTCTTATCAGGTTAGGTATCTTTATGTATACCTACATTATATCTTTACTTTCAGTAAGGCGTATGACTAGGGCTGGTGTGTTGGTGCAATATGCAGCTCGGGAGAGCGAAGGTCCTGTGGAACATCCGATTGCTACCGAATTTTCCCATCTTTCTGTTCAGGAGTTTTGGGCAATGGTTGGCCTCCTAAAGAAAGAACCTGCTCAGATCAAGGAATGTGGCAAATGGATGGCATCCTCTGGCGACTTCAATATGGCTCTGTTGTTTCTCTGTGGTTTGGCCTTCAATGGAGACAGCAAGCTGATTGGAAACATCTCCCCTGAAGTACAACGTGCAATGTTGCCAATGCTATCTGAGATAGTTGATGTGAGTATGTCCCACACTGATACTCTAGTCCCTAGGTATGTCATCTATAGATATGAACACCTTTTATTGGAGAGACTATTCCTACAAAATGCCCCTTTTCATTAAAAAATTGCACCAATAGAATTTGGTAATAAATGTGTAGAGGTTGGATCACCCGCACCCTGGTGGAAAGCCCCGATGGGTAAAACAACTGGGTAATCCTCCTCCTCTGTACCATACTCATCCAGTAACATGGAACGTGTGTAGGCAGACAATTCTATAAAATGCTTTTCACCTATACGTGACCCCACAACTGTTACTATTATTACAGTTCTTACCATTATCCTTACATTAGGACGTCCAAGATGACCTTCAGGCCCTTCAGATGATCCATGAAAGTCAGAGTTCTGAAGTGGCAAGTAGGATTGGTGAGCAACGGTTTCGTCAGAAAGTGTCTATAGATCGCCAAAGTCTCACCCTGATAGACTTAAAGGCCCTGACCTTTCTATTTGGGCACCATCCAACTACACACACTCTCAGGTTAGCACATAGATTTTATCATAACAATATACTTGGGCTATCAGGTGTTTGGATGTGTTACGTAATAATTCAACTTTATTCACCAAGAATAATATGTGATGCGTGAAGATCAGTAGCAAGGTATTTTACTTTAAAACTCGCAATATTAACCCGCCCTCCCTCTATGAATTCTAAACAAAAAAACTCCTGTTCTTTAGAATCTGGTATGATCCTCCTTAATTCGATCTTTGCCAGGTTTTTAAATTCCTTATATGCAACAGTATTTCTTTCTTTTGTATGTAAGGAGTTCCACGCCTGTGCATAAACGCATGATAATTTCTTCTGTTTGTCAAAGTTGCTAAGCTATATGTAGATCTTCGGGTCATGCCTCCAAAAAGCCATAGTGCATTCACGGCACTTCAATTTAACATGTGCACAGCATGATCCATGTACACCCTATGGGGAAAACCTGTATGATCATCTTAAAAGGTTATGGGCCTAGTAAATAGCCCCTACTAATTCACCTTGTGAAACATCAAAATGTCAATCGTATCTCAATAGTATCTTTTAAGATTAATCTTATTTATTTGTCGTAAATGGTTGGGAAACACTTCAAGTAAAAGTTACGACTGAACCTGCCATTTACGACCAAGAGAAGATACAAATGAAATTATGATTAACATGCTACCAAGTAGTCATACTAACCATAACAGCTTCAGGAAAACCCTGTAGTTTTTTAGCAATTTGGTTATCCAAATATTGCTGCAATGTGTCATCTCACATATGCATGTGATCAATGATTATCGAAGCTGTATACAAATCAATTAAATGTTTCACTTAAAAGTTCACTATTTTTTAGGTTTTGATAAATTTAAATATCTAAATATTCGATTAAAATGATTCTTATGTAAGTTAGATTAAAATGATAAAATGTCTTATGTGTATTCACTGGATGCATTACCCCCAGGAAAAATAACAGGGAAGATCTTAATGTCGCACTGTTGTATGTGATGACCGGTTAAATTTAAAAGAAATAAAAAGAAATATCATCGGTCAGTTGTATTCTCAAATACTGTATACTTTCAGCATGAAAAATGTCAACCTTGACATCACACTGCTGGGGGAGATCGCCAATCTCCTGAAGGACAATGACACTCTGAAACAGATCAGGTTAGTAGTGAACTTCAGTTAATGTTAGAAGAGGGCGAGAACGAAATACAACTTGTTGAATACGGGGATTCAAGGAAACATCTTTAAACATGTGTAATATTTGTATCGGATATTTATAGTTGATCTAGACTCAGGTTTGATGATTATTTATTTAGCTCTCAATTTGTTATCATCGGGTTTTTCAATATAACGCCATTTGAAGGAAGTGCTTCAAAGATTGGCTAGCATCTAATTGACGATCAATCCGTTGTTATGATGTAACAAAACTCTGTGTCTTCAGCATTACCGACAGGAATATGAATGATGATTGGATGGCTGTGTTCATGTCTGGAGTGGAAAAGAATAAAGGGTTGCAGACATTGGAGTAAGTGGGAACTCTGTAGAGTAGGTTTACCCGTGGTCTGACACTTGAGTTTGTAGTAAGACATTTATGGGTAATAATCAATTTACCCTATATGATACATTGATAAATCTGCAGTAACATTTAAAGTACAAAATATATTATTATTATCATCACTTATTTGAGAGCTTATGATAATTATATTCGGGTGAATCTGTGATTGGGATAAGTGGATGTTGATATATATAATTGCTGGGTATGGAGTTAACTTTGCCTAAAAGTTATGACAAGCACGTGCACAACAGATTCCAATTCGTAATAGAACAGGCTGCACATTCGTATTGGAACACCATGCACATCGCAGAGAATTCTATGTTTTAGGCTCAGTTGTGGCAGAATCACTGAAGCAGGCGTTGGACACTTTGCTGACGCCATCATCGTCAACAAGACATTGAGGGAGGCATGGTGTGTATGACCTGTGACTGTTCTTTTAGTCCTCCTATGTGCAGCCCGATTGCTAATTCATGGCTGTGTCTCACGACCTTGGGACAATGTTTTTGTCTCTGATCAGGTGCCGTCTCTGACCGGCTGCCGTCTCTGACCGGCTGCCGTCTCTGACCAGGTGTCAGAAAAAGGTGTTTTGAAAAGAATTATACTCATATATATAAGGATTTGAAAAAAAGTTATGGCGGTTGTTATATAATCATAGTTATAATTATAATTAGCCTCCTGCTGTTAGTATTTTGACCTTATCAAGCCAAGCCGGTCAGAGACGGCACCCGGTCAGAGACGGCATCCAGTCAGAGACAAAAACATTGTCCCAAGGTCGTAAGACACAGCCTCATAGAGTTTGAGGATAATATGGAGATATTGGGGACCATCTCTCGTAGTGAAAACGACATTGTAATTTACAAAAAAGTATTCCCTGAACCCGAAGTCGGGATTAATATTCCTTCCGAGTGTTCCCAAGACACATGTATGCAGGGTATAATCCACACCACTTGGATTAAAGGCTAATCAATTGACACTCCCAATTGGCAGTATTTCCTTACATAATGAAATTTTCTTATTCTACCTCCATTACAATTGTTAAATAGAGTAATATGTACAGTTTCATTCTCAAAAAAAACTTGTGAATTACAACAGGAAATTACAAAGGAGAATAATTGAAGACCATTTCGTTTCAACCTCTTTTTGAGAATGAATTACAATTGCTCCTTTCATTTCTATACATTAGCCCCTAGGTCTTATTGGAGTATGTAGTAGGTCATCTATATTCATTAAAGTGGCTATATCCGATTTTTCTCTAATTTCTTTTCTTAAATGTGTTCCAAACACGGTAGCAGTATACTATTCGGGGATAGGGTCAATCAAATGTAACCCATGGGTAGTAATAGACACAATAATCACATATGGGCCAACGATGGGATTTTCTAGTGTATTTTCAATTGGGCATAAAATTGTGCACGACTTTATTCCAAAATGGCCATATATTAGGAAATAGAATCAAATTTGAGCAAAATTGTCAGGAAAGAGGGGGATTGGAATAGATAGGAAGGGAAGTATTTTATTTCTGAACATCCTGACTCATTTTTAAGAAATATGTTGTTTGACCCCTATTTGTATTTTGCGCCATGGGGTCGTTTTTCTTTACCCCCCACCCCTGTGATAAGGGTCCGATTTGTTTCTGCCCACCCCCCAGGTGCTTTTAGCTATAGTGACGCACTGCCCTTCTCACAAAAACTTGGTGACATTTCTTTGATCCCCCTCTGAACAGTGCTTTAAGGGGTCCAAATCTTCTTGGTTTCCTTGCCCCCCCCCCCGTGTATAGTTGAAAATGACCACTGCCTAATACAGTTTTTTTTAAATATGTACATTGATTTATCAGTATATAGTGCCGTTAACACATTAATAAGCCCACCTGCTATTGACAGGAACTTACATTTGATGGGTAGATATAATTCTTGCTGGATATTTTCGCCAGGCTGCAAAACCTGTGTTTACAGGACGATGGGGCAGAGGCGATCCTAGCAGCCCTCAGTGAAAATCCAACAATCTCTATCTGGTAAGCAAAGAAAAGGGTCGTATAAACCAAAATATAAGTTTGAGTGAGGTGTATTGCTCTTTTTATTAACTAAACCCCATCAAAGGAATATTTATATTGAAAGGATCAGCTCGTTGAGGCTGCCTGAAAATATGTACTTTTTTCAAAGTTAATTCGATTTTAAAATAGAATACATTTACTAAACAGGTGGTTTAATGTTACGGTAACGTATATCTAATGCATAAAGCATGACTATCTTAAAATATCATAGACATTTACATCCAAATGCTTTAGAAATAGTAGATGATATTTTTCTATTGGCAAAGGAGCGTGACAACAGCAGCGGTCCTCCCGTCTGGGGTCAAGGCTGGGTTGCCATGGAGATGTTTGGCAGGCGAACGCTGCTGGGCACACACCACAAGTTTCCCGCGCTGTACCACAGTTTGCTGTGAGAATAAGCCTACCCTTGCCCCCCAGTCCCAAAAGGGGCTGGTATAATATGAACACATCCTAACCCCCCATTTAATGTACCCATGTACCTCTTGTTAATCCAGGGTTGCATCACTCAAGTGTAGTAAAGAAATCACTGACCAGCTCGAAGAGAATGACCGATTTACAGTGTAAGTATATATGCATATTCTACAACTTCCCACATTACATTTTAAGTTAGTTTCTTTAGACCTGCATATTCAAAAAAGTAATGTCATGCTCGAAGGGTACTGTTAGTATCAGTCTTTTCGGGAAGTGACCTTCGCATAAATTGGTGTTTCATAAAGCACATGCTATTTATTCATTTCAGTAACATAAAAAGAGTGGAGTAGAGATTAACTTAATGGTAAGAACGTCCTCAACTCGGCGCCCAACTCTGAAGATATGGTCAATGCCAACTGTGGCTCCCCCTGCTGGCCCTAACCGTCACCAATAACACCATCAAGGACCTTTTTCTGACTGACTTCACTTGTGGGCCGTTTCACAAGGAGACTATACAACTACTGGTACATAGGTTTTTCTTCATAATCCTCTTGTAACAGTGTTAGTTGCAAGTAGGTTTCAAGTGATTTTAAATCTTAAAGTGTAGACGTGCTGAAATATTTTATATGCCCACACATTCACATGGTTCAGTGTAGAAATATCATCTTCATCATTTGTTTCACCTGTAGTATTGCCATGTGCATGTGCAAGTGCATTGCTTATGTTATCCATTAGTTCCTGTCTTTTCATTCACAAACACCTTTATGATAATGATTTTCCCAGAAAAGTAGTCAAGTGACAGAATACAGTTCTATGTTGTAATGGTCAGCAACTTTAGCCATTATCTTACTACCTGGGCAGGCATCTAATTTCTGGTAAAAAAACATAGTAGTGTTGTTCCAAACTTCACCAAATTTTATGTAATTGTCACAAATATTGTTTTATTCAAAATGCTTGAATATCATATGCAGATCCCCAGGAATTATTTTGCTGGAAACAATAATCCTCTGGGGTCCATGTGGACCCCAGTCAAATCCAATATAAAAGCATATATACTTTGGCTCCAATAGAACATGGATAAATGGTCACTTGCTTTGCATTTTACTTTGATTACACCTCTGTATGATTTTGAACCAACCTAATTGTAGACAACCATTTAGTGTCATTTTTGTCACAATAGGTGGTATTTCTGATATATGACGATATCAGTTCTCCATGCATTATATTGATATCCTTAGACAAATTTTGGGACTTGTACCATACTATTTTCTTTCTATTAGGGCCCTGGAGGTGTCAATATGTAGGGAAGACACTCGGGTTTAGGTTAGAAAGAACATTCTGTACAGAACAAAAAAAGGCTAGATGGGATCCTATACATATGTCTTCTATTGCTGGCCTATTATCTACTGAAAATGTATGAAATCTGATTAAAATATGTGTCCCTCACATAGAAAAGACTTTTATTCAAGTACAAGTTGCCAAGTTGAACTTCTGGAGGCCAAATACAGCACCAGAGCCATCTAAGTATTTTCTCTGCTGCAGGAATAAGGTCTAGCAGAGTACTGGGGTACGTATGGACCCCACCCGAAATGACACATTTTGTCAATTTATGGAAAAAAGACCCAGGCTTCTTTTTCCATGAAATTTGGTAGGCATATAGATATATGGGGTATCTACCATATAAAACAAAAAATAACATTCGGTCACTATACTTTTTGACTGACAACATTTTGTCGTTTTTCACTTTTTTCTCCTAGGAATTAAGTTTTAAATAGACATATGGAAACTGATGATAATAACATAATTACCACTTGTAAAGATGCTTAATATCCTAGGGAATGAACATGCAAAAGATGAAGTTTGTATCTTTAAACATCATTGTGTAGCAACTTTTTCTAGTCTGGGGTCCGCTTGGACCCCAGGTAGTATTAAAGTGATTTTTTTAACGTGGTATGATAAGGGTTAGAAATGTGGTAGGGCTTTATAGATAATCATGCCTGTAAGGCAGTTATATATGCATAGCCAATATTTTCTCAACGTTCAAAGGTTCAATATTTTGGCTGAGAGGGCCTAATTTATAAAATAGAGTGCCGGTTTATTTGTCGTCATTGTGCATCAAAGTAGTAGCCAGCCCAGTGGGGTGTTTCACAAAGAGAAAATAGATACAATTAATTTTACATGTTTTCTAAGACCCACTGACGCACCCTGCTAATGGAGCAACACATTTGACAGGTGGCTTGGGATAAATTAAATTTATTACATGGATAAATACAATTACTTATGATTTATTACAATAAAAGAATGTATGTTGTTTATGATAAGGTGAGATATGTAGAACTTGATGAAATAAGTGGTTATATAGTTGGTTGATGTTTATTATGAGAAATATGTAAATTTAGTAGTGGGTGGGTGGGAAAATTGGTAGAGGTGTGGACCCGGGTGGGTTGTAGGTTGGAATGGAGGATTGAAGGGTGGAACGGAAGTAAAGCCAAGGGATGGCGGAAGTGACATATGAGGGTGTATGAAAAGGGTAATGGGTTGTAATTAATTTGTATCGGGTAGATGTTGTCAAGCTCTTTCACCAGAGGGTGCCAGTGGTCCTCCGCACTCCCCATACGGGGCTGCGGGACCACAACTTAATATCACCCAATGTTTATTTTATCTTGGTGTTTCACAAGTTTCAATTGTATCTATGGTCATATACTTAGATACAATTGAAGATAATAATGTGACTTGTGAAACACCAACATAAAACTAACATATGGTAAAAGTAAGTCAACCTTAATAACGATGTAGCATTAACTTTAAATACTCTCCCCTTGTATGATGATCAGATAGGATCAACTTATATTATAAGTGTAGTTTAAATGAGTATAACCATTTTTTTGTCATCCTGAATAAACAGATAGTTGCAGGGATTCTTGTGTATAGTATGACACATATATTGCATGAAAAAAACGTGAAAAAATATGTAAGGAAAATATTAGCAGGCATGGTATGAGCTCCGCGCTAATATGCATTGTGAAACACTTATATATTAGTTGTATCTAGATCGTAGGCCAAAGACCCTGACTTAACATCTTGGTTGTAGACCTTTGTGAAACACTTTTTATAAGCAGTATACAAATGAGACAACCAAATGTCGGTCTTTGTGGTTATATACAATTAAGACCTCCTATAGAAACACTTCCCTTGTGAAACACCCCATTGTATTGATGTATCATACCGGACCTTATGCGTCTTGGGATTGGTATAGATAGTCGTGTGTCATACATGTATACATACATCCAAAAAAAGACATGCCTAAACATTTTTTATAGTCTATGCCCCTGGATCGTACTAAAGGCAGCTATATTTCCGGCCCAATATTGTTGGATTGATCCAGTGAATCTCAAAGCTGTTATGATGTTTGCTATATATACAAAAGAAGTGAACACTGCTAGCGAAGTGTTGCCATTCTGAATGATGCATATCAAAAAAAAGTTGTATGTATACTTTTAATGAGGATTACATTTCAATTAGAATCATGTATGAGAACTATAGATCTATACTGAAATGCAATGTTAAAAGTGGAGATGCAACTATCATATTCTTTCCCAGCTGCAGTATTACCTAAGTATGTACATAGATGGGGAATTAGCATGGAAACTTGTTATTACTAGGTAGTTATGAACTACCGGTAACAATGGAAATATCAATCAATGATATAGCAAGAAATAACAAAAGTGGTATTAGTGTGGTAGAAAATGGTAGAATCTAGATAGACCAGATATGAAATATCCCAATAAATGATCAGAAGTAATAAGGACTATAGCTGGTCTAACTACACTGTAAAAGTATTTCGTTGAATATACAAAGAATCAATGTAAAAATGTTTTATGGTGGATCATCGTAAATGTGGTTATGCTGAGGCAGTGTAAAGTCAAAAATTTTACTGTGAACATCTGTAATGCAGTACGGTAAAATACAGTTTATTCATTTACGGTGAAACTATGTCTTGTAAAAATCTTCCGTTGAATATATAAGGAACAATTGTAAAATTCTACAGTGGATCATCGTAAATGTGTTTATGGTGAGGCAGTGTAAAGTCAATCAATTTTACTTTGAATATCTGTAATCCAGTAGAGTGGAACACAGTTTATTTTACGGTGAAAGTACATTTGATTGATGTTTGGTTTTATCACACCAGGTGGCAGTTTGGTTAATAAGAAGACTTTCATGGATGCTATGAACACAATGTTTTGTGCTAATAAGAAAAATTTACATATACACAGCTGTAAGGTTTGCTATGTAGCCATCTTAGAGTGACTTTTATTCATGGACTGGCATTACAAAGTGTCATGAAGCATTCTATAAGACCCTCATGGACTAATTCCTAATGATTAGTCCTGAAGTCTTGACACTAAGGCCACTCAAATAAAGAGTTGTTTCTCATCAACAAGCAGTGAAAAATATGACGAGGACGTTTTTTATCTAATCTTTCTCTTTTTTTACTTGTGGCAAAATACATCGGGAATTTTTGACTTTTCAAGTTTTTCTTAGCTGACTGCTTTACTGACAGCATAAGCTTTAATTTGATACCAAATCTGCCAATATTCTTTCATATTTTAACATATTTCTCATCAAAAATATAAAAAAAGAAAAGAGAAAGTTTTCCCCATATCATGATTTTTATGATGTGCACCGTGATGAGAAACAACTTTTTTTTTAGTGGCCTAAGATGATTACTGATTTGACATGGTACCAAATTGGGCATGCAACCATATTGAACATGGAATTGTAAGATTGTAAGATTTTTATTCAATCGGTTTGCAAAGGGTGAAGACCAAATATGTGTATATATATATATATATATATATATATATATATATATATATATATATGTATATATATATATATATATATATATATATATATATATATATATATATATACATATATATATATATATATATATATATATATATACATACAAACACATACGATCATGAGGTAGCCATCCGAGAATGACTGTATATGGGTCAGACCCCACGTAAATGGACTAATTGGTGGTTTTTTTGTCTTTTTCACCTTTCAGCAGCTATTACATGGACATACTTATTCATCACTAATATATCTTGATTTCATGTAAGAGAAAACACCCTAGGCTTTCCGGCAAAAAAAAAAATTTTTTTGTCGGACCATTATTAACAGAGTTATGGCTCCTCAAAGTGGAAAAATACCCCAAAAACAGGGTTCCAGGCAATTTATTTTTTACTCAAAAGCCCCCCATTTCGTATAAGGCCATCACAGGCCTTCCTATTCAACTTTTTTTATTTGGTATATGTGTTTACTCAAATAATTAAGAGTGTTTACCCGGGTGTCTAGCCCCAAATTTTCTCCACAGCCCTCCAAATCAGAAATGACACTCGTGTATGCTCCGACACTTTTATATTTGGGGTCAAAATGCGCCCAATATTAAAGGCACTGAGATGTATCAAATATAATCCAAATAAGGAGGGGTATGGGTATTAAAGCGTGGAAAAAGAATTTTGTAATTATCTCCTTTTTTAAACTTCCCAGCGTCAATATAGTGTTTTTGGACTTTTATAAAAGTGTCGGAGCATACATCGTTTATCCTCGGTAATCACACAAATACCCGTGTCTATCGGTTCTAAGCACTCTATCTCCACGCCATGTACATATTTCTTCAATATTGTTAGCCTTTGGAGCCACAGATCACTTCTGGGTGCCCGGTAGGGACCCATTTGTCAATATCGTGTATGCTCCGACACTTTTTTCTGGTTTCGGCGCGGGAACGCTTTGCGACGTGTTGTCGTAAAAGCGCACCGAACGGCGAGAGCAACGAACCGGTTTCCGGCAGTGGGACGCCGTACGTAACAAACAAGGCCGCAAATTGGAGGAAACGCCGCGAATTTTCGCATCAAAACCCCAAAAAGGTAAGAAAAATTGCTCAAAACGATCGAAATCCAGAATATACATGGTCTCTAGCACCCCCCGGTCGCATTTCTGTGGGTTATTATGGTATATTTTCGCTGTAATCGATGAATCTGCGTTCGTCGGTGTCGAAATTACGGCCATATTCACCAAAAGGGCGCCGAAAAGCGCGCGAATGTAGCCGGCGTGTATGCTCCGACACTTTTATGTATGCTCCGACACATTTATATTTCGCCGAAAATAGAGCTCATGCTCGCTTAATATTGCTTCCCCATGCTACATATCGATTCAAAATTGTACCTTAGGGGGCCGCCTACCCCTCCTAACCTTTTTATGTCGAATAAATGTCTTTAGGCCTACTTTAGGGGTGGTTTTGGTCTGATTCTCCTCACGAAATTGGTAAAATTTGAATTAAATTTGCCCCAACCAACCTCAAATTAAGTCTGGCTGGTGCCTCATGTAGTTATTATGATTCACACACTTCTAGTTCATCATTTTATCGTGCTTTACATATGCTGGTAAGATTTATTTGGGTGCCAGAGCCTAATATAGTGATCCTTCGATAAAAGTGTCGGAGCATACACGCGAAATGGTTAAACACTCATAGAGAAGTTAATAACAACTTAATCAAAGCAAATCCAGCGCAGGCTGTTGAAGGGTCATCTACTCTAAAATTCTAATCCAGAAATACCCGAAAAATTCCTTTGTTTATGTAGGCTACAACCCTTTGTCGACCTCGTATGCTCCGACACTTTTATATGTTTTAAAGAGAAATACTAGTTCCATTTGGCGGATCGCCTTCATATTTTAACATAACATGCCCCTTTGGTACTTCTATCAACCTGAACCGTCATTTGGCCATATTTGCAGACTTAATTTTTGAATAAAAGTGTCGGAGCATACACGATGCCTTAATATCTACCTACGTTAACATCAGTGGGCAGTAGACCAGTCAGTTGGCCTGTATAGTTAATAGGACTCACCCTAGGACAGGTGCCAGCATATTGTCAAGTTATTTGGTGCATATTATAGTCTACTGTGCTCCATATTAAGACTACCTGTGAGGCCTAAATTTATGTTAGAACTGTTAAAGTCTAGGTGTGGCTAATTACATTTGTGTGTATGTACCTTTTGCTAACTATTTTAAATCTTTTGCAGGATGGGTCGGAAAAAGCTTGCTCCAGGGCTCAAAAAGAGCAATGCGGAAAGGCAAAGGGAGAAAAGGGAGAAGAAGAAAAGGGAAGACCGAGAGCAGTACCTAAAGGACGAGCGTGATCGAAAGCACGACTCGTACATACGTGTGCGAGATAACTTGCCACAAGCAGAGAAGGACCTCCGGAAGGAGGCCGTCCGTCTCCAAGTGAGTAGAATTAGTAATTTATGTGTATGTTTAGTATGTATTTAAATATATATTAATTAATAATACAAGTTTAATCAAAGTACTCCATCACAGCTGCATAAATTGAATCAATATTGATTCAAAACAACATTACATGTTTGTCAATGATTCTAATTTACAGGTCGCGGGCTGGCGTGCAGGTCTAAGCGTCGATGGGACACCACTGCGAAGTGCCGCAGATCGAGCCGCAGCCACTGCCGTCGACCAGGTGGAGGTGACTGTCGACCCGGTGGAGGTGACTGCCGACCCGGTGGAGGTGACTGCCGACCCGGTGGAGGTGACTGCCGACCCGGTGGAGGTGACTGCAGATCCGGTGGAGGTGCCTGTGGAGGTGCCTGCCGGTCCTTCACGTGCGCGACGGTTGCTGGTCTCCCCCAGGCTTTTCAAGCCTGTACGCACACAGCCGACAGACGACGATGAGGTACTGGCCGAGCCCTTAGTGGCCACCCCTGTTGTAAGTATAGATCTATCAAACTCATGTAGAGCTTGTGTAGAGTTCTAGTTATTTTACTCTTTTAATTATATAATTTATGTTTCCTGTTTATACATACATGTATACATGTAACATAGTTTCCTGAGTTAATCTTTCCCCTATGGCAGACCAAATAGTTTATATCCTATAGATGTATTCATACATGTATTCTACATTACAGGCTCCACGTCCTCCACCCGCGAAACCGTACCCTGGAAAGGGCAAGGGGAGGGGGAAAGCTGTGGGGAGCAAACGTGCAGCGCCGGACCCCTTGCCTCCCCCCCCTGCACCTCCAGTTCCGACCGTTCGCGTAAGTGCCTTTAGAACTTAATTATTATTATTAATTTAGAACTTGAATATTCTTTTAACCTATAGATCTATAGATCTAGGCAGACAATTTACATTGAGAGCTTGATAGCTCTGGAGTTAGCACCAAAGTATTGCCAATAAAAAGTTCAACACCTTTATGATGGATGCTCAAATGCAGCCTCAAAATTTTTACAGGCGCCCGACTCCAGCCCCGGTGCCGGTGGTAGCACCCCCGCCTCTGCACGGACCGCAGCACGACGAACCGCAGCCCAGGGCAGTCCCACCGATGGTAGCACCCCCGCCTCCGCACGGACCGCAGCACGACGAACCGCAGCGCAGGGCAGTCCCACCGAGTCTGGGCCTCCGTTGCAGACCCCGGTTAGGCCCAGCACGACCGCAGGGGTTGAGCCGCCACTGCCGAGCTGTGAGACGACGCCCCGCCACACCGGCACGACCGCCAGGCCACGGAGGGCGGCCACGGTGAAGAAGCCCCCCGCACCCGCTAGGCCCCCTACCAGGACGTCCGGGGTCAACTTCAACATAAACTACCTGCAGGACTTCGTGTAAGTATACCTAGATAGATCGCGATAATCGTGTATACATACTTTTTTTGAATATAGATAAACCGTAATTCCACATCACCTGCCATTTCAAGTCACCATTAATGTTCATTTTAAAATGATTAGATCTAATGAGTTCAATATGACCTGTATTGGTTGCGATACCTAATCACAAGATAACAATAAATGTCTGTAGTGTTTGTCATTGGTAGCACCAGGTGGTACAATTATTATGTTATTGTAAAATAGTTATTGATATTGTACATTTTGTTGTCACTTACTCATGATTTACAGATCGGCACTCAGGAACAACCCTGGGCGTATAGATGACGATGAGGGGAATGTAAAAGTAATACATGTATAGACGGTAGAACTAGAATAGTGATGGTTGGGTTACTTATTGCTGGTTCCTGGTTCCTCGTTTAGTTGTCATACTTAATACCCTAGTTAACCCTTTGATGTTGTCCTTCCCTTGATGTTGTAGTTACCTTCATGTTACATGTTGTTACCTTGATGTTGTAGTTCCAGCTATTGTTACAGTTGTAGACTTTACCTTGTTGTGGTCCTTTAATTTCTCCTTAGTTTTGAATTTGCTTGTATTTGAAATACCCCAATTTTGTGCACTGTGTTGTCCGGTTGCCAGGAATGCATTCAGGCATAGATCTGTAACAATTTACTGATCCTTACCCCTTACTTTCAGCCTCAGGACACCTCGTAAACGGGTACCAGAGGTGAAACAGAGGACACCGGGGAAGCGACGGTTACTGTACAAGATCGATACACTTCGGGCCGACATCAGGAAATTAGAGGAGGGAAAAGTACAAGACGTAAGGAAACATAAAGCAGAAGCAAAAAAGCAGAGAAAGGCACTCAAGTCAGTTCTGGCTCAGCTGGACCAGCTGCGAGTGTCCAAGTTAAAGTCTACACTACGACGCAGGAAGAAGGACCGGCACTCCCGTCGAGAGAAGTTACCCTTCGGACCCAGACCCTTGGTGAATGACGATAAGGCTGCAAAGCTCTACCGCGTCCTCGCCTCAGGGATGCGTCAGCTCCCCCGCATGACACGGTTGCGGGTGGTGAGCAAATTTACGTGTGCATCAAAGTTAAAGAATGTCCGGCTTACTGCCAAGTTTGCCAAAGACATCGGGCTGGACCGCCGCTTCCTGGTGAAAGCTGGCCAACCACGCCGTGTGTCAGCGAATCAACTCGCCTACCTGGAGCAGAAGGATGACATCATCCGCTTCCTGATGGATCCCTGCAACTCCTACACTCTGCCAGGCAAGAAGGACACAGTGACCGTGTGTGGCGTCAAGCACCAGAAGGTGATCCTCACTGAGATCCTCTCTGTTCTCCGTCAACTGTACCTGAAGCAGTACCCGAGTCGCGAGGGGAAGTGCAGCCAGAACTTCTTCAACGGTGTACGGAGGCTGGCACGGTGGATCCTCCCAGTAAGGTGCAACAACACCCAGATCTGCCTGTGCATGAAGCACCAGAACTTTACCCTCCGTCTCCGTGCTGCAAGGATAACAGGAACCCCCGACTCGGTCGTCCGTAACAGTACTGTGGAACAGTTCACGGCGAGGCTCAGTGAGGCCATCACTACCCCCACGGTCACCTGCGACACCTGGCAGATGGTGGAAGTCCCCTACGGCCCCGTGGACGAGGCAACCCAGAAGAGAAAGACCACAAAGAAGCTACGGCTTGTCCCCAACACTCTAACCAAGTCAGCCTTCATCGAGAGGATGGAAACCGAGTACGAGACGATGCGTGAGCACTCCTTCCGCGCCCAGAACCAGCACCGTGTGGTGCGGGAACTGCGGGAGAGTATGTCGAAGTCAGAGTGCACCATACAGATGGACTTCGCCGAGAACTGGATGGTTCACTATCCAGAGGAGGCACAGAGCGCGTTCTGGGGGAAAGATCCAGTCACAGTCCACCCAGCTGTCATCCACTATAAGGACTCAGACGGTAACACCAAACACAAGTCTGTAGCCCTTACTACTGATGACAGGAAGCACGACTCAGGCGCGATCTTTGCCTTCCTCCTGCTCCTCTGCCAGTTCATCGGCGACCACCTGCCTGACGTGAAGACTGTCCACTACTGCTCTGACTCACCATCGTCTCAGTACAGAAACAAGGGCATCTTCTCCATCATCTGCCGGCACCTGCAGCTGTTCGGGCTCCATGCAACCTGGACCTACTTTGAGGCAGGTCATGGTAAGGGCCCATGCGACGGTGTAGGTGCTGCCGCCAAACGAAGTGCTGACCTCCTCATCAAACGCGGGGAGAGGATAGACAATGCTGCTGACTTCGCAAGGAAGGGAAACCTGCTCGGAGGCGCCATCCACTACCAACACGTCTCGGAGGCTGAGGTGGCTGAGGCACGCGAGAAGGTCGAGGCGATCACTTGTGCCAAGAGTGTGCCTGGTACCATGCAGGTGCATGCTGCAGTGCCTGTGATCCCCGACCACATGATAGCTGTACGCGACACCTCCTGCTTTAACACCTGCTGCTGGGAGGACACCAAGTCTATCCGGCTGTGCTCTGGCTGGACCAAGCACGAGTTGTTCTCTAGACGGCCGACCGCAGCAGGCGAGGAGGTGGTGGAGGATGAACCAGCGGAGGAGGCCTTCAAGGTTGGGGACCACGTTGCTGCCATCTACAACACCAAGTGGTTCCTTGCGCGGGTCACTGATGGTGCCAACACCGAGGGGGACTTCGAGCTCTCCTTCATGGAGCGCCCCAATGTGGCCCTGAAACAGTTTAAGTGGAACAACAGAGAGGACATTGTCCGCGTGCCCTTACATCACATTCTCTGTAAGACCTGCCCTCCGCGGCCTCTGGCAGCCACCGGGAGGCGCGCAGAGCAGTATTGCCTGCCCGCTCCAGTGCTGCTAGAGGTGGAGGCACTTGCGTCAGTATGGAAGGAACAACGACAGTAAACACTGGACCGCCCAACGAACTGATTTCAGGAATTAGGACTTGACGTGTATGCTCCGACACTTTTATATTTTGGCATTGGTAACATCTGCTAGGAGCCTCACAGTAACACACAGTGCTCTTTATTGTTTTATTCATTAGTAAACATGTTGGCCTAATAGAATAAGGGTACAGAAGTTCTCTAATGGATGTATTTATTTTCTGGGAGCCTCGCGAGTGTGTAATTTTGAAGAAAAATGTGTATTTTTCTAGTCTGAAGTACCCAGAAAGGTCAAAAAGTGTGCTAACTACTGCTTTATAGTGTTAAATCAGTAGGCCAACATGTTTCCTGCAAGTGTGTATCCACTAGATATGCTTGGAATATATTGCATGGGTGTGGGCAGGTCGATGACCCAAGGTTTATGTACTCGTATGCTCCGACACTTTTATATTTTGGTATTGGTATCATCTGGTAGAAGCCTCACAGTGACCCTTATAGTGATGGGATCATGGTAGTTATTGTTTCATTCATTAGTAAACATGTTGGCCTGATAGAATAAGGCTAAAGAAGTACTCTGGTGGCTGTATTTATTTTCTCGGAGCCTTGACAATGTGTAAATAGTGATGAAAAAAGTGTATTTTTCTAGGCTGAGAAGCCCAGAATAGTCAAAAAGTGTGATAACCACTGCCTTATAGTGTTAAAACAATAGGCCAACATGTTTTCTGCAAGTGTATAACCCTTAGATATGCCTGGTATATGTTTGAAGGGTGTAAGCAGGTCGATACCAAGGTCTAGTCTCCGTGTATGCTCCGACACTTTTATACGGGTTTTCTGTAATATCTGTATCATCTGCTAGAAGCCTCACAGTGACCCTCATAGTGATGGGATCATGGTAGTTATTGTTTTATTCATTAGTAAACATGTTGGCCTGATAGAATAAGGGTAAAGAAGTACTCTGGTGGCTGTATTTATTTTCTCGGAGCCTTGACAATGTGTAAATAGTGACGAAAAAAGCGTATTTTTCTAGTCTGGGATGCCCAGAATAGTCAAAAAGTGTGATAACCACTGCCTTAAAGTGTTAAAACAATAGGCCAACATGTTTCCTGCAAGTGTATAACCATTAGATATGCCTGGTATATGTTTGAAGGGTGTAAGCAGGTCGATACCAAGGTCTAGTCTCCGTGTATGCTCCGACACTTTTATACGGGTTTTCTGTAATATCGGTATCATCTGCTAGAAGTCTCACAGTGACCCTCATAGTGATGGGATCATGGTAGTTATTGTTTTATTCATTAGTAAACATGTTGGCCTGATAGAATAAAGGTACAGAAGTTCTCTAATGGATGTATTTATTTTCTGGGAGCCGCATCATCGTGTAAATAATGACGAAAAAAGTGTATTTTTCTAGTCTGAGATGCCCAGAATAGTCAAAAAGTGTGATAACCACTGCCTTAAAGTGTTAAAACAATAGGCCAACATGTTTTCTGCAAGTGTATAACCATTAGATATGCCTGGTATATGTTTGAAGGGTGTAAGCAGGTCAATACCAAGGTCTAGTCTCCGTGTATGCTCCGACACTTTTATACGGGTTTTCTATAATATCGGTATCATCTGCTAGAAGCCTCACAGTGACCCTCATAGTGATGGGATCATGGTAGTTATTGTTTTATTCATTAGTAAACATGTTGGCCTGATAGAATAAGGGTAAAGAAGTACTCTGGTGGCTGTATTTATTTTCTCGGAGCCTTGACAATGTGTAAATAGTGACGAAAAAAGTTTATTTTTCTAGTCTGAGAGGCCCAGAATAGTCAAAAAGTGTGATAACCACTGCCTTATAGTGTTAAAACAATAGGCCAACATGTTTCCTGCAAGTGTATAACCATTAGATATGCCTGGTATATGTTTAAAGGATGTAAGCAGGTCGATACCAAGGTCTAGTCTCCGTGTATGCTCCGACACTTTTATACGGGTTTTCTATAATATCGGTATCATCTGCTAGAAGCCTCACAGTGACCCTCATAGTGATGGGATCATGGTAGTTATTGTTTTATTCATTAGTAAACATGTTGGCCTGATAGAATAAGGGTAAAGAAGTACTCTGGTGGCTGTATTTATTTTCTCGGAGCCTTGACAATGTGTAAATAGTGACGAAAAAAGTTTATTTTTCTAGTCTGAGATGCCCAGAATAGTCAAAAAGTGTGATAACCACTGCCTTAAAGTGTTAAAACAATAGGCCAACATGTTTCCTGCAAGTGTATAACCATTAGATATGTCTGGTATATGTATGAAGGGTGTAAGCAGGTCGATACCAAGGTCTAGTCTCCGTGTATGCTCCGACACTTTTATATGGGATTTAAGGCTTGCGTATTGTGATTATAGTGACAACCATGGTATAAGTAAAGGCAAAAGGGTAAATTTACTTGAAAGTATGCATATTAAAGATAGTGCACAGCAAGTTTGGGGATAAACAAGGCCATTTTGAGCAAACTAGAGAAAAGTTGGTGTTCACTGCCATTTTTTTCAAGAGTTTAAAGATTTCCGAAAAGTTTGTCGGCCTGTACCAGAAAAAGTTTTAGAGTGATGATTACCAAACTTGGCATGCATTATCCTATATACTGTGGCTAGTTGGAGTTAAAACTAGAAGGTTCTGTGATGTTTTTAAAGCAGTCTATGAGCTGTTTGATATTTTAGTCGTATGCTCCGACACTTTTATATCGACTTATGTTCGCCGGTGAATAAAAACTGACCCCCTGGGAGTTAAGCCGTCCAATTTATGTTTTCATGGAGCCAAGATACTAGTCTTTCAATAAAATAAACTTGCTTTAAGATTAATTGAGTTTGCTGCATTTTCAAACTGAAATATTTCTGCCCCCAGATTAGTCCATTTTTGAGATTTCTGACCCATATAGTGGCTTTATCTTATGTAATGTAATTCAGTTTACTACACAGATCAATAATATTAATGCTATTACCAATAATATTAATGACAACATTTTAGGAGCAGGAGTATTTATCAGACTCCGTTTTACAAATATGCAGTATATATAACCTGACTAGGTATAGGAGGATAGATTAACTGAAAAGTACTGGAATAAATTAATTGAGTTTGAGTTTAAAAAGCCTTTATTTTCTCTTTTGACAATTTAACAGTTACAATTCTGTGTTTGACAATATATTGAGAAATCAGGCAGGCTGCATTTAGGATTACTCATCCCATTTATGGCTGCAACCTTTTACCAATAACGTTGTTGTTTCATGCTGCTTGTAAATATATGAGTGTTAGTACAAAAATAGCTTACAACTAGACAATGATATATCCCTGCTTATCATTTGCTTATTTTTCAATTCCCCGGTGCAAGGATGGATTAATACATGATTTCTTTCTTGTGGGAAAAGAGATAGAGAACCACAATCAACAACCTGGTGGCAATTGTGGAAAACGGCGACGAGGATTTGTCTTGAATTAACATGTCAAATTCACCTTTAGTGATGGGGTTTGGTGGGGGGGGGGGGATTGTAAGGGGACCCAATAAACATTTTCATAGAAAAGTATAGTGACGGGCAGTAGATGAAAGGAGAGAAATTTCTCGGTAGCTGTGTTGTTTACCAGTTTAGGGCAGTATTTCATGACTTGGGGGTTTTGGTATTTTACTCCATAATATTGTTTTTAGATTGGCTTTGAAAAGTTTTTTGACTCGCTATGGTTCTAATTTCTACATTGAATCACACAACATACTATTGTTTAAGCACTGTATCAAAATGACAGTGATGTTCCGTATTCCAAATAATGGAGAATCACTGGCACCACTGGGTGCCGGACTTTCACCGTTAAAACTACAGTGAACTTGAAACAACAGTGACCTTTATTTTCACGGTGAAAGTCCAGCACCCAGTGGTGGCAGTGAATCCCTATTATTTGACAGATTTTATTTTACAGTGTACCATTCAATAACCAAGAGACTGAGAGACAATGACCACAAAGAAGTATTATGTAATAGACAGTGACTTTATTTTACCACATTAACATACAGACAGGTCGGTATCTGTCGATACCAAAGTAGTAGCATTTCGATACCGTTGCAGGGGTAGACATTAACTTTCTCGGCTGTGGGCCACCCGGGCCCGTAGCCCCAAAAATCTATGGGCCCGGATTTTCAGCTGTGGGCCAGAGAACAAATTTTACTTTTTTGCAAAGAGAAAATGGTATATATTCCTGATTTATCTATCTTAAAATGAGACCAAGTTGCTTCACTTGCTCACATTTTTCTCTTTCCAACGACACATTACATGACTATACTCATCAAGTATATTCCTTCCAAATATTTTGCAAAATTTCCTGTGGGCCACCCGGGCCCATGGGAGGGATATTCTAAAGAAAACTACGGGCCCGGACCCAAAATTACGGGCCATTGGCTCCCGGGCCAGCGTTAGTGTCTACCCCTGCCGTTGGTAACCTCGTGTTTATGTAAGGTTTTTAACTAACATGAGCTCTAACCTAGCGTGCTGCAGCATCGTCTAAGTTACACAGCATTATAACAGAAAGCTGCCTCCCTTATATGCAATTAGAGAGGGGTCACAAGACCACCACCACTAGTGTCGTCTAGTGGTTGGTACTCAAGATATAACCGGAGTAAAGGTAACAACATAATGTCGGTATAGCACTGGTATATAAGTGAATCAGACAATGCCGATACATGTAACGAGCACTGCCGGTATGTACAAGAGGTTTGAATAAACTTGTTATGATCAATATTATTACCTTGTTTACTTGTGACATTCAACTTAGAATAGATATGTACATCAACAATAATGGTATAATTACGACACATAACAGGACTTACACTTACAAATTCTGCCATTTTAAAGTGTCTTTACAACAAGGGGAAGCACAGCCTGGATGTCTTAGCTATGTGACGTCACGAGGCAGAGTCATCTTGGTGGAGGGGGGAGGCGGAGATAAAACTTAACATTACGATTTGTAGCGACATATCACTATCGAGTCAACACTTGCCACGTCACCCTCCGGTGTAGTTTATACATGCAAAGTCCTATACAGGGTATATATATAGCATGTTGCATAAGGCCCAAATAAGGGGAAAAAAAAAAAGAGCATGCAAAAAGTCTTGTTTTGGCCATTAAATGTAGGTATATTGAGAAATAATGAAGGCATATTGAGAAATATTCCCAATTTTGAAAGCCTAATTCTGGGTGTCTGCCAGTCAGCATGTCCTTTTTTTTTTTTTAGCTAAAATTCTCAAAAAATCCTAGCGGAGGGGGGTAAAAATAAAAGATTTTTTTTCTTTTTTTTTTTTACAAAATGCGCAAATTTCCATCGGCGGATCCGTAATCCAAGTTATCAGACTAAAACGGCCTAAGAGGTATATCAAAGAACTTTTTGATATTCCTAGTCAATGGAGGAATTGTGGAGTCATTCTGGAGAGTCGCGCTTTGATTTGTCGATTCGCGACTCATTCCTAGTACTCTATGTAAAAAAATATAAAAAATATAGAAAATATAAAAAATCCGACCTACCTACCCTAGACATTCTGACCATGTTGCCTGAAACACGCCTTTAGAGTATGGAAATTACATTAGACCCATTCTCCTATTAATATGCGTGCAAAATCTTGGCATTCTAGATTGGCATACAATATGGTTGAATTAGGTACCGGGTATTAACATGGGGGGGGGCAGATTGGTGCCTCTACATGGGTACCCATAATTTTGACCATGTCGCTGTGCCGATTTTTAGCAAAAGGGCCGTGTCAGTCGATTTTTATCTCTTATCATCAGTATAGCTTCCACTGAATTTGTCCATGTCCGTCGATTTTTAAAAGGGCCATGTCGCATGTGTCGATTTTTAAAAGGGCCGTGTCGCCGTGTCGCACGTGTCAATCTTTACCCATGTAGAGGCACAGATTGGGGGGGCAAAAACTGTGGAACCCATATGAGGGGTGACAATACAATTTGACCCCCTTTTTTAAAAAATGTAATCTTAATGCTGGAGGGAACAGGCTAGCCTAATACTGGCCCCATGAACTGTGCTTTTGGTCTGCCCCCCTCCCCTCTCCTCTTGGGGACCAAAAATATGTCATCCATTTTAGTAAAAAAAAATCCACATCACTTCCCATGTTTTTAGAAATGTACCCCTATAATTAGTCTGGTCATAATGGTATAGTATGGCTGGAGTAAACATAGATATACATAGAAGCTATGAGCTCCACTAAATACCATTGGAAGTCTACTGTCGCAGTTCACTTTGACTGTAAAATGGATTTTGCAACTCAAACCCATGTCAATTCCAGATTGTCCGAACTGAGAACTATGTTCTCAATAACATTTTCTTCAATTCCGAGGGATATCAAGACACCTTTTTGGCCAGTTGCAACAAGTGCCCGGGCGAGAAGAAGAAATGATTCTGGAGATTCTTTTATCATAACCTCAGTCACTAGATGGCGAATTCTTTCTTCGTTTGTGTGGCATTTCTGTAAATATAAATATTACTGATTGAAACACAGTATTTCAACACAAAGTTACCCGTTATCTGTAGATGTGTATGCCTTAGATATGACGTAATAATGTAACCATTATCAGCTTAATAAATAGGACGTATTTGCAAAGCGTTCTAATAACATGCAGACGGCGTATTCACCTTGGATTTTGAGAGCTTCCATCGGGGAGCAAACTTCCACGTAGAGAGAGAATCGTACAAGAGGTCAAAGGCTGCAGGTAGAGAAAAAATGACAGGGCTGTGACATATTATACATATTCTCGAGAATTGAGACAGTCAATGATCATGAGAATGCTTAATTGATCAATCTTAAAGTCAGCTGCCAAGAAGATACTTTGAAGTAGGTATTAGCGAATACTGATCAGAGTTGAAGCCGAAAGCTCAGCTTTTTCTCCTGTAGCCACCTAGAATGTTCTAAAAAGCCACACACAGTCACAGATGAATCTTGATACATGGCCGAGATTCCAATGGAAGATAATATGATATAATTGCAGGTTTATGGGTCTCTAAATTGCCCTTTGAGTAAGATGGGGAAAGGGACTGATGTTAGATTATAGTTACTTACATGTTGATTGTTGGAAAAGTTGCAGTGATTCAGTGATCTTCATTTGCAATACCCTACCAATCTCTGCAGATCCCTGATAGCCTTGGTCCATAGAACTTTTGCCAATACGCTACGAAATATGAATAGTGTTTATAGTTAATCTTGTAATGGTGATTTGCCTGGTGGACAAGAGCAATTTGGTAGGGTTGTACTACAGTAAGTAGATTTTGAGACACAGCTTTGGGCTATAAATAATTGGCATCACATATATAGCTATCATGTAACTGATAATACAACTACCGTAAAACCTCACATATAAGCCCCAACTAAACTTTGGGCCGATCCTATAAGTCGCACCAAGGGTCTGATTATTGCGACTTTAGTACTGTACCATTAGGCCTACAGTAAAAACTCGCCTATAGCTGCACTTGCATACTAGTCACGGCTTTACGTGAGGTTCTATGATATAACTAATGAACACTCTATTATGTTTAAAATTGTGCTAGATATGAGGCTATGGGAGTTATGCAAAAAATACTTTTTTCAGTTCATCCCTTCTTGCCCATTGTAGAGAGCGAAAGTTTTCTCTATTTATGTAATCTTTGTGGTCATTTCAGCGGATTTGTTAATCAATTCTCTATTTCTATACGTGAGGCATAAAACAGAAAGGATGTTCAGCATACCTCTGAATTGCTAAACCAGATTCGATACTGCTGTGGTGGTGGAAACGTATCGTCCGTGCTCTTGCAGGTGCAGAATTCATTAAGTGTCAATTCAGTCTCGACCGGGGTGGTTTCAGACTTGCAACGTGGACACTCTATGCGTATTCCAAAAGGCTGCATGGGACATACAGTTTTAACGAGCATTTGGAGTGCATCAACAATCTCTCTGAGCAGTTCTCTCAGGGTGTCTGCCTTAGATTCGGCCTGGAGGTCAAGAAATGTAGCTTGTTCTTGAATACAGATCCTACTGTCTGAGCCTGCCCCAAAGGGAAGCAGTGTACCAGCATTTCTGTAGATGCAACCCTCAATCTCCCATCCACACTCATTTACAAGACGTGTGATGAGGCGGGAAGTCAAACCTACTGGTAAGAACTTTTTGGCTGGCTCCAGAATGAGAGGTGGTATTCTCTTGTCCAGAGAACGGGTCTCAGTTTGCTGAAGCATGGCAGGTACAATGTACAGTTTCTTCCCTTTCAAAAGGTCAAGGAACTCTTCCATTGAAGGCAAGGGATAGTTTTCTGGCATTGGCAAAAGCAGAGCCATTTTAATCATAAGAACAATGAGTTCCTCCATGTTCTCTGGTGGCCAAATATTTCTCAACATATCTTCTGAGAGGATTGCATACTCGTGGAAAAATTCCCACTGCCTCTTGTAAATTCCAGAACTGCTATTGAGCATTTGATGTGCCGGAATGGTAATCACTTTCTTGATTTGATCAATCAACCACTGTGGGTCTGAAATGATGAAATCTCTTAAGGATGGTTCCTCAAAATATACCAAATCTCCAACAGCGTGGAAGAATCCAAGGGCTAACCTTATTTCCTTTTCTTTTAACCCAATGTCTTTTCCAGTTGTGGATACTTCTCTCCAAGTCATCCGCACTTTGCACTTTTCTTTGAGTTGTTGTATCAACTTAACCCATGAGGGTGGCAACATGTAACTTTGTTCTTTTACCAGATCTTCAATTGCATGCTTGAGGTCCCCTTTGTCTCCTTCCGATGGACTTTTGTTGGACAGTGTGATGATTGATGTGTGAATATGGCCACTGTAGGGCTTGCAAGATACATAGTCTCGTATTTTCTTGACAAAATCTCGGGGGTCACCTTTGTAAACCTATAATATATAATAGACGGTAATGTGAAGTTTTCATACTGCTTAGGGAGTGCTCATTTTTTTAACAACAGGGGGGGTGGTGGATTTGGGGATGGGGGGTAAAATTTGGACCCCTTGACCGGGGGGGGGTAAAAAATTTCGACCCCTCTAGGGGGGCGGTGAAAAAATTTCACGCGCTCCGCGCGAAATCTCACCAACCCCCCCCTGTTGTTAAAAAATTGAGCACTCCTTTATAGCAGTACATGTATGTAATCTCGCGCCTATACATGTGACCAGAAAACTGGTTAATGAGATTCAACCAGAATGTAGGTGACACATTCATAAGTTTAAGAGCTAGCTTGACAATTTCTCCGTCCATTCTGTATGCCTAGATCAACCGATTTTGAATTAACTGTTCTGAGCCATTGATAAATCATCTGTTTGGGTAGTGCCCCAACAGTGCTTCTTGAGGTAAGAACAACACACAAGCATCAAGCATCAGTCTGAAATAGGTTTTATTTGTCCTGCTTTCCATCAGGTAGGCATCATCAAGGAAGTGATCATTTCCTCACAACAGGTGAAGGGGGCGGAAGAGAATTTGACCAACTGATGGAGGGGGGATGTCACCTGTTTTCTGCAAAGAAAAAACAGTGCTACAAAGGGCCCATCCCCCCCACCCCCCATTGCGGTAAAATAATCACTCCCTAAAATGGAGCCGGCTATAATGGCCACCGTCCACTGGGGTCTAATCAGCCTTAGTTATGTAAGAAATGTATGGGCTAAATCGGCTGAAGTTTCCCAGTGGACGGTGACCATTACATGATTAAACAGAGGAAATAGATAGTTATAACATATGCTCGTACATACATCTTTGTGAGTACAGACGATGATTGCACCTGGTCGGTTGGTTATGTTGCCTTGTCCAGATTCTGTGCGATACTTCTCAGTACTTTTCAGATCTTGAGAGTGGATGAGAGACATCCAGTAATCTATATAAGCTGCAAAGATTGAATAAAGGACCACATTGATGACATCTAAGTAGTGTATGATGTTGTGGTGTGGTAACCACCGTCCACTAAGCTCTATAAATTTGGCCAATTAGTGCCTAGTGCAAAGAGAAGATAGCCAGGTTAGAAATTACTTATGCAGTAACAGAATAACGTATTTCTATTAAAACACATTTGTGTCCTCTCTATCCGCATCACATTATCATCAAAATTATCATAGGAATATAATCCATGTGTATGGAAGACACAACGCACACCACCGATCAGTGACCAAATAATTTTGGAAGAAATAAATTCCACTGCCAACAATTTCACAGAGGGCCGACCTGTATGACTCAAATGGAAGAACAGCACAATGATAGATACGCCATGGATGATCAGTGGAATAGTGCCTTCCAATGTGTCTTGATCGGCACTTACCAGATACGCTTTGAGGAATATTAGAATCTCGAGAGCTGGGTATTTTGACGTCAAGATCCTTCATCATATCCAGGACCAGGATGTAGACGGCCCTTGGTGTCATGAATGACTGGTGTGTGACGTAGTATACTTCCTGAAATAAGTAGAAAGAGGTATTTTATTACACTGAGGAACATTTTTGCACTTTCAGAGAGCAACTGGTATAAAACCAACCAATCTTGGTTAGTTTAAGGGTGCTGAATTCAACAATCATAATGAAATTGCTGGGTTTCTCATTATTTCTGAGCTAATTGACATTTTAAATGCATAAAATGCAATAAAACACCAATACTAGTGAAACATTTGATAGGAGGATTATTTTTCCCATCATTAAACCCATGTATTCTGGGTAATACATGTCTTCAACATCAAGAGAAAGTGGTATATAGCCACTATAGCTATTCATTGCCTATGAAATAACTATTTTCAAGTTTAGATTCTGTGATATCAGATCGCTGTTTAATAAGAACATCGCATACGTCATCATAATCATAATGAATATTTTCCTGTGTGGGGTTTCTCTTGTATTGACATGCTAAATAATCATCATAACAATATTGTGTGACCCTAAAATAAGAATAAAATATGTTTTGGCCTGTATATAATGCAGTACTAGTACACAGATGCAGGGACATTGACACAGTATCTGAATAACTTAGTTCACTTTTAAGGCTACTGATACATATTGTTTCCTTCCTATAGATTATCTCCAATAGTTCCCGCTGACCTAGTCTTTGCTTGTGAGGCCCCAGCAGCAGATAGTCAGTATGCTGGGGCTCAGCCTGCCTTGATACTAGCATGGAAAGCCATGACGTCTCATGTCAAAATTAATTATTAGTGTGTTCATTGAGGCCAAAAAAAGGTGTGTGTCAGGCAATATGATCCAGAAGGTAGGGCGCAGCAATGTGCGGGTCATTAGGATGACTCACTGATTGCTCCAGCAATAAGGACCGCCACAAAGTTATATCCTTGTTAAAAAGCAATTTCCTGGAGTCAGACAATTATTTAGATCACTTAAGACATTGGGAGCTTTTTATTGCTGACCAAAAGTTATTATATTGTTATAGAATATATGAATATGAAAATAGGGTCTTTTTTTGGCCTAGGTACCTCCATAACAAGTGTTATGCTACATATACATGGTTAAAGCACAATAATAGTAGTGTTCTGGAATTCCTTTGTAGATGCTAGACCCCTGGCACTATTCTTGGCTGGTCTATATAATACTATATAATATTATCAATCATGGCATACCTGACCAGCGAAGTCCCACATCGGAAGTTTTGTGGCTCCCTCAGTAAATTCACGGAGGATTTCAAATTTTGTTCTGAGAAGATCATCAGAAGTTTTGCAAACAATGTAGCCAGACTTCGGTGTATCTGTTTCTGCAGGAATTTATGAATGAATATTGAGACTATTAAAAGGTCATAACACCCACCTATTTATTGCAGGAATATTGAATTCACACAGACATTATAGGCAACACAAATATTGGTACTTCCATCAGACTACGCAATAAATGGAATATTCAATGGTGCGTCTTCATTATTGTTCTTAGCACAGAACCTCACTATCGAATATAGTCTACACACTATATAATATAGTCTACAGAAGGCAGGTTATAATTATAAGCCATCATTTGAAATACAAACCCTCTGTAGCAGCCCATGTGCCCTTACTATCGATGACTATCACTGAACCTGTATCTATCCCCATTGTAGAATAGTAACCCACTTCAAACGGTTCACCAAGTAGGCATCGCACAAGGCTAGATTTCCCAGCTCCTGCATAACCAATAATCATCACGCGCGTCTTATTCATTTCAACCAATCCCGACTCACAAGCCTTTTGATAGGCCGCCACATGTTTAGTTCCAAGCAAAATGATCTCCTCTGGAATTTCTGTAAATATTGTGTACAATTATGTAAATATTGTGTATGTATTAGATATGGTACAAGTGACTTGCTGTATAAGTGTTATAAGCCAAGGACTAGGGTGGTTGTCCAAGGCACCAGCCATGGATAAATACCATTGTCCGAGGCTTAAAATGATTATGCAGCTAGTTAAGCATATCTGATTTATCTGACTCTGGCTCTGGAGAGCATGCTCAATGTACCTCATCAACATAAAGCCATGTATGTAATATACAGTCCGGCCATTTGTTTTGTTCTCTCAGGCAACTGTGGTGTAATAGGTATTATTAGATCACATATTATACAAGGCAAATTGCGCAGTATGATTATCTAAAACATATATGTGTTCTTTTATATTTATCTGATTTCAGATCAAAGTCATGCTCAGGTTGAATTATGAAGCTGTAAGTACCAACTTCCTAGGCACCAGAATTCTTTGATATAACTTTTAATTCATACCTTCCTTCCTATCACTGTGACCACTGTCTAGTTTTGTAGTCTTTGTGTCTGAGTCACTGTTATTCTCGACCTTTGAAGTTTCTATACCATACTGAGAGGACACACTTTTAGAACTGGCATCACTCTCCTTCCCAGCTTCAGTCTCAACACTGGCTGTAACTGTCTGGTCGTGTCTACAGTCATTTTCATCGTCAGTTTGGCTGATACCAGTGACACCACTGAAGGAACGTTATCAATTACGATTAGACTAAATGAAATCCCACTATCGTTTTTCGGGGTAAGTTTGTTATAGCTTATAGCAAACTCCAAATACATGAAATATTCATTTTCCCTTTTCCGTCAACATGATTAGAATCACTTACTATCAGAAAGGTTCTGGATTAGGCGATACAATTGCAGCGAAACATGTAGCCTACTGTTCCGTCATATTTCTGTTTGATCATATTATACATTATGTTCGGAAAGGATATCATTATAGTATTTTCCGCACTTCATCATCTAGGAATTGAAACCATCATGCTACATGCCAGGGGGTTAATCCCACAGAGGAAGTTCAAATGATAAATCGAGGAACAAAACAATATATCAAAGACTTACCTTGGGTTTGGCTGGTCATAGAGAATCTCCAAGTACAGTTCATGATCTCCTTTAGTCAACCTAAGAAACATGTAATTGATAGTGTATGATGCATGTAGTAATCTATTCGTCACCACCAAACTGAATAAGGCACATCAATATCAATATTTATACCCTATTTTGTTTTAGCCCAGGCGTTATGCGTCAGATATGGGGTGAATCGTGAAAATTGTCGTGAAAGCATAAAAGTTGGTACGCTTGAAGGACATGTTCATGGGATGAATTTCAGGGTTGGAGCCAGCAAAAATATGGATTATTACATGCAGGGCGGCCATTCTGTTTACGGTACACAAAATCACACATTTCCTATAAAAAAAACAATTTTAGATGTTTTACTGGGTGAAATAGGTCAGTCAGTCATGTCCTGCTCAAAGTCCATGTCCATATGACGAATCTCTGACGTGGAGCCGCGGGGAAAACCCATTATTTGAGCCATGGCAGCCATTTTATTTTAATATCAGCAAAACAGAGGAATAAGCTTATGTCCTTTAACCTTCCTACAAAATGGTGTATAATTGCCCAAATCAGGTCAGTCAGTCATTTCATGCTCAAAGTCCATGTCCATATAATGAATCTCAGAAATGGAGCCAGTCAGAAATCTCAATATTTGAGCCATGGCAGCCATTTTGTTCTGCTATTACCAAAACACATTATCTTAATTGACAGCAACTTCTAGGACTATCATTAGGACAAATAGGCTAGTTTGACATATCATGCTTAAGGTCTATGGCAGCAGGATGAATCTTAGGGTCGTTGGGACCCAACAGATTCATTATTACAGTAATGGCAGCCATTTTGTTTCAGCATTCCATAATCACACATTTCTTGGAATAACCCAACATTTAGGTGTATTACTGTGACAAAAAGTTCAATTAGTCCTCATGACTAGTTTCTGAATTAGAAGCAGTCATAAAACCCAATGTTTCTCGTCCATGGCAGCCATTTTCTTCTCCCTTCACCAAAAAACACTCCAATAGACACATAACCTTAAACTTGCTTTTGTTGATGGCAAGACAAAATGGCTGACATGGCTGAAATATAGCTTTTCAAGTGGCTCCATTTTTGAGATTGATCATATTATATATAGACATGCACTTTCAGCATGACATGGCTGATTGACATATTTGTCGTAATTATCAGGTCCGGGACTGCACCAAAAGAGAGGACGGAGACCCTCTTAACCCCGACCCTAGATCTGTGCATGGTCACATGATGGTGTGGTAGTAATATTTCTAGACTGTAATTTAAACCGATTTCCGATTTTCCTATTAAGGTCCTAAATTCAAAACCCTACCTAGTTTATAGTTTATCAAATTCTCTACAAGATGCAATCATTTATATTGCGAGGGGATTTCTGGTTATTGAGAAATCACACATTTTCTTTTCATGACTAGCAGGGCCTGGCCTAGCCATGGTTGACGGTAGCTACCCCTGCACCTCCCGTAGTAAGTAACGTAGTGAGTGAATACACACCCAGTAGGTTGAAGCAGGGATAAATCCGTCCACTCTTAAACTATCTTGTGTCCAATCTTAAAAACGTTGGAATGTTGAATTTAATAATAACATTGATTTAATAATGTTCCTGACAATAAAGTCCCTAATTAAGAGCTCCTTGATTTAAGATTATTATTTAAAGAAGGGGTGAAAAGGGCAGAGTAAAAACGGTACAAGATGGGTGCCGAGTACCCAGCTAGCATAATACATACTCGGCCTCTAGTGCAGAGTAACATAGAGAGATAAATTAGTACAGGTCACGCCCCTTTCTACATAGTCATACGTGTGTGCATGTGTGACACTTGCTGCTCATTACCAGGATATTTCTAGACTGTAATTTAAACCGATTTCCGATTTTCGTATTAAAGTCCTAAATTTAAAACCCTACCTAGTTTATAGTTTATCAAATTCTCTACAAGATGCAATCATTTATATTGCGAGGGGATTTCTGGTTATTGAGAAATCACACATTTTCTTGTACTATACCCCATGTCATTACTTAGGATACAAGTAGGCTGTAGCACCTTCACCCCCCACCCCCCCCCCCAGCCGACACAGTCCCACCCCCTCTCTCCACTGCCCGGGAAAGCTGTGAAATGCAGCCCACCCACCCGCACGTACCATCCTGCACTGACCCCCCCCCCCCCACTCCCCCCTCCCCCCCGTGTATGACGCTCAACGGGACAGACTCACTAGGGAGCGTCAACAAGAAAATATGTCCAATCTTAAAATGCCCACTCTTAAAAATGTTACACTCTTAAAGTCAATGGACTATTTTAAACAAACAATTCATTTAAGATAATCGGTTTCTCCTATTCACCAGATGGCATCTTAATCTATGCCTTCAACCATGGGGTATAGCGTGAGTTTGTCCACTAGTGCCGTGCTCAGTGGGGGGGGGGGGGGGGGGTATCATAGGTTTAACGCCTCCACAGAAATGACAACGGGCCTGAAAGTAAGGCTGACAATAGAAATGGGAACGGGGTCATTTCTTGGCCGCGTCTCAGACCTGATTATATACCATTTTGGAGGTCAATTAAGATTGATGTGTATATAGCCGTTTTATTGGCAATGGCATGATATAATGGCTGCTATGGCTGAAATATTGAGTTTTCCGACTGGCTCCATTTCTGAGATTTGTCATATGGACATGGACTTGGAACATGACATGACTGATTGACATATTTGTTGTAATTATATAACTTTTTGGACGTCAATTGAAGGGAAAGTGACTAAATATATGCCTTTGTTGATGGCAAGACAAAATGGCTGACATGGCTTAAATGTAGCTTTTTTCAAGTGGCTCCATTTCTGAGATTGATCATATGGACATGTACTTCAAGAATGACACAACTGATTGGCATAATTGTCGCAATTATATACCATTTTGGAGATCAATTGAAGGTGATGTGTATATTGGCGTTTTATTGGCGATGGCATGATAAAATGGCTGCTATGGCTGAAATATTGAGTTTTCCGACTGGCTCCATTTCTGAGATTTGTCATATGGACATTGACTTTGAGCATGACATGATTGATTGACATATTTGTTGTAATTATATACCTTTTAAGATGTCAAATGAAGGGAAAGTGACTACAAATATGCTTTTGTTAATGGCAAGACAAAATGGCTGACATGGCTAAAATATAGCTTTTTCAAGTGGCTCCATTTCTGAGATTGATCATATGGACATGTACTTCAAGAATGACATTATTGATTGACATATTTGTTGCAATTATATACCATTTTGGAGGTCAATTGAAAGTGATGTGTATATTAGAGTTTTATTGGTGATGGCATGATAAAATGGCTGCTTTGGCTGAAATATTGAGTTTTCCGACTGGCTCCATTTCTAGGATTTGTCATATGAACATGGACTTTAAGCAAGACATGACTGATTGACATATTTATTGTAATTATATAACTTTTTGGACGTCAATTGAAGGAAAAGTGACTGAAAACATGCTTTTGCAAGACAAAATGGCTGACATGACTGAAATATTGCTTTTTTCAAGTGGCTCCAATTCTGATATTTATCATATGGACATGTACTTTGAGCATGACATGGCAGATTGACATATTTGTCACAATTATATATACCATTTGGGAGGTCAATTGAAGGTGATGTGTATGTTGCTGTTTTATTGGTGATGGCATGATAAAATAGCTGCCATGGCTGAAATATTGAGTTTTCCGACTCGCTCCATTTCTGAAATTCGTCATATGGACATTGACTTGAAGCTTGACATGACTGACTGACCTATTTCTGGCAGTTATATACCTTTTTTCAGGCCAATTGAAGATGATGATTATATTATTCTCTTTTGTTGATGGCAGATTAAAATGGCTGCCATGGCTCTAAAAATTGGTTTATCGGGTGGCTCCAAGTCTGAGTGTTGTTACATACACATGGACTTTAAGCATGACATGTCCTTTTAAACTATTTCATCTGGTAATGCACATAAATATTGGATTATTGTAGATAATGTGTTATTTAATGATGCCAAAAGAAAATGGCTTCCCTGCCTATGATAATGCACTTTTCTGCTGGCTCTAACTTTGAAGTTCATCATATTCACATGGACTTCAAGTGTGTCCGATTTCATGCTTCTACAGCCCTTTGCACGATTTATTCACATATCGCCTGGGCTATTGTCGTTAATATAAGGAGAACTTTGCCACCTGAGCTGACATACCCATTGTTTTTTAAGATAATAAAACTTATATAGTCAGTAGACAGAACTTTTTATTTTGATGACCAAGGTGCTAATCTGATTCAGCACGGAACACAAAGACACTCATAGACTTATTATAGACATCAAATCACCATTTTTCTTCAGTTACAAATGAAAACATCACATTTGCTAGTCTGATGTAATACTTTGTAATAAAAGAGTCTCGTTTAGAGCTCACCGAAATGAAAATAGCCACAATAATTACACATCTATGGAGCAGTGTTTATATGGTATATCGAGTCTGGCACTAGACGCAGAAATTGCAAGGTCTAGCATGACTGACAATAGATTGGTGTTATCTTGATCATTTCCAGGCTTTTTTTTATCTGTTTCTTTCAGTGGCCCAATATACAATACAAATGTAACTTTCAACCTACCCCTGAGGTGTGTGTCTCCTATAAAGCTCCAAGTGACTTTGGTCGCCTCTTTTAGTCAACCTATAGGGAGAACCATTGCTTATCAGTACATTTGAGGTAAATATGATTTTTATATGCTACCGTGGGGTCGGTTCCTGTGATCATGTTTTACTAATTATCCATTATCTATGCTGCGCCACAGTCAGTGCTTAATACCACTAACCTGACTTTGGTAACTCCCGTTTCCTTGGCGAGAACTTCCATCGCCCTTAGAAAGTGATTGTTCCTCCCATGTTCGATCCTAAGTGGCAAGCAATATAAAGATATGTAACATGAAAGTTTTGTATCACTGTGAGGAAAGAACTGATTTGACTGATAAGACCAAACATGATCACATTATTTACCAGATAAAAATGAAATAATTGTAATAAAGGATGCGTGTGAGAACTCTGAACTAGGTTTGACCATATTCTATTGGGACCTGGGATCAATAGAAACCAGGCCCAACAAGTAACAAGCACAATTGTAAATCTTGCAAAAACTCACAGATGTCTATCCTCAGAGTCTAGACACAATTTGGAAAGAAGATGAAGGTGTCCAGCCGAGGTAGGCACAGGTGCTACCTGGTGTGGTTGAATAATACTAACAAATATCAACAGTCCTCACATCCACCCCCTATTGCATCATGTATATAATAAGAATCTTAAACACATTTTTAAAAGGTCATACTCAATCACTCGCAAAGTTTGGCTTTCTGTGCTCACTCGCAGCAATTCAGCAGCAATATCATCATCCACGTCGCTCTCCGAAAATCTGTAAATTGAACATGTTATCAAGTACCTCCACAGTAATCTTTAGCATTACGCACATCAAAATATAATTGTTGCAAGCTGAGTATCAAATGATTGATTTTTGTATACCCTCTAGACATTTCCGATAAAGATCAGTTCTGCAATGGTTGGATGCATCTACTGACATTACCATGAGCATTGATCAAGTGGCTTCTAGGTCTCGACACCATTATAATGTGAGAACAGGATAATTGCAAAAATGTAATAGGCCTACATACACAATTTCCTCCAGTTTTGTATTCGTTGACAATGTCTCAGTGAGTTTTTGGAACGTTCCTTCACTGAACTTGCTCTTGGCAACCCTTTTCGTAAGAGATTATGCACACAATTAAGCATGCTATTACATTGACTTTGAATGGGCATACCTTGCACGAAATACCCTATTAACTCAATCCGGAATTACTACAGAAGTCAAGAAGGATTTGAAGGCAGAACGTCTTTAATCTTAAATATATAAATATATATATATATTTGGTAGATGAAATGTTTCAAACTATGCAATTCCTATTTTATGAGATCACCTAATAGGTTTGGACATGTTCATAGTCAAAGAACAATTTCCTTTAAAAGACCAGTTAGGGTCACGGTTTACACACTTGATTGGCCTATAATTGAACCTAGGGTATCAGGACAAGTACCCCCGGACATCCACCCCCTTGGACTTTTACCCTCTAGGACTTCTACCCCTGGGGACATCTACCCCTCCACATGATATGACTCAACCATATGGGCATCTGAAGGGGGTGGATGTCCCCAGGGGTAGAAGTTCTAGAGGGTAAAAGTCCAGGGGGTAGATGTCCAAGTGGATGGATGTCCTAGGGGGTAAAAGATTAAGCGGGTAAAGGTACAGCCCAGTGGGCACAGAACATTGAATCAACATTGATAAATGGTTGCCAATGTTGATTCAATGTTGATTTAACGTTGATTCAATGTTGAACTGAATTTTATGCCCACTGGGAGAGGGTAGATGTCCGGGGGGTAAGAATCCTAGGAGGTAGACGTCCAGGGGGTAAATGACAGGGGGTAGATGTCCAGAGGGTAGATATCCTAGAAGCGTTTAGAAGTTTTCTAACATTATATCATGAGATTTGTTTTCTTTTAACGTTTCATAATGATACTTACACAAAACTCTCAAGAACTTTATTTGAATCAAGAAGGGCACATAGAGCAGTTAGCACACTGTCAGTCACTTTACTATCCCAGAGCCTACAAAGGGAATTACTCACATAAGTAACATATTGGAATTCATTGATTTGTAGACCTATATGAAGAGATTGTAGCTCTTTTATTCCATCATAATTATGATTCCTGATAGCATTCTAACTGTTCAGATGGGGTGAGAGTATAAAGAGAATCTAGAAGTTGCTTCTTTTGAAGGATCATACTATTTATACTATAAAGATATAATGTATAATACTTACACAAGCTTTTTCATCCTTTCGTTTTTTTGGAGAGCCGTTGTCAGTTTTCGGAAAATAGGGTGGCTTATTGCACTATTTCCAAATCTATTGAAAATACATAGACAAATATGACGCCAGTGCTATCAATATGTTTGTGCTGCATATCTCGTTTACGTATAATAATAAAGCATAGAATAGACTCATAACTGTGTATAAAATGGCATGTAGGAAATTATCCATGAATTCTGGGTATTGCTTTCCCAACCTAATAGCCTAAATTACATACTCAAGTATATGCAGTGTTTTGTTCCTCTCAAGAAGTCCACACAGTGAGGCAAGATTTGACTCTTCCAATGCGCAATTTTCCAAGCTGAAACAGGATGAGATTATGGAAATTATATATTTTGAATATCATTAGTTACATATCATAATGAGAACTGAACCATTCTATTCTCTTCCATGATTATACATATGAAAGAAAAATGAGTAAATATGTTGAAAGCCATATCCAGGTTAATTGTGTGTGGTGTTTCACAAGGGGACAAAAGATAGAAAAAAGATATGATATTACATGTTTTTTAGACCAACTTACTACACATATCACCTAATGTTAATCTTAACTTAGTGTTTCACAAGATTCAATTTTAGAGATTCAATTGTATATACTTAGTTACAATTGAAGATACTAATGCGGCTTGTGAAACACCAACTTAAGACAAACATTTGGTAAAAGTAAGTTGATCTTAATAACCATATAGTATTAATCTTAAATACTCTCCCCTTGTATGATGATTACATAGAATCAACATAAAGTATTGTTTAAATGTGTTTAAACAGCTTTTTTTGTCCTGGATAAACAGATATTTTCAGAGAGTCTTATGTGCATTATGACACATATATTATGTGCAAAGTATGAGTAAATGAGTAAATCTTTAAGGAAAATATTAGTGGGCATGGTATGAGCTCTACGCTAATATGCATTGTGAAATACTTATACATTAGTTGTATGTTGGTTGTAGCTCACACACACCAGCTTTACATCTTGGTTTATACCTTTGTGAAACACTTTTTAGAACCAGTAAGTATACAATTGATAAAACCAAATGTTGGTCTTACTCGCAATATACAATTAAGCTGACCTATAGAAACACTTATCATACAATTAATTGTGAAACACCCCACTGGAAACAGAGTATTGTGTAATAAATCTTGTAGAAAGGCTCTTTTAACACATGAAATGAATAGACAGGTTCACTTGATGAGTTATACTGGCCACATTTCACATGATTAGCTCAAGCCATGAAATCTCACCCTGTATGATGCCAATGGATCTAATCGTGATGAATATCTGCCTTGTTAAGTACTCACTTGAGGACACGAAGAACCTTATTTACACAGAGGGATGTTAGCAGATGCCTTAGTCCTCCTGACTTCAAGTCTGCCCCTGCCAGGCTGTAGTTTGAATTCAAGTTGCAAATATAAAGTATATGGGATACACTCTGATCAGGAGAAATTATCTAACAGTAAGACCAGGAAAATGTGATTTTTGAATAAATCAGGCTCGATATCAATACGTGAGAACTCTACAGCAGTTCTTAGAAGTGTCATCTCTCATTAAATTGCAGATCCCATCAATATTTGGACTTAATCATGCAAGTGCCCATCACATGTACGCCCAATACTATACATATAATGACCCATGTGTAAATCTGATTTACGACCTTTTAATAATTAATCAATTTATTTCAAACCAAATTTAATGCTAATATTTGTCACAGAAGTATTATATAGATGCATACTTCAATTCTTCGAGTGAGTTGTTTCTTCTGAGAAGATTGCACAGCCCATTAACATTCCATCCAAGGCCTTCACAGTCAGGGATACTGAAATGATTAAGTTTATAAGTTGTCACTTTCTTTTATTTAGGACTTGGGAATTTATTGCCCACAGTAGGCCTAAGTGTTGATGTTGTTCACAATATATGATATGTATATATACATACGATTCTGGTCTTTTATTGATCAATAAAACATGTCTGTACTATGGGAAATAGTACAATCGATAATATGATCGTTTAGATAACAAATATATTATGCAGGATACTACATACCTTTAAATGGAATAAATGAATAGTTTGATTATTCTTCAATAAAACTGGATAACAAGCCATTTACTGATTTTAGCTTGTAATCTTGTATGATAGACTATGCTCAAAATCCCATCTCAAGCCATCATATAAGTTTTCTATATTAGTAACTTACAGGAGATAAGGGACAAGGCAAGGCAATAGCTGGACCGGCACACTGGAGGGTGAAACAATGGCGCCCCCTGGTGTGTCACTAATACATTACACAATATGATTGAGTCTCAACATTAGTGTCACTTGCTAACCTGGAAACGTGCGGTTGAAACTGAAGCCATTGATTTGGGTACAGGCCATTTTGAATATACCTCCACCCCATATAGAGTACTTGCCAAACTGAACCCTTACCTTAGAATTTTCAAATGTCTATTTCGTTCTACTGTTGTCAATAAGAGCTTAAGGTCTGGGCCGGAGAATCGTGCACTTGAGAAGCTAAAAGATAATGTGTGATTTAGCATTAACCTCCTATTATAACTAAATAATATAAAGCTTGTTATGGCCACCGCCCAATGGGGAATTTCAGCCGACGAAGCCCATACATTTCCTCTATAGCTTCGGCCAATTAGAGCCCAGTGGACGGTGGCTATTACCACTGCAATACCAACTTTTCAGTAAATATACAAAGGGATAAATTCATTGGTGTTCCATGTTCAATGGAATTGTAGTAGTAAAATACCAAATGAAATAAACTGCAATGACTGAGATGGATGAATTACTTACTTCAGTACCCTTTGCGGTGAGTTCCCATGCAAAAAGGCACAAATATCATCCATCGAACGTGCATTAACATAACTCTCTGTGAAGCTGCAAGATAATTAGGAAAATATTCAGAACGTTAGATTTTCTGTTGCATTTTGGTGTTGTAGATTATTCACGTTCATATTCCCAACAAATTGCATAATAATCAAGAGCTGCTCTCCATAAGTTAAATATGTCATCATCTTCTCCTGGTTATTACAGTTGATGTAGGTAATTACCTGAGGACTTCAAATTTCGTATTGTGGTGCAGAGCTCCAAGTAATCTTTTTACTGCGTCCGTATGGAATAGCGCTTTCTTGAAACTGAGTATATTATAATCTTTAAATCACATAGAGAGTCTGTAGAGAGTTTAAAGATGAGTATACTTGAGTTGAATATTATCTAAGCTCGTTCATCATCTAATTCACTCATTTATAGCCACTGTCCACTGGGAAACTGCCGATTAAGCACATACATTTCCCATATAACTTCAGAGCCCAGTAGAGGGTGGCCATTAACAGTTCTAAACTTATAGCTTGATAGATCATCAGTTATTCCTTTTTACTTGGAAAAGATCTTTCTCAACCGTGTTTACCTTAGGCCTTCATTTATCCAAGTTCTGTATTTGTTTACCCTCCCAATGTATATTAATGCTATACTTTAGTTTTCAAGAAATTATTTTGTAATGTAATTATTTCTTACTCTAACACTCTTAGTGTTTTATTTCTCCGAAGAAAGTCACAAATGGACTTGGAGATGGACTCATCCAGGGGGCATCCTTTCAAACTGAAAGAAGGCAACGTAATGCATATGATTTATACAAAAGCAAAAAAACATACAGAAACCTTTTTTACGCCATAATATATTCATCATGTTAAACCATTCTCTATTAAATCTATTAAAGTATTGTTACAATATAAAAAAATGTTACCTGAGATAAGTGAGCGTCTTATTCTCTTCCAGGGCATCATTTACCTCCTTTTCCTTCTCAGGATGTAGTGGTGTTCTTGTTCGAAACCTGCGATGTTTGAGTATTATACTGATCATGAGAGCTATTCCACTGATACGGTCATTATAGTAATCAGGTGGTTTTTTTCAAAGTAATAATTATGTGAATGTTTCACCGGGTTTATAACATAGTACTAAAGCTCTGACAGGAAAGTTCTGTCGACAAGAACATGGAAGTTGTGATATTATGAAGGCTCAAACCGCTATTGATTGACCAAGAATATCCTATACGATTGCTTTGTTCCCGCGTACAAGCCGAGGACAAAGCATATATCCACCTGCTACCAGGTACCCACACCCACCACCAGTGGTGCTGCACCGCACTATCGTATCTAAGGGGCACGCGCTACTAGCCAGTCAGAGAAAGCTGGGTAGGGTACTAGGTGCATACCATCGCATACCTAATGTACAATAAACCCAAACTACACACCTAACTGCTGATTGTAGTGTTACTTACTTTCGTGCATATCAAATCTGAGATATTAGTGCAATGCTAATTGACGATGGCCCGATATGACAAAATGACACTTCACACATATGCAATACAGCCCACATTACCCATTGAGTTTAACAACACAATTACACTATAAGAAGCCACTTCACATAACTTAATATTTATTTCACCCTTGATTAACTACTTTTCATGTTTCACCTGACCAAATATGACATGCCCTTCTTTATACATGATTAATCAAGTATATAATTTGACTGTGTAGAAGCTTTTGCTATAGTGCTCATAATAGCATAAATACCTTGTGGAAGCTGGTAATATGAAAAATTGATGCACAAATAATATTTATTAAGATATCATAGCAAAACACTTTTGAGAGTTGTAAGGGACCCATCGTCACTAACTGAAAAGATTGGACGTGTGATTAACATCACAAATGACTCAGGGTCAGGGTGATTAAGTGATTGACTTGATTGACTGAAAGGTGGAATCAAATTTATTTCAGGAACAATGATTTACTTGTCTAGTATGTTTTCACATCTCAGCTGAGCAGGTGGGTGTGGCAAGCATGGGATGTGGGCAAGCAGGTGGGTGTAGGCAAGGTTGGTGCATGTGAGAGATTGCCTCACGTGTGCACCCTCAGGTTTCATCCAGATTGCTTGAGTATCTATCACAACTGGTTTAAACCCGCACAAACGCCGCCATACAACCGAGTTCAGGAAGAGTGAGAGCCCAATATGGAACAAACAGGTAGTGCACACATTTGCCACCAGCCGCTAGTAGTACATCTGCGGCCATGCGTCGGGCATTGAGGCTGTGCCCCCCTCCCCCTGCTCCCTGCCATCTCTCCCTCCATCTAGAAAGCTGCAAAAACCTGCCCAGATTGTTGCCGTGTTCAGTGCCGGAGGTCCTATAAGCGTCTAGCAACGAACACCTACACTAACTGTTCGTTGACATGTATACCTTCCTGTTACACTAGCATCTGTCCACACATTAATATAATTCAAGATAATTTTAGATATCTGAATAGAAATCATCCAAAAAGGTCTTACAAAAAACGTCTCACCTAGTATTACAAGACAGTTGCCATTGACCTTGGACTGGAAATGTGTGGACCGTAATATAGACAAATGTCCACCTTAGTAAGAGTTTAATTTTCCAGATACTAGTACATGTTTTCCTGTTTTTTGATCATTTAGTGGGTAGTTCTCTTATAGACCTTCTATTTGAGCCATTAAATGACCATATATGTTGAAATGCACACCTTTTATGAAAGATTTCCCCTATTTTTTTTAAATCCCATTTTCCCAGGGCAGCCATCTTGGAAAATGGCCACCACGCCCCCACCCACCGGATACAAATGTGCAAAGGGCCAAAAAGCAAACTTTACATACATATATCTTTGAAAAAAATAGGGTCTCAGAAAATCACTCTGACTAGGGAGGGTATCCATTTCTGGCCACTGATAACCCTGAGTCATTTAGTGTATGTTTAAGACTCAACCAATCAGGTGGGCATATCAATCTAGTATTTGTCCGAATGATATTTAGATAGGACCATATGGGCCAAGGAGTTGAGAGTAGCCAAGGTATTACACTGGGAGCCTGTTACGAAAATGTGTATTTTATTGTGGCAATTATATGTTCATTAACCTATTGTTCTTAGTATATTATAAGTATTGTAAACAAAATAACTTACAACTCCTTGCAGACCTTAACTTTCATCACCGCATTGACTCATCACTATCAACATGTATGGATACCCACTGGGAGATTTTACATTCTATACCTTTTACATGTTATTCTATTTTTAGGGGGATACTGAGCCATTGTCATTATATGAAGGATCCTATGCACGGATTCTAAACCCTATGGACAATAGAAAATGGAAAATGGATAATAGATAATTCCTGCAAACCAAACCTGTGAGAACTAACGTACGACCCACAATAGGCCTAGACTCACTGGCTCTGTCCTACCTCCATGGCCTCGCTCTCCTTACAGGTATGCGGTCACTCTCCAAGCAGAATTTAATTTTTATTTATTTTAATTTGTACTGCTAAGCTATAACCTGCCTGACATTGACTGCTACCTAATCAGCTTATATGCTACTGGTACGTTTTCCTAACACACTATAGATGGTGAGGATGTATCACACTGGTTTGCCCCCCCCTGCCACAAGCTTACCATTCCGGGCGGCACGAAATACCTCTTCCTCTATACTATTTTTCATAGATATACAGTGAGTTATACTCACACTATCCTGGTGGTCTCCATCTTCCTGAAAATATATGAAGTTCGGCTCATCAAATTTAGTGAAAAGAATTATGTACCTAAATTGTTGTGATGTGATGTGTATTCACCTTACCAGTATTATGTCCCAAAAATTGATTCTTAGATTGTAATAGATTCATGGAGAACAGATCACAAGCTTAATTTCACTTTTTTGCTTCGTCAATAATATTACTAACCCAACTTTAACTAGTTTTGTGTGGAATTTGGATTTACTTCGAATTAGATTATGATATGTTGTGGACCCTGGTTTAGGACCATGTTGTTGAGGGAGCTCATATAAGATTTGGTGAAGAGCAAAAAACGCAATTAAAGATAAGTACAGAAGTCCGGTACTGTGTGTGGTTCATAAAGGATGTTAACAGAAAGAACGTATTGATTTGTACGACGATGAAACATTTTCTTGTATTTTGTACATATTTAGTAAAATTCTTAATGTTTTCAGTTTGGGAATAAAGAAGGAAGATGTGCGTCCTCGATTGATTGTATAAATCATGTATCACATGGACAAAAAGTATGGACCAATCAGGCGGCAGCTTTTTGGGATGTGGGGAGGGAATATCTGGGAAAGAGAGAAGGGTAATGTATAAAATTTTAATGTTGAATATCTGGTTGCTTGAAAATATTATCTTATGAGTCTTCATCTATTGCCTGTAAAGTGTTGTTCCAACCTGTGTTCCTGTTGCCGGTGTTGTCCCTGGACCAGTGCTTTAAGGTGCCATGCTCTATGTGATCATAATACATGAATTCAGCATTGGCAAGTATACTCACCGAAATATTGATTCCAAAGGTGGATGAATGCCGGCTTGGCGAATACACTCACCAGGCCTACATTCATGCATTATGCTGACAAAGGGATTCAATCACATTGAAAGCAGTTTGCAGCCAATAAAGGGTTAACTATTCTGGGTTGTCAATTTGACGACCTTACACTTGTCAGTTGGAGTGGGCCACTGCCTGGGCTAACATTGTCAGTTAGATGACCCTAGTCTTGTCTTGTGGGATGGTAACCGGACAGTTCATCGAATAGACAACCTTTAACTTGTTTATTTTATGACCGTCACTTTAAAGACCGTAAACTCTTTTTATACGACAAGCTTTTGACAAGTTTGGATCCCTTCATTTTATCACTGCATTATGTCAGTACCCGTACCTCTATGCTGCTACATACCTAGGTGACTGGGCGTCTATTATATTCAGCCTTCATTATTCAGGACAACACCATTTTTTTATAATGCTGTAGCCTCTTTTAAATACATTCAAGGTCAGCCTTTCAAACGAGGGTGGTTTTGGGTACATAATTTCCTCCCAAGGGGAGCCATTCCGCATTCATCCCTGTTAAATGCACTGCACTGTGGGGCATTTGTGACCATGACAATTATTTGCATCCAAGTTGGAATCTACAGACTGATGTATTATTTTCTGGTATCTGGGGTTTTCCTGTTTTCTTTGTACAAAATAAGTACTTTTTATATAGGTCTTAAAGTATCTCTAATTTATTTTTAGTGTGACGCACACTGCCATTGACACCAATCCACCCCCCCTGTCACATTTTGTCACACTCTGACCAACACCCACCCACTCCGTGCAGTGTGACGTCATTTCTGGTCGTCCTACAGTCATCTATGTCTCAGTCATAGCGCTATCAGTATCACTCCCAAGCTCGCTAGGGAGTGATCACTTTTTAACAGGGGGGGGGGGCAGGCGGGTTTCCAAGCAGCGCGCAGGCCCAAATCATTTTACCCCCCCCCCCCCCGGTGGAGGGGTGAGAAATCGTCTTGGGCGCGGTTCCTGGGAAATTTAATAATGCGCAGCATAATTTTAAATACACCCCACCCCCCCCCCACCCACCCACCATCCTCCCTCCTGGTGATAAATGATCCCTCCCCGCGTCCAAATTTACTCATTTTTAGTCTCTAACTTATAAACTGACATGATAAATACATGTTGCGTTATGTTGATTTACATCTTCTATACACACAGGCCACCCCCCGACCCCTCGTCCGCGCCAGCCGTCTACTCGCTCTCCTAAGGGCGGGTAGCGTGGCCGGTTTCATGCAGTTCATGGAGTTGGTGGCTGACCAGGAAATGGTCCATCACCTCGGACTAGGTATGTGTATTCAACCTCATTATCATAGATCTGACTAGGAATGGTGCTACTCTATGTATCTAGTCCATTTATGTATTTAACTTATTTTATACTGTAAACGTATATATTTTCGCGCATGAATATTTTCGCGATTTGCCTATAAAGTACACTTTCACGTGTATTTAAATTCGCGGATTTTTGAATATGGTTGTAGTATTCCTATACTGGATAAATTTGCGCTCTGTACATATTTTCGCGGATTTTGAAATCCGCGAAAATCGCGAAAATATGTACAGCGCGAAATAAAGTACGTTTACAGTATGCTACACCTATAAACACATGTTTATGGCATATATGTATCCGGTGATGCCAATGTAACTTTCGGCTACACCCGGCATGTATTATCTCATCCTTTCTCCTTTGCCCTGAAAGGGGTTGTGTGTGAATAAAATTGAATTGAATTGAATTGAATTGTATCTGGCCAACAACTTCAACTGCTGCTATCAGATATATATATATATATATATATATATATATATATATATATATATATATATATATAAACTTATATATGTAGGTATACATGGCTATGGTTATTTTTTTTTGTAGCGGACCTGGGCCTAGCATGTGACAGGCGCCTACAAACGTCCTGCTGCTGCCGCCACAACTTACAGACCACTTTGCCGCCGCGGGCCCTCATCTTCACCTTTGGAGTTCTCCTGGGCTTTGCTCTCGGCTGTGGGGTGTATAAATTCATCTGATATACGAGTTTTTAGTATCAGTCAATCGGAGGTGAAGTGCACTACATCAGAGACTGCACCTTTTTTGCAGTAGAACGCAGGACACTAATCAAACCTTACTACTTAGGAGGCGAGAGAGCCGACAGAATCTCAGAGTTGTTTAATACCACCCGGAATACCACCAACCACAAACAACTTCAAAATCTCTCAAAATTTGTGCAGTGTATCATGTTGAAACTAGGTAACATCTAACCGTCATACATCTATTGTGGAATTGTATTGTTATTTTATATAGTACTATATGTTGGTACAAAGTACATTAGACAGCGATATTGTGCAGATCTAGTCTTAAGTTATGTTTGGTGGCCTTATATCATTATTATGGGCATATCGTCAGGAAATACCTACAAAACTACTCACCTTTTAACATGTCATTTCACGGTATGTCACTATAACAAATCCCTATGTATCGTATTTGTACATATATATATTTATCCATGACCCATATATCTCATGTACCTCCCGCAGGTTTAGAGAAATGAAATCATTGTCATTGTCATTGTCATCGTTTTCATTGTCATTGTCATTGTCATTGTATATTAAAGTAAAGAAATTAGTATGTAATACACTGAGTTTTCCTTTTTTCGTGTCTTATATATCAATCATATATTACACGTGTTTTCAATGGAGGGGTGCAATGTTTCATATGTAAGCCGTGTGGACTTTGAATCGATCAATGTTTACACTTTGTGCTACGTAGGACATAGGCCTATAGCATCTTAACCCGTGTACACCCCGACACCCATCTCTGCCGGGCACCCCAACTGGATTAACACACCTTGTGTCCGGCCTTATCTAGGTTAATGGCATCTCGTATTTTGACCTACTGCGGTAACTCCTGCGTCCACATAGTCCTTTGCCACCAAGCCAAGCCGACGCGGGTATTAAACTGCAATGACTTCCTCTGCAAAACTTGGAGGTAAATAAGGCCCTGAAACTTGTAGTGGGGCATTTCTTACTGTAATGTTAATTATGTTCATATTTTGGTTTGGCACATGGAGCGATTACTGTGGGTTTAATTTTCCCTCTATTAAATCTACGCTCCACTTCCATACACTATTCCAAAATAATACACTCTGCCCATGTACATAATGATTTTGACTTTAATCTATCACGTCATCCCTATTTCCTCACGGTGGTGTAGGGCGGCCCTCCCAGGCTCCCTTACAGATACCTTACAGTGCCCCCCCCACCCCACTCTGCGTACCCAAAACATCCCTTCATATCAATTTCATTGCATATGATGAGAAAATGAGAACTGCTCACGTATATCATATACTACTACACACACTGACCTACTTAGGATAGGCCTGCACAACAGGCGGGTGAAACCACCCCTCCCCCGTCCCCCTTATGCTGACCAGCCCCACCTGCGCACAGTCATGACGTCTACAATACACGCTATGTGCCGCATACATCTGGCAGCACCACTAAATATATAGAGATTCTCTGTCCTTTACAGCACCAGACACTAGCACCAGTTTGACTAGTACGGGTGCAAACCCAGTGTGATACAATGAAAACAAAGAGATAATAATTCAGATAGTATAGCACCACTCTTATTAATTTGTTATAAAACCAGGATTGCTTTTTTTTAGTGCATAGTTTTTTTTTAGTGCAGTTTTCTTATGGTTAGATCATTTTATCTTACACGTGTCCTTTATGTGGGTTTCCCCAGTAATAAACCATACACCCCCGGCATGGGGGGGGGGCATTTTACCTTATCTTTACATCCATCCCAATGTGGGCACTGCCGCACTGTGGTGATTCTTTATTTGCAAGCAATTTTTAATACAACCGTTCTTCTCATATCAATAAAAATCTATATAATTCAAAAATGGGGACCAAAATGGTGAGCCGTATTCGTAATTTATTGGCAGGCAATAATCACAGTCCTTTATTTTGTCATGCTGTGCGAAGGTGGTTTTCTACACTTTTATTATCTACATTTGTATTAAATGGTCTTCTAGAACTCGCGCCCCTGACCCAAACCCGAAACCAAAACCCGTGGTGCCCGCTGACGACACTGACTGTGGCGATGGTAGGTTTGTCATAATCAAACACCTACATAGTTTATGTAGGTCTTTGTCATAACACTGTACCTCACCTGCTAGGGGGTGGGTTGGTGTTTGTCAGATGGCTATCCAGGTTTCAGGTTATCTACATTTGTGAACAATTACTGTAGATTTAGGTAATAGTGTAATTGTCAGTGTGACGTATGGGATCGACCAGGCAAAGAAAGGCTACAACGGTGCATACTAAAATACATTTTCTTTTATTCACATACAATACGCTGACAATGTAATTAAAGGCAATAAAAGCCTAACTCGGTGCATACTAAAATACATTATCTCTTTCCATTCACATACAGATTGGGACCATTATGTAACCCTGGCCCAGGGGGCCCGTATAAGACGGCTCCTTGAACAGAACAATGGTAAGCTTTTCACTGCAACAATATAGGAACATACTCTAAAACCTCACGTATGAGAGGTGGGGGTTCTATCATCAGCCCATCTGCAAGGTGGGGCTTGTACTAGCTACTACGGTAAAGTCCTAACCATAATATCCGCGGTGCGCCTAATAGGATCCGCCTAAAGTCGGGGGAGGTATTCGAGAGTTTGCCAAAGAAACTTAATTGTATATTTTTTACACTGTTACCAGATCCGGAGGTGGTTGTGGGAGAGGACGGGTTCGTCCACCTCCCTAAATGGGACGAGCGGGTTTTTGCCCACATAGCCCGAGGTTTGTACTCTGTTGGTATAACGTCATGGAATGCCCCAATTTCGATCACGCACCAATCCGACATGGCAGCCTACCAAAACATTTAGGTTTAGGTTTAGGTTTAACTCTGTTTCATGTATATAATCGACAACATGCACACCATACATTGTACTTAAAAACATGTAAAATTAAAGTTGGGAATTAACTGTGAGGTGCTGTTCTATTTTGCTAGTCTATGTTCATAAAAATTCGCCAAATTGGATGAGACCAAATGAGTGCTAATGAAAGGCAATTTTTGTTTTCTTAAATTTCAGAGAAGGGCAGGAAGATTGCAGCAAGTGTTAATAGCAATAAATGATAGTACTGCAATACTGTTCACGTAGTCTTCTTTTGTACTATTTTATCTATGGGTAAAACTAAAACCATACGAAGGTTAATAATCCATGTAGTACTCTTCCCAGAGCTGTTGAGTTCGTCTGGGAGTGTCTTCACCTACTTGTCCCAGTACATCGAGGAACATTTCCACGAAGCTGGGAATGTATATGAGATTGCCGAAATCTCCTGTGCCCGAGGTGTCCTCCCTTTCCAGCAGCCCTTGGATTGCGACCAGGGCGAGGTCTGAGCACTGCGCACAGAACTGGCCCATGTCCAACCTCATTTCACGCTGGGCCAATACAGCGTCTTCGTCGATCGCTTCATCGCTGCAGACATTTTCATCGTCGGTCACTAGACACGTCTCGATGAAATGCATTACGAATCCCCGCAAGCTTGGGCCAACGTGTCCCATGCTGAAGAAGATGGTCATTTATTAGAAACAAGAAGCATTTATAAATAGCACCATATTATTATTTGTTGCGTTTTAGAACAGCAAAATCCACCAACCCCCCCCCCTGTTGTTAAAAAATGACCACTCCCTTGCCCAAAGTTTTCTTCAAATGTTATTTCCTGTAGGTTGTCAATTTTCCAAAATATATTCTGGGGCCTATGGCCCCGAAGACCCCCATGTAAAAATCGCTTTGTGACACTAGTGACGTGCTTTTTCCTTTAGTGACATGTGACATGGTCATTTCTTATAATATACATGCGACATGGGGATCCCCCCACTTCCCCCTCCCCATAAGGTATCCTCCTATGTTATGTGCTCTTCCTATATATTAAAGTAGAGACCTGTATCCTCACCTCGTGTCGTTGCCAGCGTCTGTGTTCAGTCAACCTTTCATCTAACGACGTAGATCCACCACAGACTTAGGGAGGGCAAATCAGTACCGTCTCCGGCGTAAGTGCAGCGTGTAGTTCAGTAAGTGTCTTGTTAGGTTTCCGGTTGGGGGTGGGGGGGGGGGGGGTCGGTGGGTACGCACCGGATGCGCCCTGCCGTCGCCCCAGCAGGGCCTTATGGGATCGCAGCGTCGACCTGCATACTCTAGTGTGCACTCCACAACTCACTGGACTTGCTTGCACGCGCCACCCACCACACCAGGACACCACACAACCTCTCAACGTCAACCATGGCTCAGCAAGGTCACCAAGCTCGGGGCGGCGGATGTGAGTGCTCGACGGCCTTGTCGGAGGTAAGCCAATAGTGCTATTGTCCATCTCATAAAATATACTGCGGGTGTAGGGGTGAATGTAGGGGTATGGTGACAGGTCAAAGAAATACCGCGGGGGTAGGGTTCCACCCACATGAACAGTGAGAACGCAGCCCCACGGGTAGGGCGGTTGCCTGGAGGCAGGGGGCATTTAGTTAGCGGTCATCACAGAATGCAGTTATGGGGGTGCCGAGGGGTACCCCCCCCCCCTCAGGTTGGAAAGTCGCTTAAATCAAGGGCCCCAGGTCGCATTAGCCCAATCTGCATGGCCTCGTGCATGGAATGGTCAGAATGCATTAATTAAAACATGGATTCATGGTGTGTTGTCCGCTGACGACCCCCTGCCTGCCGCCCGCTGGACACACCACTCGTCACCAGACCCACCCATACCTGTCAATGACCACCTCCAGCTGCATGCACCAGCAGACAGTCTGACAACAGGCCTTATCATCCCCCCCCCCTTATAGACTTCTACTCTCATTGTAAGGCCGCTTAAAATTAATAATCAGGTTTCAGAGATGTAAGTGGTCAGGGATTTCCCTGAAAATAGGGATTTCAAAGATCATTCTGCTGTTAAAATATGCTCTGAAAATACAGGTTTAAGGGTAATCGTGTACCTTTTCAGGGAATTTGTGCATACCCGACTTACATCTCTGAGGTTTGCATACCTATAGGGTAACTCTACCTCACATGGTCTAGACATATGTTATCAAAATATTGCTAAGATATCGTTATTTTGCTATAGTCTGTACTTCATGAAAGACCGGGATGAAAGATAAGATAGCGTGCAGGACGGGAGCCTTGCCTTCCCGGCAGGTGCGGTGGTCAGCCTCCTCCAGGCGGGGCATGGCAAAGCCAGCGGTACAGTTCGGCCGCACTCCCGGGGGTTGCCATGGTAACCACCTCCTGCGGCCTCCTCGCACACAGAGGTGTCATAAAGTGTCACATTTAGATATCGCTCACAAGGGACATCCTGAGTTACCCTCCGTGACCACCTCTGAGCTGGTTGCCGGCCTCGGAGGAGCAGGAAGGTGGGGCTACATCAGCCGTGGCCCCATAGAGAATGCATGGACTAAAACTTTACACCCCTCCCAGAAGGGCATTTGTGGCACTTTTGGCTTGAAACTCACACTGTGTGTAGAGGGTACATCCTTTGTTCCCTCGTATGAATACTATCTCATAAATATCATTAGAAAGGGAGAACTGGTCACTTATATGATACACACACTGACCTAGTTAGCAGTGGCCGTGTGTGTATGGTATGTTGTCCGCTCCCCACCCCCTGCATCCCGCCTCCTGACCACGGGGTGACACCACCCCTTCCCCCTGCTCCTGACCAGCCCCACCCTCACCCTGCGGAGAGCGCCCCCTAGCGGGGATATTCCCGGATTTCAGGCCCGTGGCTGCTAACTCGGAACGTCCGTGGCGGTGGTCAGATGTCACCAGGTCAAATACGTCACTATTTGCACCTGTATCACTTTGATGATACAAAGTCATATTTGTCCAGTTTTAGCATTATACATATATATATATATTGAGGACTGGTACTAGTCCAAGTAATTTTTTGAACCGTCTGACAATAGCCAATTAGTTGCCATTCCAGCTAGATATATGGGTATAGACCCCTAAAATCGACATGGCGACATGGCCATTTCTTAAAATCGACATGTGACATGGAGCTTAGTGACATGAGGGAAAATTTTAGTGACATGACATAGGGTATTTCTTAAAATTCACATGGGACATGGCAGGTTCTTAGGGGCGACATGGGACATGGGCATTTTAAGTGACATGACATGGTCATTTCTTAATTTCGACATGCGACATGGGGGCCCCCCCATCTAGACCCCCAGATATGACATCAGCTTTAATACTGATATGTACAAGATCAGGGGAATTCCCTTAGGGCTATCGTAATTAGTCATTTTCTGAATTTTTTTATCTATCCTACATATTGTTATCTTTATTGATAAATATGTCTGGAGTTGATTGGTGGGAGGCGCCTTGCTTTAGTCGGTCGGAGCGCCAGGCTTTGTCGCGCCTTCCGCTGTGCCCCGGGGCGTTTAATAGGAACTTTGTATCTTGCCAGCCAGCCCGCGCGTTACTATGCTACAAACGGGCTACACCGCCCCCCCACCTGTTGTTAACAAATGAGCACTCCCTAATTAATACTAGTGTCCCATCCCAAACATCCACAGAGTGTGCTCGTCAGCAGAAAAGGCTGGGGTCACATTGTTTTTACCCCCCCCCCCCACCACCCACTTCCCAAAACCACAACCCCCCTGTGAACAAAAGAAAATGAACACTCCCTTAGCGATCATAAAAATTCCATTAGTCTACACTTTAGCAGTGTTTGTATACTAGATGTTACTACATGGATTTCACTTTTGCGCAGAGAACAATGTGCTAATCGGGTTAAACATGCTATAATGTAACTTCGGTTGCTGGTTTCAGGTAGCGGCAGAGATGGCCAGAGTACTGCAGCAGCTAGGCCTCCTCTACCAACAAGTCCGGGGCCATGAGTGTCGGCATCAGGACGCCACGGCCCAGGAACCTGAGTCTCTGACTCTTATAGGTAAAATTATCCATTGACTCGGGCGCTTTTAAACTTAATACTGTCAATCAGTTAAACTCTGACTTGTGATACATGTTATGACGCAGGAATTCTAAACCCCCCCTAGTATGAATATGAATACGTATATTCCTTGGATGCCCGAATGCTATTTATATTGCTAAACAGTTTTTTTCTGTCACTTGTGATTTGTAAATTACACGATTTTAGGAAATGCCGATTTTTACAAGTGTTTTTCACTGTCCAAATGGTTCATTGATTGCAGCTCTCCCATGTCCCCCCGAATGGCGGGTCGTGTCAGTGGGAACCGGTAGCTCCCGCCGTTACAGTGAGTTTGAATTTTGAGCTCACACATGTATTTGAACAGTGCCATTAAAAATCCTGCAGCGAGAACAAAGCACAGCTTACTGTATATTAATACTATGTGGCATCTTAATAAATCAAAATGTGATTCTCACGTCTGTTGATCTCTTGATCTTAGCTTTCCAATGATATGTTTGCAAATGGGCTTCTATGAGATCTCTGGTACAATACAATAGAGGTGAAGTTCGCCAGATTGAATATTAATTCGGCACTAGCGATCTGGCGAATCGCTAGCGCGAACACTGTCGCTCCCATTGAAGCTCATGCTATTGTAATTTTGTTTATTGCCAAAAGTGATGCAGCGCACACCAGACACCTCAGACCACGAGGATGAGGGTATGGATGTGGGTGGGAGCGGCCGGTCCGACCGTGTGTGTAAGTAAAATACATTTTAACCCCTTTCGTATACTATGGAAGTATGCTAAATCAATTGGAAAGAAATATTTGTGTGTCCAAAAAGTAATTATGTGTATGCTAAAAATAAGCAGGCGACGTTGGGCTTCAGTAGTATTTATGTAATGCCTTTTCGTATTTTGAACAACTCCTATTACATGAACATGTTGTGAAATTTGTGTACCGTGGTAAATTGATGCGAACTATTACCGCTGCAGTGAGGGGCCAGGCAGTGGGTGATCGGGCGAGAGGCAGGGGTGTTTGCCGGACGAGACCATCGGGGACAGCAGTGCGAGGCACCTGTAAGTATGATGACTTTTAATCCGTACTGTCAGAATCATTGTTAACTGAATTTCATTCAATTTATTTTTCAGTTAACTTTGCTTACTTATCGCGACCTAAGTACAGACATGCAAACTCTGAAGAGGAAAAAGTCTTGTCTGATTAAATTATAAGTCCCCCCCCCCCCCCCGCAGATAAAGGTAAAGAGAGTTATCATTGGATCTGGACAAATCACAAGAATGATCAATTTGGAGAAAGAAAAATCTGAGAAATTTGGGGTAGTTTGCATGCCTGTAAGTAGCATCAGTTCTATAGTGTTTGTCCCCCTTTTTGATCCTTGTAGTATTCACCCACCCTCTCGCTGAACCGTGTGATGGCGACCCAGTGCCCTGTGTTGCGATCCAACGTCGCTGTAAGTGTAATTGTCTGCCTTTTGGTATTTGTAATAATTATGTTGAGAAATTAGTGAACCGCGTTAAATTAGGCCACCAAAAAAGTGTGTTCCGGTATCCCTGCCAACCCGACGTTCATAGGGCCGACCCTAAATTTAATGCCACTCTTTATCTCTGCAGTGAGGGGACAGGCAGCACCCAGTCCACAGAGGGCACGCAGGAGAGGCTCCCGGGGTGTCTGCCGGGGTCTGCAGCTGTGGCGGAGGGAACTGGACGACCAGTGAAGAGGATATTCCGATCCCGAATGCAAATCTAAATAAAAACTATTCTACATAATTTCCTGTCTTGTTGTAATCCTTTTTATTACCCTTGATGATGAACTGTTGGTTCATTCTTAGTACTACATGGATTCAAATTGAACCTCCCCACAGACTAGAGAAGCTAACACATTCTAGATTTTGTGATGAAATAACTTGCTTTATTTGCATTACGATGATATTCCATGGAACACAGCAAATGTTCACATACTCCAATCCATATATCATGAGTCATAAAACCTTAACAGACCTTGACTGTGGCGGAAACCTGATAAACTAATGTAATGTGGGCAGTGCAAAGTTGATTAATAGCTTGTGCCGCTTTCAACAACGCTGATTGACTAGGTAAAGATTAGAATGCAAACATATACTAAAGCAATATGCTCAATAGTCAATACAAGTGATTTTTAAAGTAATTGTAAAGGAATCTCGGCAGCAATATATTAATTTTAATGCAATATCGACTCAACTCATAATAGGTCGCAATTTGAAAGATCTGAATGGGCGACACTGGGGCGAGAATAATAATTGCACCGCTCTGAGGACATGTAATACTAACCACGCCTACGCCCAATATGCACTACTGACCACGCCTAGGAAATACTACATGGAAATACACCAACACACGGTGCTTTTAAACATGTAAATGGGCGACACAGTCCATGGATATGAATTATGGGGCATGAACACAGGCAGGAAAGCCGATAAATTTGATTTGATACATGTAAAAGAGGCAGCAACAGCTTTTCAAGAGCTTTAACTTAGCGTAGGAAACAGCTACTATATCGTTATGTATTAGAAATGTATTATAAATGTGAATGACTCGCCTTGTTCATGTATATGGGTATAGACCCCTAAAATCGACATGGCGACATGGCCATTTCTTAAAATCGACATGCGACATGGAGCTTAGTGACATGAGGGAAAATTTTAGTGACATGACATAGGGTATTTCTTAAAATTGACATGGGACATGGCAGGTTCTTAGGGGCGACATGGGACATGGGCATTTTAAGTGACAAGACATGGTCATTTCTTAATTTCGACATGCGACATGGGGGCCCCCCCATCTAGACCCCCATGTATGCCATGCTGTACATCCAGGTTGACAATTTCTACATGATACAAGGAGATGCAAAAATATAAGATGCTATGATACACTGTAGGTATGTCTGCCTACATGGGTCCGTACTGACCTCCCTTTTGTTGTCAAGAAAGCTATTATTATCAAAATCGACGGACACAGGAATTATATGAGGCTCTAATATACATTAGTACATCCAAATGTACATGACGACAAATTTGATTTGATACATGTAAAAGAGGCAGCAACAGCTTTTCAAGAGCTTTAACTTAGCGTATGAAACACCTACTATATCGTTATGTATTACAAATGTCTTATAAATGTGAATGACCCGCCTTGTTCATGTATGCCATGTTTGTACATCCAGGTTGACAATTTCTACATGATACAAGGAGATGCAAAAATATAAGATGCTATGATACACTGTAGGTATGTCTGCCTACATGGGTCCGTACTGACCTCCCTTTTGTTGTCAAGAAAAGCTATTATTTTCAAAATCGACGGACACAGGAATTATATGAGGCTCTAATATACATTAGTACATCCAAATGTACATGACGACATGCTCTCGCCCCCCCCCCTCAGTATGGGCTCCCCCATGCGACAAAGTGAAATATAAGCGCCTAAAAAACCACAGTTTACCACCAAACCAAAAAATAATCACTCATTGATAACAATTTACAAGTGGTGATGAACTGACATGCCCAGAATGCTAACTCCCAAAAGTGGTTAGCTTGTTCGTGCATATTGACAAGTAAGGGCAGCAATTGAATCACCATGACGGAATACTGTACGCACTTCGAGGACAAGTTGGACAAGCAAAAACAGAAAGCTTTGACAGCCCGACACCAGTACCTGGGACGTACACGCTGTGTACATACTACACCACCGGCTGGGCAAGTCGCTGCTGCCAAAGCGATACTTCTGTGACTTTGGACTCTTCTTCCGGGTCCTCAGCGTGATGTATGACAAGTGGCAGGTTCTCCGCCAATGGCAAACTGCTGTGATATGGGGTCACCGGGTAAGGATGGCGCGTGTGGGGGCTTTTACTTGAGGACAAGAACATGGGAGCAAATAGAGAATACTTAGATGTGAGAAGACAAAGATCTGCGGTAAAAAAAAACCACACCAACATGGACATTCACTTGAATCCATCACGCACAGCTAGTCACACAGATATGACAATGTCACAGCCAAGAAGAGAATTTCATATAGAAGTAGCAAGATCTGCGCGGCATTAGGCCAGGGCTCACCATTACGGAATACTGTATGCACTCGGAGGACAAGTTGGACAAGCAAAAACAGAAAGCTTTGACAGCCCGACACCAGTACCTGGGACGTGCACGCTGGGGGCTTTTACTTGAGGACAAGAACATGGGAGCAAATAGAGAATACTTAGATGTGAGAAGACAAAGATCTGCGGTAAAAAAAACCACACCAACATGGACATTCACTTGAATCCATCACGCACAGCTAGTCACACAGATATGACAATGTCACAGCCAAGAAGAGAATTTCATATAGAAGTAGCAAGATCTGCGCGGCATTAGGCCAGGGCTCACCATGACGGAATACTATATGCACTCGGAGGACAAGTTGGACAAGCAAAAACTGAAAGCTTTGACAGCCCGACACCAGTACCTGGGACGTGCACGCTGGGGGCTTTTACTTGAGGACAAGAACATGGGAGCAAATAGAGAATACTTAGATGTGAGAAGACAAAGATCTGCGGTAAAAAAAAACCATAGTCATGCACTGCGACACAGAATGTATGGAACTGTTATACTGCATGCTTGATGTAATAATGACCTCGGGACAAGCAGGACACACATTCCCTACTGACAGGAGGCATGGTAGAAAGTCAGACTGACAGAGTGAAACCGGATTGCATGGATTTATGGCTAATGAATCATGCTGAAATCGATTTATTCAAAAGCCACGGATCTCGAGAAACACAGCAAATGCACGATTCAGACGACTTTTTGTCTTCGTGCGCAACTCGCCGAGCTGTAACTGAATGGCCTGTTTCCTGTTCTTGAGGGTTATGTTGAACTCCCGGGTGTCCTGTTCGACTAGCTCCATCTCCTCTTCGGCACGTTGTAAGTGCGAGTAGGTGTAGATAATCTGTCTCTTGGTCAGAGCGGCTACGGGAACGGGGTCCAGTGGATGGCGCGTGTGGGGGCGATGGGAGACTGGATACACAGATATTACAATAGAGGACAAGAACATGGGAACAAATAGAGAAAACTTGGATGTGAGAAGACAACGATGCCAGACAAAAGTGAATGTGATATACAAGTACCAAGATGTGCGGCTTTGAGCCGACCCGCACTCCTCGGGTTCATAAAACAGGAAAAAAAAGAATGACTTGAATCCAGACAAAAGTGAATGTGTCCATTCACTTTGGACTCTTCTTCCGGTTCCTCAGCGTGATGTACGACAAGTGGCAGGTTCGCCGCCAATGGCAAACTGCTGTGATATGAGGTCATCTAAGGTAAGAAGACAAAGATGCCAGACAAAAGTGAATGTGATATACAAGTACCAAGATCTGTTATATTGGCCGTTCTACGTCACGGCTCTCGAGGAAAACAGCAAATGCAAGATCTGCGGCTTTAAGCCGAAACAGGTAAGAAACGTTAAATATTGCACCTAATCGAGGCAGCAAGAAGGCGCCCCTTGATGAGTAATGCAACTATACAAAGAAAAAAGGTGAGACAGGTAAGAACCCGGATTGCATGGAATTATGGCTAATGAATCATGCTGAAATCGATATTGAAACTGGATACACAGATATTACAATAGAGGGCAAGAACATGGGAACAAATAGAGAAAACTTGGATGTGAGAAGACAACGATGCCAGACAAAAGTGAATGTGATATACAAGTACCAAGATGTGCGGCTTTGAGCCGACCCGCACTCCTCGGGTTCATAAAACAGGAAAAAAAAGAATAACTTGAATCCATCAAACGCACAGGTAGTCACACAGATAATACAATATCAGAGCCAACATGTCCAACTGGTAAAGACAATATTCGGATCCCTAATGAATCATGCTGAAATCGATTCATTCAAAAGCCACATCTACTGAGGCAGTTTGCCAAGTGCAAGACAACCAGAAAAAAGGTGAGAAAGGTAAGATTCCGGATTGCATGGATAATCATGCTAAAATCGATTTATTCAAAAGCCAGGCAGACTGTGGCTTAGAGTACACGCAGACATCAAACCTATCAAGGCACGTGAAAGTAAAGCAGAAACCAACATGTCCAACTGGTAAAGACAATATTCCGATCCCTAATGAATCATGGTGAAATCGATTTATTCAAAAGCCACATCTACTGAGGCAGTGTGCCAAGTTCAAGCCGACCCACCCCCCTGGAGGGTGCAGGGCTACTGTCCATGTGTGCTTGTATGAGGTCGACAACACCCCCAGGCAGACTGGACGATGTGTGTTCGGTGAGAACACCACTGGGTTACTGGGCGACGGGTAACAGCCAACAGATTGAAGACAAAGATGCCAGAATACTGTGAATGTGATATAGAAGTACCAAGATCTCACGCCACTCAGCGGCCCACTGCCTTGAACGCTCTTCGACGGAATGTAGTTTTATAGTGAGCACCGCCCTTCCGAGTGCCGTTCTCTTTGGATCGGTGGTTTCCAATCCAAGCCAGTAATAAGGTAAAAACTAGGGCTAGACACCAATTCTATGATAGACAACCAGAAAAAAGGTGAGAAAGGTAAGATTCCGGATTGCATGGATAATCATGCTGAAATCGATTTATTCAAAAGCCAGGCAGACTGTGGCTTAGAGTACACGCAGACATCAAACCTATCAAGGCATGTGAAAGTAAAGCAGAAACCAACATGTCCAACTGGTAAAGACAATATTCCGATACCTAATGAATCAAGTTCAAGCCGACCCACCCTCCTCGAGGGTGCAGGGCTACTGTCCATGTGTGCTTGTATGAGGTCGACAACACCCCCAGGCAGACTGGACGATGTGTGTTCGGTGAGAACACCACTGGGTTACTGGGGGACGGGTAACAGACAACAGATTGAAGACAAAGATGCCAGAATAATGTGAATGTGATATAGAAGTACCAAGATCTCACGCCACTCAGCGTGCCGTTCTCTTTGGATCGGTGGTTTCCAATCCAAGCTAGTAATAAGGTAAAAACTAGGGCTAGACACCAATTCTATGATAGACAACCATAAATTAACATAAAGTGGACTCGGTCTTACGTGTTTATAAGATGGATGAAACAATTTGGGAGTTATAATATGAGTCTGGCCTTGTGATGGATGCATCTTATTAATTGTTACTGTGGAAATGGCGCATTATTCACACCCCCAAATGCGCCATTGGCCCATTGAAAAAAATCCTAGAAATATCCCTGCCTCTGTACAGGCGATCAATAAGCACATACCAGTTTCGAAACCATATAACCAGTACATTCATTTGGGCAATTATACTAATATGTTTCGTAGACATCTCTCTCACTATAAGATACACCAACTCTATCAGGCTTCCTAATACCTCTCCTGTGACATACTATTCCCTTTAATAGGCCTGAGAGTTTTAATTTAGAAGAAAACATTTTTTATATCTACGGTGGGGCAAACCAATAACACTTGTTATGAAATAGCAACTTTATGATTAAAGAGGCATTTTGAACCATATTCCATTGATACCACTCAAATCGATACACTGACATTTCCAGAGTTCCGATTATCGCATTGATAAAGACATTACGGTATCTTGTTACACCCTTTGACCCACGGATTGTCCTGCAATTTACCTTTGCAAAACTGAAAATAATGTATAAAAATTCCAACTAGAACTACCTTATTTCTTAGGTTGAAAATTCTGCCCTTAAAATGCCAAATATTCGAGGAATTCGGCTACTGAATGTGAACTAAAATTGTACAGAAGTTCTAAAGGATAGCAAAGACAGTCATACCATATTCCAAAGTAAATTATACTAATACAGTGTCTTCTAGTTTGTTGGCCGCCTTTAAGGCCTTGCGTCTTTCACGGGCTTTTATACGCTGCTGTAATGCAGCTATTAGTGCCTTTTGTTCGGCTATTTCTGCGTCATAGTCTCGGGTTTCCTCCTCCTCCCTTTCCACCTGGTCCTCACCTTGTCCATTCACGTTGGACTCTTCTTCCGGTTCCTCAGCGTGATGTACGACAAGTGGCAGGTTCTCGTCCTCCTCCCTTTCCACCTGGTCCTCACCTTGTCCATTCACGTTGGACTCTTCTTCCGGTTCCTCAGCGTGATGTACGACAAGTGGCAGGTTCTCCAACTGCTGCATGTAGTCCGGGATGTCAGGCATATCTTCTGGCTCAAGTTTAAAGGTACCCCTAACACGTTCTACATTACGGATCCCATTCTCGAGAAACACAGTGAATGCACGATTCAGACGACTTTTTGTCTTCGTGCGCAAGTCGACGAGCTGTAACTGAATGGCCTGTTTCCTGTTCTTGAGGGTTATGTTGAACTCCCGGGTGTCCTGATCGACTAGCTCTATCTCCTCTTCGGCACGTTGTAAGTGCGTGTAGGTGTCGATAATATGTCTCTTGGTGAGAGCGGCTACGGGAACGGGGTCAAGTGGATCCGCCACAACGATCTTCTCGTATAGCAGGTTGTTGTCCGTATCCGTTGCCATCTCACGCGTCATCGTCGGCAAGTTGGTGACATCCGCGAAGTCGTTGTAGCGCTTCAACTCTGCAGTCACTTTAGCGCTGGCCCGGTTGATCTGGCCCACAATTTTCTCGCGTAGGGAGTGGCCATCTGGAAAAAAATGCGGAGATATAGAATCAGCAAACCATATTTATAAACTGTACGTCATTAGGTGGACAAAGGCATGAGGTGGACAAATTACAGGTTGAGGGTGTCCGAAAACAAGGTACTTTTAAATTCCCAGACGTTTCCCTGACATTTCCCTGACGTTATATCAAATTTCCCTGACAATCGCGACATAAACCCGATGTTTTTAAATGCCCTTCAACTATGAATTAACACCTTTTTAAGTTATCACCTATTGGACACGATTCTGACACAATCAGTCTATCCCATACCCCGGTACCTGTTGACATCCCTATCTCAGGCCTCCCACCACCCCTCGGACCACCTTAAATGAATTTAAAAGGAATTCTAAAGGAATCTCGGTCAAAATCAAGGAAATAAAATGTAATATTTACTGACATTACAGCATGTAATATTCAGGGATGAAAGTCGACTATGTCAAAAAAACTTGAAGATATAACATACCTCATAACTACATTATACAACACTATGAATGTTTATGCATCTATAGACACATATCTAGTGCTGTGCAGCATGATTTGTCATGTCTATATTCTCATGGACGTCGTCTCCTGCTGAGGAGAACCATTTGTCATGTCCATGTGGTCATGGACGTTATCTCCTCCTGAGGAGAATGAGCAACCTGTCCATACACTCTCCATGCATAGCACCTTAGCTTCAGTGGCTAAGCCTTATCTTTCACTTAACGAGTGGTCATTATTAAGCAAGGGGGGGTTTCGTGTGTCGCGTGCATGCATAGTTTTTACCCCCTCCCTTTCGAGGATTTAGATATATTTCTCCCTTCATAATCATAATCATTATGAAATACAGGCTTGATAACTGACTAACTTTTTGGGGGGTTCAATAAACAGTATCTAAGAATGCATAACAAGTTAAAGCAAAATATGCTACAAGGGAAGCTTGACACAGTAAATCTGTGTACATACCCCATGGTCAGGAACTGTATTCAAGTTTGATGCACACATCTCACACATCACATAGATGTATCATGTTAGAGCTATGTTTCATAATCAAAATTGATGTAACCCTGGAAAAAAGGTGAGTCTATATTCAACGTCTGATAGATAAAGGTGGCAATTTCTTAATGCAAATGTTGGCTCACAGGATTTCTCACTTCAAACTATGGCCACTTCCCACGGTGAACCATGGCCATTTCCTTAGCAACAATATTAAGTGACGTTGCTATGTTGTGATGTAGATGGCATCATGTCGTCACCTGGACGTCATTCGCCAATCAGCGATCTAGTCTAGGTTGTTGGAGAATGATTTGATGCGATGATATGATATGATGGTATCATTCACTGTAGTGGGTACTTCAACTATTTTATTATGACTGACATATTGCTTCCTTTGATAATACAGTTACATCTCGTTATACTCGGAACACCTCTTGACAAGGCAAATTTGTTCCTTGTAACCAACCTTCCTTGTAACTGATTTTGGTCTTATTATCACCAGAGGGGGAAGTCCTGACAAAGCCCCCCCCCCCATCCCCTTACCCCCCCCCCCCCCCTCACACAGATCCCTACATTCCTGCCTTACATCACTGAATATAAGACCTTGAACTGGGGTACTAGAAACACGATATGACCGTTTGATGATTGCTAGAAAAAGATAGATGACAATGATTATAGACATTAAGCAGACAAACCTCCTGCTCGTACCTTGGCCGTGAAGCCTAAACTATGGTCTCACCCTCCTCAGAGGATATCCATTCATACCACAGCGGGCACGGAGACAAAGCATTTCACATCTCTTGTATACTGCATACAGCTAGTGATATAAAGTAGTTATAGGCCTAGTATCAATCTGTAGGGGTATGGCTCCTTCACTGTATTTCGCTTGCAGATTGGTACACGTCCTATAACGACTACGTAACTGGGATAGTGTCCGATTAGTGTCAACACACATCACTTACCTGTGTGAAGCAACCAACTCTTGTTGGTTGTTGTTTGCTGTCTTCACTGCCTGCTCGAGTTAGTTGTCCAGACACATATTCATTAGCAAAGCGTGGACTAGTTAGAAAGTCAACTGATAGTGCTTGTATCAGATGACAGGTAGCAGGTTTTAGCAGGTAGAGAGTTAATAAGAGTTTCGAGGTTATAACCTAGAGGGATCTCCGTTTAAAACGATAACATTATCTGAATAGATAAGAGATCAGTGTAAAGTGTAGATCAGAGTAAAGAAAAAAAAACACTTTTATCAGCATACAGTTGTTTGAGGTTGAGTTCTACTATAATATAACAACTAATGTGTTAGTATGAGTGTAAGCAACACAAACATGTTACTGTGATATAACGGCTCACAGAGGATCAGAAGAAAGCGCTGTTATGGTCACCAATCGTTAGCTATAGACACATTGGATCGTGGGTACTGCATATCCGGCTCAGATATAAAACACATAATTCAGAAATCCCCATCATCGTGATTTTTTCCCATCATTTTAACTTATGAATATTTCTCTGGTGATGTCCCTCAATCTCCCCCTGTCACTGTATCTGCCCACTAAGTCCTGGTACGTATGTCTTGACTATAGTCATGCAGACCACACTAAAGGCATGTTAATAAGACGGTCACCTGTTCACGACAGGACAGATACCGTTCTACCAGATCTCTGCATAGCTGCACCGTGTTGAACCGTTTATCTACAGGAACCGGAAGGACAAGATGGCCGCCTTTCCGGTATTGACTAGATACAAGATGATAAAGTATGCTCTTTATGCGACCAGTAGTGACACCCAGTAATTTCTAGCAGAACTAAAATTCTATAAATATCGTTAGTATTGTATGATACTAGCTGTGGGTGGCAGCACTGACTTGATGTTAGAGAAGTTAGAGCTACCCTGGCTTTACCTACATATATATCACAGTGGTGTCGGAACAGGGGGACCAGGAGGCTATGCCCCCCCCCCCAATCCTAGACATTGAGGGGTCAGAGTATCTTTGCCCCCGCCCCCCCCAAAAAAGAAGAACTATAACAACATTTGAATCCATTGGCGGATCCAGGGGGGTGGCCCGACGGGCCTTGCCCCCCCCCCCCTCCAAAAAAAAAGAAAATAATAATAATAATAAAAATTTTAAAAAAATATATTAAAAAAATAAAATAAAAGAGGGGAAGAAGAGAGGAGAAAACAGGAGAAAAAAGAGAGAAGGGGGCAATACCATATAGACACATTCCATCAGCATCTTCTTGGGAGGTGGACATGCCCCCAAACCCCCCTAGTATGGCTGCTGCGAATTTCTTCGCTTGCGCTGTGTGCGGAAACAAACAGTCACTCCATGGCTGGCCAGGTTTGGGCCCCCCCCCCTCTGGAAAATCCTGGATCCGCCACTGTGAAAATGCTAATGAATTTTATTCATTGCTCTGTAGTTATAAAACAAAAATACACTCAAATTGACCTGAAAATGCATCAAATTATGTCAAAATTAAAAATATTCTCCTTTGGGGCAATGCCCCCAGACCCCAAAATAAATCTGTCAGTGTGTCGGTTTTAACGCTCACAATCCCGCACCCGTCTGAACTTTGGTCGTTTTGGCCGTGCCTCCCCCCTAAACTCAAATAGCATCCTTCACCCCTAATATCGTAAGTATGTGTTAGTTATGTCATTGATAGAATTATGTATACATTACCATATGGCAATATTGATATACATGTCGATGTACAGATCAATAATCATTATTATTACATAATGTTACGTTATACATGTGGAATAAAAGTAAGAGGGAACAACAGTCATTCACTTACACTTTTGAGACCTTTCTAACTTCTTGTCCACAGGTCGAAGGACAAGATGGCAGCCTTTCCGGTGGGCACCAGATACTCTTTGGTGGATCCAAGCCCTCAGCTACTCACCCTACTCGGTGGTGACACCTATAGAGTGGGGTGCTGTCTATGCCACAGTGTTACTAAATCTGCATAATATGTGTACTGTCACAGAATAACTGTAGGTGGCAACACAGTGTAGAGAGTATCCTGATGTGTAGCTGTCAATTGGGGTTAATAATTGGGACAGGAATGTAGCGGCCTTACTCCCAATGCACAGATAACTAAGATAAGGGTATAAAAGGACAGGCAGGGAACCCTTGGGAGGGACAGCTTGGGGACACTTGGGACTGTGCAGAAGATCTTGGATAAGGGATGGGGATCAGTAGCCTAGATGATTAATGGTAAAACGTTAAGAGCGTGCCCGGCCCGATGCTTATGGTACAATGTGCCTCCTGCATAGTGTCCTATCCATAATATCATTCCCCAATAGTCAAATTTAAGCCCATGGTGCAACTTTTTGCCCGCACAAATTAAGTCGCACCCTTTAGAAATACACTAAATAGGTCTATAGCTAAGTACCATGGTACCCCCTATATGCACCCTTACTTGCCATAGAATGTATTTGATCATCTTCTCACCTTTCAATATGATATTGTGACAGTGTGTGCAACAGATTAAAGTAGGATTTACAAAATGGAATTTTCAGATGTACTTACTTTAAGCCTATCCAAAACCACAGTACTGTCGAAATTAAGCGTCAGGCGCTTTATAATTTGGCAGACCTGTTAGGCTAGATAGTCTCAAAATTGCGAGATAGTCTCAAAATCCTCAAAACTGTGAGACAGGCTCAAAATGTTATAGTTTTGTTAGTATCTCGCAACCCTTATGGCTCTCACCCCGGCGCATATACACACGAGTGGTTTTTTGTTAGTCAACCAGAAATGGCTCTTATATTAATGATCCTGCTTAATTGAAGAGCCCCCTGGCACATTTTCACGATATATTCAATTTTCGAAGACATGATAGGTCGTCTGGGAGAAACTTTCAGTGTTTATTGTTTATCAAAATACCTTAGAGAATGTTATGTCATCTATGTGTTTGATCACAGTAGGTCTTAAAGTGACATGGACCGATTTTTTCCATATCCTAAATCCTGCTTAAATGTGATTCAAATGTTAGTACAATATCATATTTGGAGGATAGGGCCAAATAAAATGTCATCTATGGGCAATAAGAGCCTAATTAGAGGTTCAGAAGTATAGCATTTTACAGTGTATTTTCAATGGGGGAATTATAGTGTGCACTCTAAAACTTGTAAATTGAGCCATAATCTGATAATTAGTAAAATTCTAAGCTGAATTCTAGGGAATGACATTAAATAAAGTAGCTAGCACATGAAGTATGGCCATAGGGAACATTCTGGTTCATTTTTAACGAAATTGATTTTTGAGCCCTAATCATCAGACCATGTGACTTTAAGTAAAAGTAGGAAAGCTAGGATATTTGTAGCTCTGCTCCACATATAGTGCAGATTGATATACAGAGTAAATAATCTCAAATGCACACAATTGGGTCTTGTTCTAAACCTAAGAAATCTAGAGGGGGGCAGACCCTCCTCATTTTCCCCAAATCTATATATTTTAAGAATAAAAGAATGCTATATATAACACTCATTGTCGAAATCATACTCACCGATATATTGCTAATTATCAGATTATCTGATACATATATTAGTGTAAGCAGAAGCTGTAAATCGCATATAAACATACACAGCTTATGATATGAAAATAGAAAAAAATGACGGTGTGAACAATGTCAAACCAACTAATGGAACAAAAATAGCCTTATCACGTCACTGATACAAGGTGTGTTAACAGGAGTGCATGACTTTGATCCTCTTAAGACGACGCCAACATGCATGTTCTGTATTTATCAACAGTATGTGTTTTAACCTAAGGTTATCACTGGTGTGTAGAATGTACACCAGTAAGTAATCATAGTCCATTTCAACTATCAACGTTGTTATCATCTGCAATCGATAATCAATATCCAATTACATCCACACTGCGTAATCCAGTGTGTTTTTATATTTCACCATCCCCTCCTCCCCTACCACCAATTTTCACATTTTGATTTATATTTCATGCTAAAACACGAGAGTATTATGATTTAATTTATGAAAAAAGGGCGAGCATGTATCAAAGCTAGAATCTATAGGGGCCTCTCTTTCAAAGCTCCAATAATCCGCCTTTGCAGACAATGGAAAGAGTCTAGCATTTTCAGACTCCCCTCCTATTAGAACGCTGGACTATAAAAGAGGTGTACATGATTGCTACCTTTGTGTTAGATCTGTACCTAAATTAATCAGTTAATAATGGGTCAATTTAACCTTAGCACTTCGTACCAATGCCCTAATACCTCAAACACTATATAGTGTGCCAATATACCAAATAGGCCTCATCTTCATCATTTTTTGATCCGACCCATACTATTTTGCATGTAATATGTTAATTATTTCAATTACACTTTTGCTATGGTCACTAGAGTCTTGCCAAATACTGATGTGGATCCTTTGATTACAAAACAATATGTCATAATGTACAATACAAGCCTGTTATCAAAGAATCAACAAATCTTATGCCAAATACAGTAATTTAATTTTGATCGAATGTTGTGTTGTTATCAATATGATGTCATGAGAGTGTATTTCACAGCTAGATTCAGGGACCTGCGATTATATGAGTACCTTTAAAGAAATATTTGGGGTTTCAGAGAGGTCCTAGACCTGCGCTTATATGAGACCTGCACTTATTTGAGACCCCTGTGCTAATACAGACCATTATGGTATACATTGACCTTGTCTTACTTTGGTTTATATTACGGATAAGAATCAAAAAGCTGACTGATGAAGCTATACCAGATCTATCCACGAAAACACTTATACGATAACATTTATTCACCCATAGATCGTGCAGGCTGTTGCATACGTCTCATGATATTACCCCTTACATCTCTCCACTATGAGCTTGCAGTAGTTGAAAAGGAAGGATATAATCATCTTGTTATTGAGTACTTACCTTGGTTTTACTGACGCCAGATGTTGAACATGTCGGCAGTAGCTTCTATAAACTTCTGTAAAGCTGATAAAGAGATAGGAGGATCCTTCTACACCTGTTCAGTGTTCCAATTCACATGGCCATGTATCTTATCAAGGTGACCCATCAAAAGGTGGCCCAATATTACAGTGTTTAATGTACATATCTTCTGATCTTATTTTTATTACCGATGTGATATAATCAAACTTTATAGTACTCAAATTTTACTGTGGCTCAAATTTAAAAAAAACATTAATATTCCTATAACTCCCCCCATCCTTCTTGATTTCATTTGTCTGCCTATAATAGGGCCTCTTCAATTGATAACTAAACGTCTAAACGATGACAAATTTGGTATCATAAAGTCGACTCTCAATTAATTGTTGACACAGTCGTTCTCTAATGGGAATGAGAGCATTCCTAATTCTCCCTCCCTGTATGTTATATTGATTAAGACGATCCTGACAAATCAAGGCACAGAAACCACTTTTCTATTTCCCCTTGCCACCACTACTATAGCTGATCTGCAATTATAGATATGGATCTTCTGCCGATCGTTGCATAGACATAGACATCTTGTAATTAACCAAATGACAAGAGGGCATGATGAACTAAAAAGCTCATTCACATGAAGGCTACAGCAGGTGAGATGCCATTATTGAAGTTGCACCTTAGTGACCTATTGTCAACCGTAACCGGAAGAACAAGATGGCGGCCTTTCCGGTAGTGACAATATAGTATTTGGTTTTACCATTCCCTCATCTTATTCAGTGGTGACACCCTGTGAGTAACAGAGGTACTAGTGCTTTACCAAAAATCAATGCATAACAATGTCTAATATGATATATAGGTGGCAGCACAGAGTAAAGGATTGCTGTTTGCGGCTGTCAGTTAGGGTCAGGAATAAGGACGGGAATGTAGCAGGCTATCCCAGTCGGCACAAAACATTGAATCAACATTGATAACTGGTTGCCAATGATGATTCAATGTTGATTCATCGTTGATTCAACATTGAACTAAATTTTGTGCCCACTGGGATATTCCCAATTCAGAAATGACGATGATGATTTTAGATCATTACTGACCCTCCCTATCTTTAATGGTGCTTAATTTATCATCCAGGGTTTTCAACCATTGCCTTGAGCATCCATTCCCCGCCGATCCATTTTATACTGTGCCCTACCCAACCTCAAGGTGTCCAATACATAGACAGAGGTCCACGATGATCTGTCTGAATGACAGGTTTCTCCATGAGTGGTGCCTTGGAGCGTGATATGATCTAAGGTGGGGAAACCAGGAATTCACACTGATTAGAGTGTTTATTTCATGTAATTAATGATAGTTTAGATCTAGAAATGGCATTTAAATATTGGTTTCATAGCTATTTCGGAGAGATCATCATGGAGAAACAGCCCATGGAGAATGAACATCAGTTTCTCCACGGATTCCACGGAAAGGTTGGAGAGTTAACCAACCAAGGGCGCAATAATAGCCCCGGGGGCAGGGCTTTGGATAGGAAAGAATTCAAAAGAGTTTGAGTTTAAACACATTTTATTTGGCACATGATCACATTGGGCGTTTTCTACCAACGCCAAAGGGAAGAGATAGACAGGATTTAATTTATATATGCAGCTCATTAGAAGTTCAATACCTAAACTATTATTTACACCTGAATGACTATCATAACAACTTGGTTGGTCAGCCCTCCGACTTTTAAATGGTATGCCGATGAATAGTAAAGGGTTTACATTACATATATGAACTAGGAGACGAGGTACGGATAGTTTTTGGACCAAAAAGTGTTTTTATATCAAAGGCATAGCAGCATATAAGATTATATACGTTAATACAACCTCTGTAAGTGAGTAACTTTATACTGTGTCCTGCTATTTTTTTACATCAACAAAAGTCGGAAAATCGAGTCCAAAAATCGTGATAATTGGAAACGACAAAGATAGGATGTCAATGACATCCCTACACTAGACACTAAGTAATGCTACAGTGGAAGGCAATGACACTTTAATTCCAGGCTGGGGCCCATACTGTTCTCAAATGACTTTTTTCTTGTGGACTGGTATAATCATAGTAAAATAAACCCATTTACCATAGGCCAATTGTATGTTGTTGGAAAGAGAAAACCATAATTCTTTCTGCTATGGTATATTCCAAAAAGTCAAATGTATGAGTTGCTTTCTGCGCTGCATATTTTGGAGTAGGCGCTGTACAGAAAACATGAGTAAACATCTTTGTCCTTGTCCTAATTCCTTACCCCAATTGACGGCTATAAACCAGTCCCCTCCAGCCTGTGCTGCCACCTACAGAACATATCAGACACTATATTTGGATAAAGCTGAAGCTTAGTCAGTACTGTCTAAAATACTCGCTTGGGGTCACTAGTGGGCATAGATGTGATTGCATCTAACAAATCGGAAAAGCTGCCATCTTGTTCTGGTTCCGGTAGATGTGAGTTCAATAAGGTACAAGAAAGATAATGTGATCCAGCTTGCCTTTTAGGTCAACAAGCTCTCCTCTCATTGGGTTCATTCTAAGATTAATTTATCAGGGCAAACATCGATATGAATTCCATATCTCGAACCTAATGGCTGGCCAGTTCAAATATTGGCTTGCATAAGGCTGTGTCTCACGACCTTGGGACAATGTTTTTGTCTCTGACCAGGTGCCGTCTCTGACTGGGTGCCGTCTCTGACCAGGTGCCGTCTCTGACTGGGTGCCGTCTCTGACCGGCTTGGCTTGATAAGGTCAAAATACTAGCACCAGGAGGCTAATTACAATTATAACTATGATTATATAACAACCGCCATAACGTTTTTCCAAATCCTTATATATATGAGTATAATTCTTTTTAAAACACCTTTTTCTGACACCTGGTCAGAGACGGCAGCCGGTCAGAGATGGCACCCGGTCAGAGACGGCACCCGATCAGAGACAAAAACATTGTCCCATGGTCGTGAGACACAGCCATAAGCGCCTGGATTGAGTACTTATGCAGATATCAATGATATTACCTGTCAGCTACCGGGAGTGTGTTCAGTAAATATGATGGTCTGATGTCAAATAAACACTGCGTTTCAGCTTTCGTAAACAGCAAAGTTTTAGGGAAAATCGAATCGCATGTTCAACCTCCAATGTTGTTGAAACTAGATCACACAAAATGTCTTATTTGAAGGATACTTTAATTTTGAAGTATGCATCCAAGCTGTTGTTGTCTATTTGATTGAAGAAAGGTTCAAGTAATTCGGAATATCTATTCAATGTTTCCATGCCATCTATCATTCCCCCTATTATTCATATTAAGAGAACTTCATTCTTGTATTCCATTGTTGTCTTGTCTTTAACACACTGCATGATGTCTAATCTAAGCAGTTGAAACTGTTTTATTAAGTCAAATAATTAATTTCAATCATATTGTTAATGATTTAAATAAAACACAGCGTCACACTATTGGTTTTGACATTGGTGTAATGTCTGCGAAGGAAAAATTGTTCATAACTACGGAGACAAATTAAATGAGCCAACTATTTAAACAACAGCTACACCAAAACATTGAGGCCCCTATAATGTAAGTAGATCTAGTAATAAAATCACGGAGAAGGGATTATCTCTAGATGTTCTAGACACTGTTAAACTGTGTCACTAACTGATGTGTCACCTTGATAAGCTATCTATGTGTTTGTTTACATAAGTATGTCTAACAGGTAGCACTGTCTTCTTGTCAATTCTCAGGCAAGACAAGAAGTGGAACTACTGCAGATATGTTCAACTCATGGCGTCATTGAACTCGAGGTATGTATTGAATAAGTAGATGCTTATACTTTTCAATTTAAAAGCCAGGGCTTTTATATATAGTTCATCTCGATGCACAGAGAAGTGTATGTAGATCAATAGAGCTGGTAATATAATAAGATTAAAGCTAATAGTCGATTGTTCTGTGGCAATCTATGCATTTCTCTTGTATGTATGTGTATAAGGTGCTTGTAGCTTCATTAGCTGTCTAGTTGGGGTGTTACATCGAAAATGGATTAGTGTGTCTCTAATTGATGTCTATGGCCAAGCTACTAGTAAAATATATATACTAATTCAATACACAAATCAGAATAAGGATAACTTTAATGGAAAATGCTTGACAACCGTTGAAAGTTGGAAAAGTCACTGATATTTCACCCCTGCTTTTCTATACATAGCCTATGACCCAGATGGCACCTATGGAGTAAGGCCCTACTGCTGCATGTAGCGTAGGGAGTAATCACCCTGCATGCAGCCACACACTATAATTAAACATAGCTATAATTCAATAAGTATATGTGTTAGACATTAAATTACTTTATTTTACCAACATAATATATAATTCAATGCCATTTGGTAGTGATGTCTCTATTTTGGGTGCTATGTGGATGTAATTACATTACCACAGTTCTCATTAGGCTCAAATTCCACATGAGGTGTGAATAAATTTGAGTGATTTTATAATTCTAGCCTACTTTTGAATGTTTGAGGTCTGTTGTTCCTACAGTACACTTTTCTAAAATTTGATTCATCATTGTTATATCGTGATCTTGTCATAATCACCAAACTACTTACACCACAAAAAGTGTACAGTATCTGAAATATGGCCCAATATGTATAGAATATCATGATACTTTGTATTTTATTGGGAGATACATAGATACCTGCGGATTTGCCATAGACTGAGGTGATATATTACTCCCCTTCTACAGATACAGGTGCCTACTCACCCAATGCTACCCTATGAGGAGGCCCTAGGTGGCGTGGATGTAACACCCTACTCTAGTGTGTATTTATCTGTAATGTCATTTAGTTTGATGAATCCATTAACGTTCCCGTCTGCGTGCCTCAATCTCCTTTACAACCCCCCCAATGAGGTGCGTCTTCATCATATTATGAAAGCAGTCAGTTATGATAATATGATGAAAGTACACAGTATATCTATTAGTTGACCCACAAGTAACTGAGTCTCTGTAATAATAAACACGACAGATCAGCGCATAGGCCCAATGACAGGCCACCAGCTACTCTACCATTGTTATAATGCCATGACCGAGTTACTAGTGAGTAAACAGCACGTGGTGGCAGAAAAAAATCTACCTTGAACCATGCTAAAAGCAGATTCCCTTTTCATGCCTTTAATGCCTCACTATGGCATTCTACCCATTTTATCACTGTTTTCTCTGCTTCAAAAGGTTATGCCCTAAGCTATTATAGGTGTCTAGGCTGACTAAAAATTATTTGAATAAATCCTGTTTTATTTTCCAATGAATCACTTCCATTTTTGTTGTAAAATGTATCTTTTGATCCTATGGAGAGATGGCTAAGGTTTTGATCACAAAATGTTGGCCATTTCTTTTATGTGTTGCAAAATTTAGCGAAAATATAATTTCTTAACTTGTGTTTCTTTCCTCAATCGGAATAATTTACCCAGACGCGGGAATAGTAAAGGGTGTCCTATCTTAAATGTCAGTTTATCATAATCTAGCACTATGAGGTATCGAGTTCCTTTCTTCCATTACATCATAACATATCAAATTTGTATAATTCATAATGATTAAGAGAATTGTGGGTAGATTAGAATCGACTAACCGCTGGTAAATACTGGCCGGCGCCAAAACTCCAAATTGTTTCAAAACTGTGAGATAGTCTCAAAATACAAAACAGTCTCAAGATAGTGTCAACATTGCGGGATAGTCTCGAAATTTCAAGATTTTCTCACAGTAATATAGCTTTGTGAGAACCTCACAACCCTCGGATTGGTAGTCTCAAGACTCAAGATTAGATGATTAATTATGGCTAACACTGGTATAGTTTTGAGGCTGTTTATTACAAGAAATCTAGCGTCTGCCATGATAATATACTTGTGAATTATATATTTATAAATTCTTAGATCATCTGCCAGTTTTGAAAATATCTAGCCTTATGCTTACAAAATGATAACAAAACCTAATATAAATGTTTTAAAACTATCTCGTAGTTTTGAGACAATATACCCAGCCAACATTGCCTAGTACGACCCATAAGTGTTTTCACATGGGTAAACTGATTTGCCTGTTCCATTTTGCCCAGGACTATAAGTACCCTGCTCTAGCCCAAATTTAATTCACTTTAACACAAGCTATAAAAATGGAAGAATAAGGTAAATTCTGGAGAAAGACCAGATGTCAGCAAGTTTTGAAATATTTACAATGTATTTAGGATAAAAAAAAGAAAAGGTTTTCCTGGGCAGGCCCACCGGGCCTCCTACCTATAGCCCTGGACATAAAGGACCATGAAAGAGATATGGGCAAGCCCAGCTGGCCTGAGAAAAACACATACGGGTCTTAGGGATCAATGCTGTCTGGGTAGCATGAATTTTCCGATAGTTACCCCTTTACATAATTCCACAGTGTTTGAACCACCAACTTGATGACCAATATTATCCGTTGTGTATTTTGTATTTTGTTTCATGTTTATAAATTAGATGGAGATTAGGTCCATACTATCAAGCTTGCTGCTTCTGGCTGGACTGAATGGGGTAGCGACTGGAGAGAGAGGTAAATGTGCACATATTTCTGATTAAACTTTGAATTCATGAAACGTGCTCCGTGACTCAGTTGACATTTTTGTCCCAGGGTAATGTAAACGTTACATGCACCATGTGTTGAGCTATCCTTGTCTGCACGAGAAGATACAATACTCCCTCATGATAATAAAAAGATCCATTAAAGCTATCCTCAACATTGACCTATAACGTATAAAACGAGCGTGTGTTGTAAGGGTGGTGAATTGACAATTGGCAACTGCCACTTCTCCCTTGCAGGCTAAACGATTGCATTCTCATTCTTGCATCATACTTTTAATTCTAGTTGGTAAAGAGCTGTCAAGGCCAATAGAAAATTGAAACTAAATACATTTCTAACATTTGCTCTCCTCATATTGCAGCGTGCCCACGGCCGAATCTCGCTGAAGCAATTTATGATGGACGAATCATTCAGGCAGCACCCGGCACTATCCTGACTGTACACTGTAAAGAAAAGTATGAGGAAAACTCACCTTCAATTACATGCATCGATGGACAATGGACGAAGCCAGATCCACCATGCAAATGTAAATCCATGAATTCTACGCTTACCGTATTCGACGTAATGAACGCCATGGGCGCTTATAAAATTATTTTTATGGCGTTTTAATACTTAAGAGTTTAAATGTCCCTAAAATTGTGAAATTTGAGCCTTTGTTCTAGTCTAAAAATGCCCCAAAGGGGGGGGGGGGCGCTTATTAGGGGGAGGGCGCTTATTACGTCGAATACGGTATATGTATTTATAAATATATTTTCTCACTTGCTTCACTCAAACATTTTCTCATTTTCACCCAGTGGTCAAGTGTCCAGTACCTAATGCCCTGGGTCCTTACATGGAGATACAGATGCCGTGTCGTAACTACAACTGTCACACCTTCTATGGATGTATCGTAGGATACTGGTATACCGGGACATCACCCTCCACCTGCCAACGTAACAACACATGGACACATGGCATGGCGACATGCCAAGGTGTGTTTTCTCCATCTATTCACATGAATATTGTATTATCATTTATGCCAATGCTGAAATGTGTGATCTTGTCATATATGACAGCAGCCAGAAAAGTGTTTCAAAGACGAAATGTCAAAACCTCATAAATTTTTTGCGGAAAAATACTCCCCTCCCACTTTGGGCTTGATGCATGACTCCCTCGGTGACTTTTGACACCATAGTAGAGAGTCAGACATTTCGCTGGCTGAGGGTGAGAGAATTTCACCAAGAAAGTGATACCCAAAACCTCATAGAGTGATTTAGGCTCCTCACTGGTGCAATGTCAAGGTATACATTAATCACTATAAATATAGTGACCACTCCCTTGCATCCAATATCAATCGTTTTAGCTGTTCTTTGTCCCGAGCTGATTACTCCAAGAAATGGGAGGATTCTGCAACCGGACAGGTCCCATGGTCAAACTGCCACCACGGTGTGTGATGAGGGGTTCGTTATCAGTGATCGGCAAGCTGCTACAAGACGGTGTCAGGGGAATAATACATGGGATGGCAAGGCAGTTGTCTGTCACGGTAAGTTTAAAATATTCACTGTAACTGATTCTCCTTCCATTACGGGTTTAGAAAATGGACAATAGATATTCAACTTATAATTGTAATACGCTGGACCGTGCTAGACTTCGAACTATTACCCACTCTGTGCGTTTTGCTGCTATTACGTAGAAGTGTGTGGTGATTGGTTGGTACTGGTTTCTCCTCCAGCTGTTCGCTGTCCGGAACTGTCTGCACCTAGACATGGCAAGGTCCATCATCCAGACAGAGGCTACAAGGCTACAGCTACAACTGTATGTGATGAAGGATATGTAGTCACTGACCCTAACACTGTGCCTAGATATTGTCAAGGGGACAATACCTGGGGTGGATATGCTGTTAACTGCACAAGTTAGTTAAAGTTACCATACATCTTGTATAAATCATACAAATAAGTCAGAACTGACTGACTATGATAACTATTATGCTCATGGACGTCAGTGTTATTTGAATCCCCCAAATGCTTTACATATGATATACATGCATACACAAATATATATAATGTAATGTTATCATCGAAGTCCTGCCTCTTTTTTTCTATGCCGGTAACAATAATTAATGTGTTTGATGATTTCTAAACTAGGAAAGCCATGCCCAATGTTGGAGAATATCGAGAATGGTATCCTCTCCTCACTAAGTGGCAAGTTCCAAGACACCATTACCTTACAGTGTAACTCGGGCTACATGCTGGATGGTGCACACACCGTTAGGTGTGATGCCTCTGGGCAATGGGATGCTCACATAGGAAAATGCCTTCACAACAAAAGTAACCTTGATAAAAGTTGGTAACAGAAGCCCTAGTGTGGGTATTTACTCATTTTTTCTTTGGCATAACCATCAAGATCTATTCGGTACTATGAATAGTATTGAAAGCTCAATTTATTTTATATATAGATCATCATTGGTTGAAATTTCCCTTCATCAAAATTGATCTGATAACCTATTGCTTTCTTTTTCAGACCTGACTTTGATCATTTCACTTGTAACCGTAGCCATAATAATGATAGTGGCGATCATAGCTACCGCATACGTAATGACAAAGCGCAATCCTATGAGGTAAGTATGTATATTTGACAGCAGATATTTGTACAAATTTAGTCATGGGATACAACTATGATACAATCAAAATATAAGTATAAAGTCAAAGTATAATTAAAGTTTGCGCATAGTGATATTCGGCTTCATGCTTTGATATAATGATATATAAAGTAGGAAAGGTCACGTGCATTGCCTGAGGTTATAACTGTCCAAAAGGATAGGCTTGACAAAGGCAATCGTATGTTTCATCAACTTTTTTTACACTTAGGATTTGAATTCAACTTAAATAACGTTTTTCTAGGTCAGGAAATGAGCTGGAATTGCAACCCCTTCTAGGTAAGTGCCATTCGTTTCCCTGATTGTAAAACTTTTGCATATACTATGCTTTGAACATAGTTATGCTGGAAGATAAAGTAAATAAACTAATCTCAATACAGCCCCGCTATAAATTACCATAAATATCTTGGACTGATTAATGATCCAACGCTATATACAATGTGAAATAGCATTTTAGTACAGGGAATACACAGCTTGACCTCAACCTTATTGCAATACAGGCTTCTTTACCACCACACATTTCTCTGATGTCCCTAGAATAACATACTTGTGCAGATAACGTATGTTCAATTCTCATAAGTTCCTTAGCAACTCATTCAGCCAAGTATCTTTTGAACTCCCATTATCCGTTAACGTGTGTCTAAAGAGGGACAAATAGTAAACAAGAATTGCGGTTGTTGCCGCGTAAAAAATGCCTCAGGCATTTTTATACGCGGCAACAACTGCAATTCTTGCATTCGAAGAAACATAATGTCTACATGGTTGGTATGTTTGAAGGGAACCCATTCAAGACACCAAAAAAAGCAGGGCCGGGAAGGGGTTATCAGGGAGAAGGATGATATTACTTCAAATATGGCATTTCCTATGAATTCCTTGGGTCCATGTTAGGGGGTAAGGAAATATGTTTTGCTAGGCAGATAAACAATAACAATAGATGTTGCTAGGCAACCAGCTGGATTGGCAAAAAACTGATAGAACCATTGAATTCCTTGGGTCTATATAAGGGGGTAGGTTTAATTATAATCAAACTTAGGACAAGGGAAATGTGCGTTGCTAGGCAGATAAGCAATAAGAATAGCCGTTGCTAGGCAACCAGCTGTTTAAGCAACAAACCGATAGAACCATTGAATTCCTTGGGTCCATATTAGGGGGGGTAGGTATGATTATAATCAAACTTAGGACCATGGAAATGTGTGTTGCTAGGCAGATAAACAATAAGAATAGCCGTTGCTAGGCAACCAACTGCATTGGCAACAAACGGATAGAAACATTGAATTCCTTGGGTCCATATTAGGGGGGGTAGGTATGATTATAATCAACCTTAAGACCATGGAAATGTGTGGTGCTAGGCAGATAAACAAATAGAATAGCCGTTGCTAGGCAACCAGCTGTATTAGCAACAAACCACTAGAACCATTGAATTCCTTGGGTCCATATTAGGGGGTGTACGTATGATTATAATCAACCTCAGGAACTATCAAAGGTTGATTTATATTATTGTTATCACATAGCATAAATTTGTGTTGTGACACCTTAATCCAAGATGGCGGCACTATCCAAGATGGCGGCGCCCGTTCTGACTTCTGGCAAAGTGCAAACATCATATACCTCGTTCTGGTGGTGCCTGGCGGCACCACCAGGTGGCTACGCCACCACTTCGGCATAAAAAACATTGCCTAATTTCAAACTTTCTGCTTACTTATGATACCTCCCCATGGCTTCATGAAGATGGTCAGAAACGTTGATTTGCTGTAGCTCTAGAGACCAGGGACAGAGCGGTAGGAGGCTTCCTATTGGCTAGAGCTTTAATCCCAAAGTAAAGGAGGTAGATAGACCTTGACATCATGTTCCCCATCGTATCTATTTGTAATGGTTGAAGTGAACAGGAACATCAATTATCTAACCTTTTGTTTCTAATGTACCCCAGGTATCTCCAATCCTCTCTTTCATCATACATAGATTTTGACCTGATTCAGATATGTCCGAAATGTAATCAGATTCTTCCTATCCGGGTAGGGATCAAAAGATCATTCTAATAAGTCCTTGACATATCAATTTCAACACTTTGTCAGATTCGCTTTTGGGAAGATATCCCTACCCCTACCTGATACAGATCTGTCTTTTATATTATCAGATCCTTCATATCAAGGTGTGGATCAACCATTTTGACAAGTTTGAAAGTCAGCTTTGGGGAATTTTTGACACCTCAAATACGACGTATCAGATAAAAATTCAGCCAGTGTGAGACTTGAGCCCAGATACAGGGGGTCAGGTCCTTATGCTGATGGCAGTGTTTACGTTAACAAACAAAGTCCACATGGTCCATATGTTAGGCGGCAGGAGACTGAATAACATGAATAAGATAACATTATTTCTATATGGAGGAGCATCTTTGTGGGACAAATCAACCTCCAAATTGAATGTTGCTGCTGCGAAGGATAATCTTAATGATATTGATTGCTAAAAGTCAAGGATGGGGTTGAAATGTTAGTACTTAATAATAGTCTCTGAATGAATCATGTCCGTCTGGTTCTGGACAAGATACTTTAAGCAACCGCTATGCATCAGTGTGTCCTTTTATAGATTGACAGTGGTTAATGTATTTAAATGAAACATGTAACCATGATACCCCAAAATATTTTGTCCTTATTTCTGTTAGTCCTTTGTATGTATAGTAAGTCAATTTAACTATGTTGCATAAACTGTGGACATTTTTCGTGCATTCTCATCTCTATATCACCTGTAAATAGCATCTAAATATCACCATTCCCTATACAACAAATAAGGATTATTCATTTTATTAGTCACAAATTTATGACGGATGCTTTTAACCCGTGATTTGACAAATAAAGACATTCTCAAAGCTTAAAGTTATTAAAAGTTTGGAGTCAGAATCGGAGAATCATTGACACCCCAAATTTGAGATGTCAAATGAGAATTAATTCTGTGTAAGACTTGGGTACCTGACCCCTACCTCTACCCAAATGTCTAAAATTGTCGCCAGACCAACCATTTCTATGTTGGGACAACATGTTCTGAGGAGTTCGGAAGTCAGATTTGTAGAACTCACTCACTCCATACCAGGGGAAGCTACGGCGTGCCTCCTCCCCCCTCCCCTGCCGCAACTGTCTCAGATAACGTCTTCTGATACTGGCATCTTCTCATACTCCTAGACAACGCCACCTGTCGTAGTAGAGAACAACCAATCAGCATGCAGTCTCAGCTGCGCGGACTCTATAAATAGTAGAGTCTGGGGACGCTCATTGGCGTTAGATTGTATGTTTCTGCATACCATATCTAATGTACCTTGATAAAAATTCTATATGAAAAAAACATGCTGCTTTGACAATAATGTTTGTAAGTGTATGCTAAAGCCGACCTGCACTGTGGAGGAATTTTGGTGTGTGTTTATAGAGACATCGTGGTAGAGAAGCGTTTACATGTATTACAATTAGTTTGTGGTTGTGCCTATTTACAGAGCTGCATGTACTGGTTCTATGTTAACCTCTCTAAACTACTAGCACCCCTTTTTTTGCTGTAGAACACCCCAACAGAAGCCATTTCACTTTCGTCCTGGCTGAAGATTTTGACGATGTACCTTCTGAGACCACTATGTCTACTTTGGCAGAATCGGTATGAGGAGATGAATAGAATATACTCTTTGACCTGCAGCGGTTGTTCTGATTTATAGCACTGCATAGATTATCAATGCTACATTCCAGGCAAATGACCTTGCAACAACATCTACCATACTATACCCTGTACTACCCACGGGTTGTATGCGACCAAACCCCAACTGTCATTTGATATTAAACACGCATATAGGGTGCAGGTTATACAAGGGTTTTCGTCACTATAAAACAGTACTAAAATATAATTGTTTCAGATTCAAAAAGAGATTATATGATTCCCCTGAGTGTGGGAGGCGGGTTATACGCGAGATGCGGGTAGTACACTGGGAATTTACAGAAACAGAATATGATGAAAGAAATTGCGTTGTAAGTAAATACTCAAAAGGGTACCCATTCTCTTAATGTCTTAATTCTCTGGAAATGCATACATGCAAAATGACTATCACTATAGGATTTTCAAAAGAATGATCAAACACACTTCTTCATTCCAGATAAAAAACGCCGGAAAGAACCTCATATGCAGTGTTGATGTCCTATATGTGTGGTAGGTTACACTATGAACCGAGAGGAAGGAGCCATGTCATTATGACGACCTGGGTTTTCATAATGGATAATGGCAGGTGCTCTGGAGACTGGTGTATGAATGTCGATTTTAAATTTGTCCACCCCTTGATGAGAGGCATTTCTTTCACATATTTGGTGTACTCTTGAAAGAACTAGGTAGCATTGCATGTTATAAATAAGTTGCCAATGGGTTAGATGATAGCCCCAAAGGTATAAAGACAACTCTGATCCCTGTCACTAGTTCATGACAACAATAAACCTCATTCAATTGACACTGGGTGGCAGTCCTGTGCCAATTCATGCTCAGTGTGCAATATCATTCTTTAGCATTGGGTAGTCATTGGAATAACCTAGGACTTAAAAATTGTCAGTACTGATGACTTTATGAATTCAAATTGACAATACCTAAATCAACAACTTTAAAGAAGTCATTCTGACTACCCGATCAATGTGACTACCTAAGATTGTTATTATGATATTTTTGTTCTGAATGAATCAGATGTGACTACCTTAATTAGTCACAATGACGACCTAAAATTGTCACTTTGACTACCTAAAGTTGTCAATTTTAACATGACGACTCTGAGGTTTTCAGTGTACTGAATACTAATCGACCATGATAAATTACAGAACTCATTGTTTACTATTTTTATCAACAGTCTGCTTAAAGTGAATATATATATATATATATATATATATATATATATATATATATATATATATATTCAAATGCTCATCTACATAGTTATTTATAAATAATCTTACAGTTGAGCTCTATGGTGCTGTATCTAATCCTCAGCCAGATGACAAAGCGAGGGTTTCTGAGTTTAACAACCAAAACCGTTGTGGATGACCAGGAGCTGGTCAATGCCATTGAAAAATCACGGATTTCTCTTCCAAGGGGAACTGATACCTTTACCAGCGGCATAATCCCTGCATCTATCCAGGCTATAAGTAAGTAGGTCGTTACTTTCTGAACGGCCCTTGCATTTTTATATTGATGGATAGTATGTACCCATGAAGACATATACATCTGTGGCTAACTATAATTATTCCTCTTTCCTTAGATAAAGTGCAAAGCGCTTTGTCAGCACAGATACTGAGAGGTAAACACACAGGCGAGAGTGACATGGACAATAACATTGACTTCAACACTCAGTATGTGAAATTGAAACTACAGTCACATGCAACCATTGGTACCATGCAGCGTGATGAGATAGAACGACCTGACTACTACCAGGATAATTTGAAACAACAGGGTGGGACAGACATTGAAGATGAAGGCTTGATCAGAGGTAATGAGTTTCAAAAGTATGTATTGTTTCGTGGACGTGCTGGTATTGGTAAATCCACCCTGATGCACCGTCTGTTATGGAAGTGGGCCAATGGTGAATGGGCAACACAGTTCAAGGCCATATTCCTATTGAACCTGCGGTACCTGATGACAATTAAGGACACCATGGATTTTTTGTTCATGCTAAACACACGTTCTGTATACAAGACAGGAAGGACTGGCTCTTCTGTCTGCCAGTATTGGTTAGATGAGAATGAGATGAGGATTGCATTTGTCCTAGGTAAAGTAGAAACTAGACTTGTCATGCTCTACTTTATGATTTGCCATGCAATATAGGGTATAGCATTCCTAATTAGGATCCCACAGAGATGCACAGACAGTTATATTTTGAGGGGAGGTTTCTGCCCTGTTTATTTAAAAGCATGTGTTAGTAAGCTAGCTGCCATTACAGTTGTTTGTTCAACTTGATTATAGTCAACTCTAATAAAAAAAAAAATATGGTAGGCCTGAAACAGCCTGGTATGCTATAACAATGTACCGACAATGCAAAAGCTGTGAGTCTTGTCCTATCCATATGGGTATTGAACAGACTTTCTCATCGGTACGACCTTTTGCTTTCCATTATAACCCTTTTGTTCCCACAACTATTCCACCAGTCAATTATTAACACAATCATTGGAAAATTGTGGAAGTATTCTGAAATATGCTTTATGTTAAATTCTTTAAAAGCTATTGGGGTCCCCCATTCATTACTGATTTAGAAAACATTACAAGTTGGGTTATCATGATAACTAGAAGCATTCTTTTTACTGATGTGAAACAATATTCCCATCCTCCCAGGAGGGTTGGATTTGCCCTTTCAGTTAGAAAAGGACTATTTGGGCCTGGAAAATCTTTCATCTTCTATATTGTCTTTATTTGTACAAAGTAGGCCTGCTTTTCGATTCATTTACTAACGATCGAAAGCTCTACTTGCGTCCTGCATTAATCATGCCTGAGACGAATCGTTCATGTTCCCGGCAAATTATAATACTTTAACTTAATTTTCTGGGGGGTTTTGGCCTAATTTCCACCAGAAGTGCCAAAAACCAGTAGAAAGTGTTTCATATTATTTTACTCTACTACAGATAACTATGGTACATGACACAGAGGGAAGCCTTTTGGAGGCCATAACGTGGTGGCAATTTGTTGAGAATGGAGGTCCCTGGTCCCTACTAAAGTCATATATGTCAAGTATGAATATCCACTATTCACAATAATAATATGCACTATGTTCATATCCAGATGGATTGGATGAAGTAGACTTCACATCGTTCGAGAAAAGAAATGATGAATTGGCCAAAATGAGGACTCCACTTCAATGGTGCTTTGCTCTGATGAGAAGGGATTTACTAAAGAAATCGACAATCATTGTCAGCTCAAGGTAGGAAATCCACAAAATCACGTATTTGTATACCCTGGCAAAGTTTTTGACCTGCTTCTATAGCGATAATTCTGGTGGCTCCAGGTGTGCTGCCATGTTAGTTCTGTCTTCACAATATCCCGCGAGAATTAGCTGGATACCAGACTCACACACACCATGATTTGCCAGCAACCAGCTACATTCCAAGAGCAGAGCGAAGATCTCATGAGATTGCTCGTGTCTGTGTAAACAATATGGTCGCAGGAACAAGTCCACGCCCGGAAGATCTTTATAATTATATGATCCATCGCAGTACTCTCCGAAAGTGCCCATTGCTTAACTTCTGACTTATCAATGCCCTGTGCTTTACAATAATTTCACACTCCATATTATTCTTAGGCCATTTGCAGAGCTTGCAAAGATAGCATATGTGCTCAGAGACAAGGCTTTGTCTGAAACTCTACAGTTGGTGCAGTTGGTCGGGCTGACTCGTGAACGAGTACGTGAGTTTGTCAACAAGAACGTGGCAGAAGGACACAAAGACTTTGTGTGGCAGACGTTGGTGAAGAACCCGATCCTGATGTCCATCTCCTCCATCACCTTCTACTGTGCTGCCCTGTGTAAGATACTGGGGGAGTGGACCACAGAGCAGATTGAACTCACGACCTACACACAGATCACTGCATACATTATGAAGGTATATGAGATGTTTCCTACAATACATATTCCCATGCAAGTGATATATCATATAGAAATAAACAAACATTTAATCCAGGTGATTATAATATGTCGGTTATGTTTCAGTGTTTCATAAAAAGATCAATACTGAAGGCAGAAACACCATTGAAGGAAGGAAAGGTTCTTGAAGTTCTTGCACAGTTAGCTTTTGGTGGACTTTCACGTGAAATAGGGAAAAGACAACTTCGACTTGTATTTGATTCAGTCGATATTGAGAAGCTTAACACGGAGAAGGAGAGTAAGTTGCAATATGTGTATTTTCTTTTTTAATTATCAAAGCTATTTCACAGTTTACATTGCTCTCTTTATTTACTAAATGTAAAGAAACAGTCCTTTATCCAATGAATATTCAATCTCCATGGCTAGAGATGATTGATTGTTACTGAAAATCCTTGAATGTTTGTTGTTTCCTATTTTAGTTATAGGCTTCATGTTAAGGACAGGCCTCCTACTGCAAACACAAATCCCAGATCCAGAGGACAAAGATAACTGTACCGTGCTGAATCAGTTTGTCCACCTGTTGATCCAAGAATTCTTGGCCATGGTTGGACTTCTGGTTTGCAGTACAAAAGAATTCCAACGGGTACTAAATAGGCTTGGTGAGACTCAGCAATTCAGTATGGCCACCCTGTTCCTAGGTATGTGACAAAAAAATGAAGATGTATCAGGCCTTTTGGGTTTGATTGTATTCATTTAGGTATGGGTCTTAGAAGCAAAATGCCATTGGAATTTTGACAAAAGGTTGATATTTAAGAAAATGAGAGCACATTTTATGAAGAAAGGTTTGGCATATTTTGGTCAGAATATTAAACTATACAAAGAAGGATGGTGTGTGACCCTTCCCATGCTTTTTGACCATATCTTAAATTTGTTTTGCCATATCAAAGTGTATATTTCTTGATAGCCAGTAACCTTACGGACATAATGCTACTATTCTGAGGGTAATGTGATATATAGAACGGAAAATATGAATTTTTGAAGAAAAAAACTAATGAAAATGTCTAAAAATTAGCTTAATTAATTACTTATCAAAAACGGCGGAGCTTATAAAAGCTGTGCGCCTCTATGGATTCTCTTTAAATTTGGACAGTAGGTAGTTAAGACTATGAAGTTTCCCTATTAAGGGTTGTTTATCGACTCTTTAGGTTATTATGGGTAAAAAACAGTATGTTACTTAGTGATTGACCTAATTACGGCTCTAATTAATTGAAAAATTGGAATTTATTAACAATTTAAGCAGCAGCCTAAAGGGAATTTTGTATACATGCTCTTAAAATTTCAAAGTAAATAAATACCTCAATATTGACCGGATTTATGGCCTGATAACAGAGAGCTACCCCTGCAGCTGCCCTCAAGACAGTCACAAAAATTTGTGACGCACATCTGCGCTCATAAAGGCACTGATGTTCACATACCTACTGTTCCTCTATGGGTTGGCATTTAATCCTGAGAGTGAAAAAATGCAGGAGTTAAATGTTCCGAAATGTGGCAAAGACAAGCAAGACATATTGATGACATTTGCAAAGGTGAGGACACATATAAAGTGAATATAAATACGTTCACAGCACTCATATATATGTAGCAAAGCTCAATTATAACCATGTGTACCATATATATAAATACATTTTAGAACAGCAGATTAAGCCCTGTGCCAACATTGGGTATAGGCCTGTAATCCCATTAAAACCAAACAAATCACGTCATGTGACGTTTCAGAACGTTTCTCAATGGGTCCTTATTATGGCCAAACGCTGTACCTAGAATAATATATTTGTGCTAACTGGGACATCTCTGATCTTCCAGAGAAATTATATGTAGGACATTTTTTCTTACTTTTGACAGAATCTGTCCGAGCTGGAGGCTGCGCAGATCGCACATGAAAGTCAGTCAGCAGAGGTAGCATGTGCAGTTGGACAGCACCACTTTAAAGATGGCTGCTGCTTCAAAAATATCAAACTTACTGTCATCGACATTCTTGCCATCACATTTGTTATGAGGCATAATCCTTCATTACGCAAGCTGAGGTAAACTAAGCATTCAGACTAAAGTAATACCTGCGTAAATCATGTTGGGTTTGTCTTCATCCCTTCCCATGAAACTGGGGTGAGGAAGGGTGAGACTAGTGCGAGCATGCCCATAGAACAAGCTAGGGTGAGCCCCGTGTGAAGAAGCTCACCCTATGTGCTAGACTGGGCAAGCCTTGTGCCCATAGCCTCCTCTGCCCAAACTCACACTGAGGGTGACACTCTGGTCTTTGTGCTGACACACCACCTTACCCAAGGTCACCCAAGCATGCACACAAGTAGTTAGTAGTAGGTTATGTATTGCCATGGTGGATAAATAGAGGTTCCTCTATATGGCAACCTAACACAGAGCCTGTAGTATAGTGGTCAGCACTGTCGCTTTGTATGTGAAAGGTCCAGGGTTAGCACAAGATTCAGGCTTGTGTGAGGGCAATGCTAGGAATAAAAGGTTAAAACATTCCAATGTACAATACATATAGGTTCCTTAGATATCACAATTTCATACCCACATGGTAGTCTAGTGGTCATCACAGTTGCCTTGTATCCCAAAGGTCCACGGTTCTTTACTTGGCCTTTTTATCTTCAATTTTCTATTTTTATGAAGAAAAATTGGTGGGTAGGTTGACATGACCGAGTGACGAACCCTGGACCTTTGGGGTACAAGGCGACGGTGCTCACCACTATACTACAGTGTGGGTGTGAGGTGGTGATATATAAGTAACTGATATATATATATATTGCACATTGGACAACCCCACACCTTGTGCAAGCCCTTACCCACCTCTCACCTAAGTTCCCCCACCACCAGCTAGCCACTGGGTGGGATTGGGTGGGCATGTGGAAGGGCTAGGGCACCTCACCCAAAGCTCACACTACTTCACCCCTTGAGCTAGGCACAAAAGTAGTTCGCCCTAGCTGACACTAGCATGCCCTAGCCGCACCCCAGTTTCCTGGGTTTATACTATCATTGATAGATGTAGAAATGCGAAGACATGGCAAAGGCGATGTAAACTTAAGGAATATTTAGATAATAGATAATAGTATGATTTCGTTATGTACACTAGTATGTGATGATGGTGTTGTACTTGAAACTTCAGTAATATATGTTAATTTCACTTTCATCTCGGGACGAATTAAACTTGCCTGACCACAGCCTGGCTCGTGCAGAACTGGACATGCCATCCATCCAGGAGCTGACAAAGTTCTTACGGAGTGCAACTACAACCAAGGAAATTGAGTAAGTTAATGCAGAATATGCATATATGGTAAATCTTAATCCCTATGTAAAGTCTGGTTAAACTACTGATGTTTGTTATAGAAATAAAGGGTTTATGTTGCATAATCTCAATCAAGATATAGAGATGCCAAACATTAAGGACATTTTAAAACAACTTATGTGATTAATTGTTTCAAAATAATTACACCTGTATAGGTTAGTTGATGACACTCTAGATGATGCATGTGTGAGAGAGTTGATGTCAACAGTCAAAGATGACGGAGTATTACAGACCTTGAAGTAAGATAAAATTTACCTCTTTGAAATTAATTTGAGTTAAAACGTTGCGAGGGGGAAAATGTTCTAAATGTGCCTCTGTTCTGTCATTGTATTGTATTTGAGGTAGAATGATGTGATAATAACTACGAATTGATAATGACCATGAATTATAGTGGACACTTGTGGACATAATGCAGATGCGCTAGAGTTGTATTGATGATGAATATTGTTATATGCCTGTGAACAATAGGTATGTATTGTGTCAAAACGAAAAATCTGCTGTTTCAAAAACACCATAGTCACAGTCAAGAGTTTTTTTGGTGCCTGCTATAATGACACCAAACTTCTGGCAATACATTAATGTATAATATATCAGTACTGATATCAAAACTGTATTTCTCGTTTATATCTCAGACTATCATCAGATAGTATGACAGACGAGGCGTTAGTCAGTGTTGCAGATGCTGTGTCTACAAACAAAGTGCTGAAGAGCCTGGAGTAAGTTTTGCTGACGTCAATTACTCAAGTTAACAAGTCAAAATAAAGTCGATTTAGTTTCTGGTAATACATGATGGCCACCATCCACTGTCTCTAATCGGCTCAAGCTATATAGGAAGTGGGTTTAATCGGCCGAAGTTCACCATTGGACTGTGGCCATAAGTAACACTATTATATTTATTGAACACCATGATATGAATAAATATATGAAATAAAATATGAAATCATGTATAAATATTCATCGCCCCTTTTCTAGTCTGTTGTCTACTACTGTTACCGACATCGGCGTCCATTCCCTTGCGGAAGCATTGAATTCCAATATGAAGCTCGAGAGTCTGAGGTAAATCTTCCTTTCTTCGCCCCACTGATTAATAGTTGAGGTGACCATTTTTAGCAGTTTTATAGAGTCATCTGGCACCACCCCTATACTATTGGGGTGCCATAGTGATATGCATTCAGTTCTAGATATCTGAGGAAAATGTGACATTCCATAAAAGCATCCATGCAGGTTGACCATACATATAGGTAATGACATGTAGCCACCAATCCCATAGTGACCTACGATATTATTTCTCTTGGTTTTGTTAGTCTGACCTTCAGGGGAATGACCGACAAAGGCTTTCAAGATTTAGCGAGTGCCCTGGGTCGGAACACAACCATGAGAGAACTGTGGTAAGTTCTAGTGTGTTGTTGCTCAAATATATGATAACATGATATATGTTTGACTTTTTTTACCGAAAGGGAAATGTATGCACAATAAACATGTCAACATAAAAATGTGTCATAACTCATGTAAGCACAGTTTCACGTGGCATGACAGTGCTTACACCTGAACATATTCAATAAATGTGTAGCTAATTAAATAACACCATTTCCCTTCAGATGTCAACGTTTGTTGTCACAATCACAATTGACTACTTCGGCAGATCAGATTTATGGAAGGCTTCATTCATAGATACAAAACCGTCCAGAATACCTTCCTGACAATATATTCATTTCTCTTGGCTTTTCGATTCATGTCCAGAAGATATGCATCGTTAAAAGAATTGCCAAATACAAGAATATTTGTTTGTTTAAACTTTATGATTCAGCTGCATGACCAAATGTTCCTAGATCGAGTAACAATAATTAATGTTTTAACATTCTTGCAGTGTCATTCAACCAAATGCTACAGATGCAGGGATAATTGCAATCAGTGAGGCCGTCTGCATCAACAACTTGATCCAAAGTCTTCGGTAAGTTAAAACAAGAGTTGCGTTTGTTGCCACGTAAAAAAATGCCTCAAGCATTTTTTTAAGCAAGCAACAACCGCAATTCTTGCATTCAAAGGAACATAATGTCTACATGGTTGGTATATTTGAAGGGAGGGGAGGTATGATTATAAACAACCTCAGGACTATGGAAAAGTGCCACTTCAGCAAGGTCAGGAGACCCACTCTTAATAGTGTTGGCATTGGCAGCTGAGCCTGTAAAGTACTGGTAATTTAGACAGGCTGTGCTTTGACTTCCAGGATTGACTGCAGCAATATGACAGATGCAGGGGTGAAACAGATCGCAGCTTCACTTTCAGAAAATACATCCCTAGTAAAACTCTGGTGAGTTCCTTTCTCAACTGTAACATTATTTTTACTATACAATATTACAAGATAATAATATCTGGAAGTACATATCTTGTCTATCAGTTGTATTTTCCAACTCTGGTCATATATATATATATATAGAAGCATACTATTCTTTATTTACACAATTTACAAATTGAATACAGTAGAACTTTACATGTGAGAAAACAATATAGAACATGCTGAGAAATGAAAAGGTGAAATAAGTACGAATGGCAAATTGTCTATGACATGAATTTTCACCGGATAGATGTGTTTTCCAGCTTGCATTCTCGACGTTTCACAGACACAGCGGCAGAGCAACTAATGTTGGCACTGACATCGCAGACAAACTTGGCTGATATTACGTATGTCCTAACAATTACTTTTCTTACAATATTGTATTATTTTGAAATCTAATACCAAAATATATAATACTTATACAATGTTTACTTGACAACGACACAGTCTCGTCCCAAACTTTATATGTTCCCACCATATATGGGACTCAACAATCAAGGTGTATTCACTGAAGGGAATTATCAGTTTGGATGAGTTTTTGACAGTCATTTCTTCTTTGATCATACAGTAGAAGCCCTGTACATCATTCCTAAGCATAATTGATTAAAAATGTGGACAATCTCTGATTTTTATAGCTAAGTGAGTGATTGGAATAGCCTAAAATGGGGGTTATTTTGAACTGCACAGGCCTATATGCTGTCAGATTTGTAGCTTTCTGAAGCATCATATGTGCCCCAGACAGACTATTAAAACTATTAGCATCAAACACAGACTTTGCAATTATATTTCTGTAGGAAGAAGACTGTCTTGGCTTTCCAAAACTGTTTTAAGTTGAGAAAATGGGCTAATATTGCTTGAGTTAGGAGGCAAAATGTAACAATTAGTTACCCATCTTTTAGCACTTGTTTTGCAAGAAGGCACAACTTGACTATTGAAAGCCTGTTTTGTAGACCCAATAGGGCCAAAAAAAAGGTGTGTTTCAGGTTACATGGTCTGAAAATTTTCGGTAGGAAGGTCGGATTTTTTTTTCTTTTTAATTTTCTTTTTTTTAAACTTTAGCCTGAAAAGTACCCAAGATCGACTCATGAAGTACAATGCTGACTCGCCGACGACCGCCTGGACTCATGAACTATCCGATCGACCCTTAAATAGCCCCAAAATGACCCGAAATTTTTCTTTTTTTCAAAATTGCATAAATATTTCTTGGGTCGGCCCTGTTTTGCTAGATAGGGTCGGGTAACCTGAAACACACCTTTTTTTTTGTTTGGCCTAGTCAGATTCCCTATAGTAGAACACAGTGGAATGACAAAACGTTATTTTGGCTGCCAATACAAGGCCCTACTAACCTCCCCACTAGTCCCCCCCCCCTTTTTAGGATTGTAGCTCTGAATACAAGCTTGGATTTGCACCTAATATCAGGTCTCATTAGCATAACGGTTCAAGAGATTCTCACGTATTCTGTCCAATGGCAGGCATAAAGCTTGTTTTGCCTCATTCTGAAAACCTATTTAGAGGTTCGTAATTTCCAAAGTTAGGGTGCTAGAGTTATCAAAATAAGCTCAAAAGAAGGGGAATTTAGTTTTACCCTATCTGTGAGCTTCCCATGTGCACACTGTGATTGGTTATCCTGTAATGGCAGTCAGAGTGATGAAAAGTATATAAAAAACCTAAATTTCAGAAAAAATTGTCATGGTTTCCATGGCAAACGGTCACATGATTTTCAAAATATGGGAGTGACAATGCCTGAATTATTCAGCTTTTCACCTTAGCTTTAACCTAATACCTGGATCACTATTGTAGGTTGAGGGGTTGCAAAGTTATCAATGACTCTGGGAAACTTTAAGTTTGGGTCCCATATATATATAATGGGAAGAACAATATGTTCACAAACTGCTATATATCTTTACTGGTCCAAACTAAGAAGTACAAAAGCATTCCAAACCAAAGTAGTCTACTACCGTAGTGTGTCGTAATAATGTGGTTGCCATTGTCAATATAAATGTTATGTCAATGCCTGTCATCTTTTACACCAGACTGATCGGCTTCTACATGCAGGACGCCGGGCTGAGTGCTATCCTGCAAACAAAAGCAAGAGCCCCAAACATTGTAATCCGGTAAGACACAATTAACTCCATTGTAACACAAGTTTAACAAACAGACTGCAGAGTCATTGTACATACATTTAGTGTATTGTTCCCATGAGTGTTTAATGTAGTTAGCTTAAGGATATTTTCATATCAAAATATTTCAAATAGTTATTTTCTCTATATAACATGTTTTGGACCAATGAATGAAATTATAGTCAGTCAATTTCAACATGTTATAATAATCAGATCATCATCACATACCTTTAGCATCTGGGAACCTGAGGCTGATGACAACCTTCTCAGACTGGCTCGAAGTGATGGGAGAATTATTTTGTGAGTATACTGGGAAAACGATTCTAATAATAATGAAGTGTGGCTCATCTGAGAGAGCATACGTGCTCATGGCGAGGGTTTTATAAAGAATTTTTAGGGCAATAGACAACATACCCACCAAAAATGATCAGTGATGTTTAGGCTTAACTTCCATTAGGGAAGTTATCCCCATATTAGTTGTTCTAACAGTGCCCCCTAGTGACTTCCCTTGGAAGCTTTGGAACTCTCCACCATAGGAGGGGGCAAGCAAGCAGAGCAACAGCAACTTGTTTTTTTGTTTTTATATTCTAACAAATAGGCCGGGTCACTTTGTGACCCACGGTTTAACGCCATATTCTATCGTCGGGTTAACCTTAATCCACAGACTGAGTTATCCGGTAATAGGCTATAGATTTGGTATGGTTAAATTCCATCAAAGGTGTTTCATTGTTTTCTCACTAGGTCAACCCCCAGTCAATGACATGTTAAAACCAAAACTCACTGGCAATCGAGAGAAAAAAGACATTTTGGGAAATGCACCAAAAGAAATTCTAATTGTTTTCCTTGTAACTTATGATATTGAAAATGTATTATTATTCAACTATGATATACAACTATGGACGCAAGAAACTTTTAATGGGCAATAAATGACTTAAAGACTTCTTTCTTTCTCAATTAAACTATTTTTCTGCGAGGATGGACAGGTATCACTTTTAAGATATAACCTTCTTCTAACTGACAATTGTACTGAATTATAATGAAATAGAATGGATACAAGTAGCTTAATTGGATTTCTTTTTTCAACGACAATAGTGTTGAGAAACATTCCTTACTTCATTTCAGCACCCAGTGATGCTAACCGACCACCCGACCAATAAGAGAAGTCACAGCCAGATTGCAACAAAATGATGTCAGTAATGGAGCCTAAAATGGACCATAATCTAGGAGTCATTACCGATGCTCCGTTTTTTGTGTTATTGACATTCCAAGTATTACAGTTCACAAACTTGTCCAAAGTTGTATAGCCCTTAGTTTCCCAATATTAAAAGTGGATATAATCACCAAATATTGCTTATTCGGATAGAAAGTGACCTTATTGTACATTTCATTAAATAAGCATTGGTAAACCTTGGCCTATCTCGCCTAGTGCTGCATGAAGAGCAGGGGGGAATATAACAATTCATAGAAACAGAGGTACACTTGATATATATCTCAAAATCTCATAATTCAAGAAAACATCTAAATCCTTTCCAGATTGCAAATATCTACTCGAAAGTACACATTTATTGAGGGTTATATTCACCTAACTGTGCACCTAGTTCATGAACTAGCACTACCAGTTATATCTACAACATGGCGACGCAGGACATGGTCCAGCCATTCATATCAAGGCTGGGAGGGCATTTCCTTACTTGATGTTTTCCGGCTGACTTTCATAGTTAGCAATTATATCTAATTGATTTTATCGGAAGAAGAATATTTTTTAATGTTATGCCTCATGAAATGATTAATTATGATGGTTAATCTCGGGAGGAGCCTTTCCAAAAATATTAATCCCTTGGTAGTGTCATAATTGTGTGAGAAAAGGGTTTTCTGCATTCCACTGGAAGGTAGATTTATACAAAAGAGATAGGTATCTACAGAAGATATATACGAGAAAATACTGTAGTGTCACATATGGTAGTTGAAACAATAACACACTTTTATTGTAATGGATCATATTTATCTCATACATCTCATATCATACATATACCAATAAAATTGTTTGAGACCTCACCACAACCAGGGTTGCCAATGGTCGATCATGTTTTTGATAAAGAAGCAATAAACAAGATCAAACTTTAACTTAACTTGTTTGACCCTTGGTCTTTCAAGATTTTACAGTGGAATAATTTTGAATGAAGTTCCATTTTTTAAGTAACCTTTATTTCAAGCCAAGACCGGAAAAGTTATGGAATATAGAATAAGTCTAGCATATGGACTGAGAAATATATATATGTTTAGAATTATTTTCACCGTTTTATTGAGAAAATAGATCACTATTGCAATATTGCATTGATATAATGGGGTGGTTAGGACTTTCTGTTTTTCTGTCTTTCCATTTTTCCATTTTTCTTTTCCAAACTTAATTACAAAATGTATGTTGACCAGGAGGTGATTAGAGCCAGGGACCCTTTGACTATATTTTAATCACCCTCTGCCCTATCTGATTGGCCACCAGGTAATTTGCAAAGTTGTGTGTTGCTTTAAATGATTATATATGTTAGTTCAAGGGGTTCGAACACACATTATCCAAATGAAAATGAATATTGAAAATTATGTAAATTCCTTATCAAAAGATGGATATATATCACGCCCTTGATCTATTATAGATAGAGGGCGGGATATAAGTGAGAGAAACCTCCTTGGAGCTATAGAATATGGTATGAAATCTCTTTGGTTGTGCCTAAGAGGTTATGTACCATATTCTCCAACTCCGCGCAGGTTTTCCAACACTTGGAGTAAAGAATATAGAACATAATTAATTTGTTTTATATTGACATTAGTTCAGCCTGTAGTTGAACTCGAAAACTGACTTCGTTTTAATATCAATAATGTTATCAATATACGTATGAATTGATATTGACATTTGGTTGTGGTTGTGGTTGTGGTTGTGTGTTATGAATGTTACAAGTAAACATTGATAATGATTTATCAAGACACGTTTATTCACACCTCATGTATACCACCATTTTTATACAAGTACTGGCGTTATATGGTTCGGTTATATACGGGGTTTATACCCACCTTATGTTGTTTTTACATGTATGTTAGGCCAGTCAAAAACATTAACTTGTTTCTGGTCACTGCGCGCATCAACAAAATCGTGATCTGGGGAAAGCTACTTTGTTTTGTTTTTTAAAGGATTTCTGATGAAAAACCTGTTCAAAAGTGTAAATATTGGCATATCTGGTATTAAATAAAAGCATATACTGTCAGTAATGCTGTGAGCTAGGAATAACTTACAATATAACAACTTTTGTGGGTCAATAAACTCTAAACTACTAAAATGTGAAAATCATATAAGAAAACTCTAAATTTCCCTATATTAGCCCTAAGTAAAAAAAACTAAAAGATTAAATAAAAAACGCCTTCATCATATTTTTCACTGTCGGGTGATGAGAGTGGCCTAATACACTCAGGTTACATCCAGCCAGGTGAGTACCGACCACTAGATGATGCTGTTGGTGTTGGTCATGTGACCCCTCTCTAATCATATATAAGTATTTGTATTCTGTTAAGGCTATTTAGCTTAGATGGTGTCTCAGCATACTAAATTAGAGTTCATGCTAATCAGACATTATACGTAAATACAAGGTTACCCAACAGTATCAATATACTACTACAAATGTACTTTGCAACCCCCCAAGATACCGAGCTGCCTCTACGTTGTTGGGTAAATAAATTCACCATATATTACATTTTGGAACTTGCTAGCCCTAGATGCAAAATATACCACTTAACTTGTGTTGCGACCCTAGACCTGACCCACAATAGTATTGAAATAATAGTTAATTCCATGCAAATTAAGCATATTTGTACACCGCTCTGTGATTTATACATCACACTTGTATGTACTACTGTGGTACAATACTCTTTGAAAAAACCTGCAATTGGATTCCAGTGTCTTTCTGAAACTTCTCCAATGCAGCATCTAGTCTGAAGGCTAGGGCAGGTGCTCGTTGTGAGGATTTGAATCCTTTGATAGCACTAGTATGGATGGCAAGTGCCTCATGGAGCAGAACACCATCATTGTTTTCATATTTTTCTGAGAATATAACAGACCCCGAGTCTCCCTCCTCAGCAAATGACAAGGACCCATCTTCGGGTGTTACCATCAAGGCATTGGTGATGTTTTCTGATGGGAGATTAAATATACAGTGCGATATCACACCCTTTGTTAGCTGGGAAGCGGAGCCATACTTCATGACTTTCTCATCCATTAGATCCTCCAGTAGACCTCTGTACGGACGGTAAAGTGCATTTCTTTTCTTTTCACCCGGGATGTAAGGGTGGCATCTAGCTTTCACTCTGTCATCATCAACCTCCATCAAACAGGCATCTAGTAACGGACTGGTTGAATATGTTTCTCCTATGAACTTTAGTTCATGTTGCTTTGTATGGCCCTTTGATGTATTTTCCACCAGGTAGCAATGCTCTACCTTCTCTCCATGACAAGATGACAAGACATATATTTTGTCTCCTTCCCCTTTGAGCAGTGGTCCCGCAGTAGACTGAAGTATTGATCCATTGTGACAGACAAACCTCACCATACATCCTGGAAAGCACAATCCCCTCATTACTTGCTGCTCAGGGCCAATATGATTATGCCTTCCAAGTTCATGTTCTATGTCGGATAGCTCATATTCGTCAGCTATATCGCCATATGACTCACGTAGATTGCCCATTTTTGCAAGGATGTTGCCCTTCATCTGACAACTTTGCTCCTTTGTTAGAAAGAAAACAAGTTTTTTGGTCTTGACATCAACTGCAGATGGTATAGAATTTCTGTAAAGCAGTTTAAAAACACGTTATTATGTGTCATCTCTATGTGGGACTGCTAGACATTATTTCTATTCTTGTATTAGGTGGAAACACAGGGAATGCTTTTCGTGAACAATTGTATAACTGATTGGTATGATTGAAATGTAACCTTCGATTAGTTTGTTTATCTAAAAGTGAAGAATATAGCTTAGTTTCGTTTCATGAATTTAGAGGCCATGGAATATGACCACACCATATACTATTTTGACATGGCATTCATATATATATATATATATATATATATATATATATATATATATATATATATATATGTATTTATATATGTATTTATATATATAAATATATGTTTATGTATTTATATATATATATATACATATGTATATATATGTCAATATATATATATGTATTTTTATATATATATATATATATATATATATATATATATATATATATATATATATATATATATATATATATATCAACCATTGATGTTGTACCAGCATGTACTAAAATAATGTTAAGACAGGCATGTTTTGTTTTCAGAATCCAAATGTTTTATGATAATAGCTCATCAGAAAGGTATGGTTTTATCTGTTCAACATCAATAACAACACTGAAAACTCTATGGGAGGAAACGTTATCAAGGGTGATTACTTTTTGTAATCACGGTGATTGTGACACAAGTGATTACTAGGTAATCACTAGAGTAATCATATGTAATGACACTGCATCATCACCATGATTACTCTAAAAAAAGAATCATCTATGACTCATTTCAAGTAATTCATTTCTCTGTAAGTAATCAACTGGCTATGATTACCCTAACTAATCAATACTAGTGATTAGATTTAGATATGCCTACGTTTTCAGTGAAGCTATATTTCTAGAGGACGTAGTGTTCTCCACCTTGTATCTTTCACTATAATGCACAATGGTATGGCTCGGCACTAGAGTGCGTTATAGTGCAACAGAATGCATCAGTATGTGAAGAACAAGTGTTATGTTGTCTTTGTAAAAGTTCCATGCACTTATATAAATCATCAAAGATCTATCTGCAACCCCTAAAAAGTTTGCTGAAAGGGAGGCCATGATTTCATTTATACGCAGTTATAATGTCACAAAGTTACACGCTGTCGAGTTAAAGTCACTTATCTAAAAGCCCTGCAAATCATTTACTGAAGACAAAATTGAGGCTTTAAAGTAAGGTCTAGTGTTCATAAAACTACATGATTTGTACTTACTCCATTAAGAATTTGGACAGCTCAACTTGGAGGCACGCCACAGCTAGTTGAAATTCTGTATGGTCTGATATTTTAAAGAAAGTATCCATCATAAACATGTTCCATGGACAATAGACTTCTCTCAAGCATCATTATGTAATGATATCTGATACCTCATGATAGAGTTATTCATGTTTGCATTCTAAAGCAGTTGCTGATATTTCTAGAGAAATATCTTTCAAATATGTGGTATCCTAGACACAAAGGTTTCTCCCATGGAACATCAGATCCTAATAATATGGGCTCTTATGCCTGCCACTCAGCTGGGTCCAAAAAAAAGGGAAATCTATAGGATTCATTATTTTGTTTCCCTCCTAACCCTATTTTCTTACTTTAAAAGACTGTGCAGGGTAGTTAAAAATCTTTGATTCGGGTGAATCCTCAGAGGAAACATCAAGTAAAGGGATGAAAGCCGGGGCAAATCTCACATTCCGATCATACAGGCCTTCATGGTTTGATCAGGCCCACTTTCAACAGGGAACTATTCAGCCGATTGAGCCAAACATTTCTTACATATATTGTGCATAAATCAGACGACTTTAGCCCTGTAGGTGGTGAGCATTAGAACAGTAAACATCATAGAGGTATGGTTATACATCCTGTCCAGTTGAAGCATGGAGGCAGCAACTGCGATTGAGGGTATGAGAGCTTAACTTGAATTCCACTAGCCACTCGCCAAATCGCCATTAGGTGTGTGTCCACTATACGACAAGGAAAGTGGAATATTTCACCTGTTTGACGTCCAGTAATATGCATATATTTGGGAATATATTTGCTTGATATATTCTACTTTAATTGCAGGTATGCTGTGTCCATTAGGCGTTATAAATTGCTGTCCAGACTGCCCAAGGAATACATGGATGAGGCATTATAATAGAATAAAGAGCATATTGCCCAATTTCTGCACCAAAAATCAAACATGTTAGATATATAATTTCCCCCTTTTGTCGTCCACTTTTGACACCCCCAGATTCCTATCCCACTTTTGTATTTGAGAATTTTGTTGCCACCTGTGTCCACAGGGAGACAAAACATATATTTCATATTTGTATTCAAATTCACGTTTTAATGGACGACAAACAGCTTTATATATGCTAGTGGACACGGGCCTAATGGCGAATCAACGGTCATTTTGGCTAATGCTACTCACTGAAAATTCGCCAGATTGGAGATTGTGAAGAATAGGGTTGAATATCCAAGGGACAAGTGTAATTTTTCTGACCCCACTTTACCAAAACGAAATTTTAGAAGTTAGATGACTGATACTGCTAGTTAGTAGTAGGGTCAGTAACCTGAATCCCCTGTTAATTCTCAATGGTGAAACCACCCATTAAGGTTTTAATGGTGCCTCATTGAACATACTCTATATTTTTATCTTATTTTTCGCCAACAATGTAATCGAACTGTCTGATTCATGTATTTAATCCACAACATAGTTCAATACATATAGCCTAAATGTTGGGAATATATGTGAGTATATTTCACAACAAAAATGTTTGGCTGATTGATAATCAATTTGGCTAATCGAAATTGAAACAAATTCGCCAAATTGGCTAATAGAAAATAAGTCCTAGCGGAATCCCAGCTTAAATGTAGAATCAAAGCTTCTTTTGCATATCCTTCCATATCTGAAAATAGTTGGATTTCATGGCACATGAAAATAAAAGAATATAATACGAACCCTTGTTTGCACAGTAGATGACCGAATCTCCACTTTTGCAGCTGAGGGAAAGTGATAATTAAATGGTTTAGGTAGATATTCATTAACGCCCACGCATACTGTATACAATTTAATTCAAAAGTATTTTCAATTCTTCCAAGCCTGGCACAATGCATAATTGCCCCAAACTCTCAGCATACATTTGCTGTTTATTAAAACAGTAGAAAGCAATATTTGATACATTTTTCTCGTCTTCACCATGTATATTTCATGTAAATATAAAAAGAAAATACCGAGATCAACTTCTCATTACGCACGCTGATGCAGGAAGACCTAAACCGTATCAGCGCATGGTGCCGGGTGAACAAACTCACTGTCAACACTGCAAAGACTAAGGTGTTGTGGTCCTATTCCCAACGCTCAGTACCTGACTTAACTGGAGTGCACCTAACACTGAACAATGAGCTACTGGATGTTGTCCTAGTGTTCAACTACTTGGGGGTAGTGATAGACCGCTACCTGACGCTATCACAACACATGAGGAAGGTGATTGGCATGGTTCAGTCTAAACTGCCCAATCTCCGGCGTATCAGAAAAGGATCTGATCAAAAAACAGCTGTGCTGGTCTACACGTCCATGATCAGAGCGACCATGGAGTATTGTAGTTTTACCTATGGGGGCGGTCCGGTGTGGGCTGTCAGGAAGCTCCAGACCATGCAGAACGACGCTCTAAGGATTTGTGAACGCATCCGTGACCCTCGTGGTGTGAACATCGACCACCTACACACGAGGAATAGGGTACCCAAACTGGCAATAGCTAGACAGGAGCAGCTACTCGGCTACCTCCACAAGTTCTCGCTGCTTGAAGAAAATAGGGTGATCCCAGCAAGAAATCTGCGGGGCAACAGCAAGGTGAAACTGAAGGCTATGAGGTCGAAGAGCGACGTGTACGACAAAAGCCCATTGATGAGAGGTCTGGAGTCCTGGAACCGATTGTCCGCAGACATACAGAAGAAGGCTACAAGCAGACTCTTCCTAGAAGCACTAAAGAAGACTAACAATTGATTAGTCCACAGACTACCATTATTGAATCATACATGTAAATCATGATCTCGTACATACTGACTCTGAACTCTTCTATCTATCCGACCCTTCTCTTTTGAAGGCGACTTGGCCTATGTTTGAAAAACTCATCGTCATTGTACACCGAGAAATTTAAGCCAATAAATATATAAATACAATACAAATTACTTGTACCTGATTAGGCATAATCAGGATAATTGGGAAATCAAAACGATTATGACGCAGCATAGCAATGAATGTCTATGGATGTAGCTTACCTCGTAGATACTTGCAGGCACACTTGTTGTCCTTTAATCAGTGACCTACGAAGTAAGCGCTTTGGTCATATGTGATGTTAAGGTCTTAGTTGGCATACTTATATTTTCATGTGACACATTCTGTTATGCCACACTTGACAATGATAGTATAGTTTATAGGCAGATTTTCATTAGATGGGAACGTGAAAACACATCATTCTAACTAGTCGTTAATCAAAAGTTGCTAGTACATAGTAGTTGAAAAAAGACAATTTCGTTTAATATTCAATTAAGGGGGTGTTGAGGGTTCATGTGTTCACATCAAATGTTCAGTAATACTGGTGGAATACATGTTGACGTGTTGTTCATAGTTAACAAGATCGTGCATAATTTCGAGATACTTGGCTGATGATTACCATGGGAACAAATAGGAATGCAGACATTTTCATATTTATCATAAAATCCTTGGATATGCCCCTTCTTTCGAAATATGTACCGAACTTTGTGAGTGTTTGCGGATCATTTATAACCATCTTGCAGAAGAAGATATATTTGTGAGGCAAAACAATTGTTGTAGTGAGAGATCAAGCTATAAATTTCCCCAAAAAATACAAATTTTGGCTTAAATATGATCCTGTGGGTTTCCAGGCAGCTCATAACTATCTATAAATATCAATATTGTTATAAATACTGAAGTAGAACATACTTATTATAGATTTAGACGAGGAAGTGCATTTCAATTTATCTTAAAGGAAGACTTGCAGTCTTTTACCTAATTTCTGTTAGCCCTCTTTTCTTGGTGATGAAGGTGACAAGCGCATCAACACAGTCTCGTGGTACAACATCTATTCTGAATATTCAAAAAGAAAGGTAGGCTGTCAATCTTTATCCAGTATTCTCAACAAAAGGCCAGCATATCGTCATATGATATATCACTATCTAGTTGAATCCTTGCATTATAGAAACGTGCACTATTTTGCTGATGCCACTAGATACTGTATTTTTTGTTTAGATACAACATCTATATGTTGCTGTAGATGTAAGAAAGGTCATGCACTCACTGAATTAGACTAAGAGATGCCTTGTTGTCGACAGCTTCGCAAATCTTCTTTTTCTCATCATCCGGCAGCTTGGTGTTTCTGTACAATGTTAATAGGAAACAATAATCCCTTCCCCTTAGTAACCTTGTCTCTCGAAACAGTCAGTGGGAGTAAGAATAATGGTTCCAAGAAATGAAATGAAATGTCGAAAATCTTTGGAGAAATTCATCAACATTTTAAACGTTTTTACAACGATTGGGTAACAAAAACATCTGTGGAATTAGGGTAGATTGCCAATGAGATAACTAGCTTATCTGTTGGTATCTTCAGTAGACCAGTACACGGATCAGGAGCCTTGTGGACAATAGTCACTGTGGCGATTGGCTCTGATAGCCCTGTGGAAGATTGGCCCTATGATCAATGGCACCCTGACTGCGACATACCAGTACACTCATGGTACCAACAGACCAGCTAGTCCCCTCAAGGGTGGTCTACCCTAGGACGAGTAATAATGTTCACTTATGTTGATTGAATTTTAACTCTGCTATAAGAAGGTATATATATATAGTGTGGCGAGTTGAGGGGAGTCGGGTGGGACTGACGGAACCAGCATAGGCTGGACCGAATGGAACTCCGGACCCCCCACACAGCCCGACTGGCGTGAGTTTGGTGCCGCAGAGACAGAAACGTTTGATGCACCAGTGCCGGAGCTATATAAACTGGTACCTGGGCACTGAATGGCAGAAGGGATTGAAACCTGAAGATAACAGGATGTGATCACAAAGGACTTAGATGATGTGGGAGGTGAGAGCTCAGGTAATAAAGATTTGTCAACTGTACTTACTGCATTCCTATGTTGTGACCTACCTTAGGCTGAATTTCGTTACAATACATCTATGTTTGAATAAGTCCAAAAGATAATGTTCTGTGTTCAGGTATTTGAATCGACCCTACGTTTTTGGGGCCAAACCTTATTCTTTTAGACAAAATCTTTTTACTTCTAAAAAAACCTGCTTACTGATACTACATAAATTTTGCCATGTTACTTACCTAAACACATTTTGTTTAGGTCTAAAGCTAGAGTCAAAGTTTCTCCATTTTTATGTGTGTTGTCTTACCTAAAGTTGCACCTGGTAGTGTGACCATCTCTCTCCTTTCTATGAATTTGGATCTCTTCAGAACACCCATGGTCTCCCTGTTGAAGTGATGCGCAAAAGAGATCTTCATTAGCAGATTCTTCTCTGTGTACCAGCTCATCTCTCGAATTACAAAGATTTCTGGTAGAGGCCGTTTTGATAGTTTCAAGATTAGAAGCCTTTTCATGTCCTATGTACACCTCGTCGGTGGATTGCTTGTCAGGATTAGTTCCTGTTGCTGTTTGAATACCCTCATCCGTATGTCTGTCCTTGACAGATTTCAGCATTTCAATCTTCTTCTGGAAGATGGTTATTGTTTCTTGAATGGTCTGTAATTTGATCTTCAACCGTTCAACTAGTTCTTCTGCTTCCTTGAGATTGCCTAGGAGGATGTCCCTCTCTGCCTTTTCCTTTTCCAGCTGCTGTTCTCTACCTCGTGTTTTCTCTAACCTAGTGCTTACATTCCCAATGGCTTCTTCTACATGTTTAAGCTGCTGCTGACTATCCTCCCGACTCGATGTAGTGCTAGACAATTGGTCCTCAAGTTCTTTCATCTCTGCCTGTAAGGAGGTTAATGCCGTCTCATGAGTTTGCTTTGCTTTGTCTGTTTCACTCAGATCCATTGCTAACTTCTTTCTTTCTTCATCGTTATCCCATTTTGCGTCCTTAAGAGATTGTATTGTCTTTCCAGTCTCGCCATCTTGATGTGTCTCTTTATCTTCTAGGGTGTTCAACTGTTCTCGCAATGTGGCGTCCGTATCAGCTAAAACTTTCTGCTGTGCCTCTAGATGTTCCTTCCTTTTTGAAGATATGCTCAATAACACCTCAGAGCCACCTTTGTTCTTCCCTTTGTCTGTTTGTTTCTTCTTGAGGTCTTCTATTTCCCTTAGTAAATAACTGAGCTCGTCATCTATTTTTTTCCTTCTGGTTGTTTCTCTCTCCAGCCGTGTTTCTAAACCCTGCCTCTCTTCTTGGCATGACTGAAGAGATGCTTCGACATGATCTGTCTTCACCAGGTCAATCTTGAGGGTCTTGACTTCTTCTTCAGTTTGATCGATGGACTTGATGGTGTTCTTTTTAGAAGCTTCATTATCTGCAAGGTCCTTCTTCAGACAGATGAGCGTTGTGAAGTCCCGTGCTTGCCTTGACAGTGCTGTCATTGTGTCAGAGGAATCAGACTCTAATTTCATCAGGATGGATGCATCTTCTGCCAGATCTTCTAACTGGCATTCGTACACAAGCTGGAACGCATTTGAGAGGCCTTTTGGATTTGCCTCATACTGAAAATCAAGATTGGTCGACACCATAAAATTATGGTTTATTTTACTCATTCAGATATTTTGACATTTACTAACACTACTGGCCTGGGATTAGATTTCTTTTATGTTAGAGCCTGATGTTAAAACAGTACGAAAATACTCAATTTTCTTACATTTTCCTCTTTCAAACAAGATATTATATAGACAAAGATTCACAAGTTTTGGTCTGTTGGAAGGGTTATCTCAAGAGTTAAAGGTGGGGCCGTATCTCAAGAGGTCGAATCCTCTGTAGTCTTGTGGTGTTGGGTTAATGCGGTAGAGCTAACAGAGCTCTGTCACCAACATAAGAAATTCAGCAGCAGGCAGCCTACAGTTTGCCAAGAGATCTGTTAGAATAGTTTGATGCACAAAGAATGCTGACTCCAGTCCAAATAAGGTTTAAAGGATAATCCTTAATTCATAAGACACAACCCGCCTTTCTTATTTCGGTTCATCCTGATGTATTGCTTAATCTAATATGAGGAGTAACTTCCAACATGTTGCTTGATTCTAGTTTCAACCAAGACTGCCCACTACACCCTGCAGCTTGCGCTATGATGTATAGTTACCGGATGAGCATGTGATGTCAAATGCCCGCCCGGTAGCTGCCCCAAGCGGGCAACACCCCTCTCCAATTGGTAGAAGCTGCCTGGACTAAGCCCCTAATATATTTCCTCGACACATGATCATTATCTGTGATTTTGAATAGCCGTGTAATAGGGCTGGACAAGGGGGCTTTACACCGTCACAAGGACATCTCATTGTGGAATCAGGAACTACAGGCATCAATACCAATTAGGGCATGGGGAAAAAGGGCACAGTGGAGACTCCTATACTACAATGTACAGACTAGTTGCTATTCCAAATTGGTAGTTGTACAACCACAAACACAAGGTCTCCTATGTTCTCCATAGGATGTTATTATGCATCAGAGTCTGGTATATTTATTAGTAATATTAAGTTCAATAGACTTCAATAGAACACTGGCTATCAACTGCTTAAAGTTAGCTTATTTCCAGATCTCAGAAAAACCACAATGTCAACTGAACAGGGTCAATCCTACTGTATCATGCATTGGCAGTCCTCTATAATGTATCAGACATGAAGAGATAAGTGGTTTTAATGTTGATGTAACATTGATTGATAGTCACATGCTGTAATATTACAGTAATTTGGAACTCCCTGAAGAATGCTGAGCTGGCGACCAAGACTTGTGCCCTTTAATTCCTGATTCCACCATGAGATGTCCTTGTGACGGTGTAAACATTGGCTCTTACCCTGAGGGCCGTGCTTCATGCCGTGCCACTCTGCCCGCTGCCCGTGTGTGTTTGTCGCATTGCACTGCATGCCCTAAGGGCATGCCACTGGCTCCTATCGGACTAAGATGACTGGTTTATGCCCTAGGGGAATTGCCTCTATCATCGATTCCTCGGGGCATCATTTTGAATTATAGTTATAAAGACTCAATTGAATAAAGACTATATTGGTATACATCAATAAATAGTTGCCCCCGGGGCATTGACCAGTATGCTCAGAGGCGTGGCAACTGGAGGGGGAACCTTTGACTAGCCCAAAGAAAAGGTCAAACCAAAAAGGTCAAGCAAAAAGAGGTAAAAAAGGGTTAAAACACCCCTTAGTCCCCCCTACCTTAGAACTGCTTACAGTTTTAAGAGGAACTAAAAGTATTAGGCTATGCCCTGAAGGAATTAGTGACGATGCCCCCAGTGCATTGATACATGCACTCATAGTGTATACAGTTTAAGTTTGTAGAAGTCAAGGCTATGCCCTGAGAGAATTACTGATATGTACGATGCCCCAGGGCATTGAGCAGAAGGCACAGCCTACGGGTTAAGTTTGTGGAAGTCAAGGCGATGATAGGCCGTTATGTATAATGCTCCCTGGGCATTGCCCATCAGACTACAGTTTAAGTTTGTGGTGTCACAGTACTAATCCGCCTAGAAAACCTAGCCAAATAGTCCCACTAAAAACGGACTTCTAGTGGATATAATCAGTGCTAGGAGACCTTATTGTTGACTGGGAGTAATATTGGGCATACCCCAAAGTCTACAGTACAGATCCGCGTGAAATATACGAGACAGAGCAGCGCGGCAGTGGTCACAGCCCAAAGGCCATGAGCCAACTTAGCAAGTTGCGTCCTGCGTGTAACCCTCCCACTTGGGGTGGACAAAAATGTTAATATAAGTTGGCATGAAAATTGGACCAGAACTTTTCACAAAGGGGGACGACAGGACAAGGTTACAGCGATTATTACAATGCTCAGTTCGGTAACGTTATCAACGCGTACAGCGGGCAAGCTTTCCAGAACGGTCATGGTTACAGCGATTATTACAATGCTCAGTTCGGTAACGTTATCAACGCGTACAGCGGGCAAGCTTTCCAGAACGGTCATGGTTTCGGTGGGGCTCTTTTAGGTTTCATGCCCTCTGCCACACCCCTTCTGAAGACCGTGGGAAAAACTCTGTTCCGTGCTGGCATGGGTGTGGCCTAGGATCTGATGGACGGAACCAGTTTCTAGAACAGTGTGGAAGTCAGAGGCGTAGGTGCTTTGAAGAGTCTGGCAGGAAAAGCGACACCCAAAAAAAACCCAAAAAAACAACAGCGGGGGGAATCAAACGTTGGAGGCAATCTCCTCAAACGTTGGAGGCGGTTCTTATAAAAGATGCAGGGGAGACATTTTTGACCCCTAGGTGGGTAAGGTATAAATAAAAAGAACTAGAGGTCATCGGCGTCAGTCTACCGCCGACGTGAAGAGGGTGCAATGGCTTACGTACACAAAAACAGCAGCAAGTGCGCACTCTCCGAGCTCGATCTGCACGCCGTAGCACCAACTCAGACTTGTATTCTAAAGTCTACCTATTTTGGCATAGAAACAAAAAAACTCTTTCGGAGATGGAAGCGACATCAATTTCACCATCAGTAAGTCGCAAGAGCACACGGACCTAAACAAAAACTACCTTCACTTAGAATGCGAGGTGGTGAGACCAAACGGCAATGCTCTGGATGCCAATGACTCAGTGGCTCCGGTGAACAACTTGGCTCACTACCTCTTTAAGGACGTCCAAGTCTCCATTGGAGGCTTCAAAGTGTCTGGTAACACCACGACCTACCCCTACAGAGCTTACCTGGAAGGTTTACTCAACTATGACAAAGGTGTGAAGGAGAACATCATGAACACCCAAGGTTGGCACCAAGACACGGCTGGTCAATTCAACACCTGTGGCAATGAAACAGGGGGTTCAGGGCCTACAAGGGAATGGTCTCCCACCGTCGCTTTCTGCTTATGGCCAGACTCAACTTTGACCTAGCTCATCAACCAAAGTTCATAGCTGGAGAGACGGAAATCAACCTCACGCTGAAACAAGCTTCCCCCACATTCTATTTGATGAGCGAGGGCACCACTGGATACAAACTCAAGATCTACAAAGCGAAGCTTTACATGCGTTGAGTGGTCATAGCTTATGCTGTGATAGAAGCGCACGAAAAGGCTGTGATAGAACGGGGACCCTTCGACTACCCAGTCAACAGAGTGAAGGTGACGTCCTACGCAATCCCTTCTGGCAACCGAGATCACACCTACACACACTCAAACATAGGCCAACTGCCCAAGTCCATGATGATTTGTTTCCTGGACCACGACGCGTACAACGGCAATTACTCAAAAAACCTGTTCAAACGGAAGCATTGCAACCTGAACTCGCTTCGAGTGATAGTTAACGATTAAAAGGTGCCAAACGACGCCTACGTGCCCGAGTTTGCCAAATGGGACGCGGTGAGGGAGTACCTAGTGCTACACATGGAAACAGGGATTTACGCGAGTTCACTCTCCTACCGCATTTCCTACAACGATTTCCTGAACGGTTACATGCTCTTCCCCTGGACTTAACTCAGGACTGATCGCACGACGGGTGTAGAGTCAACCTTATAAAAGCGGGTCAACTACGGGTGGAGCTCAGTTTCAGCACGTTTGACCAGAGATTGTCATCCCATCACAGACTACTACATGAACTGAATACATGAACACACTTGAAATAGGTTAAGTATTGAAGGCTAACATTCACACAATACATCATTTCCTAGGCGTTTTCTCTTGTGACACCATCACCAAGCACCCTATAAAGGACACTTGTTTCGTGAGTAACACAGATCCTCAACATTTACCAGGTCAATATTGGGTAGCTTTTTACGTGTCGAGAACAGGAGAGGTGTACTACTTTGGTTCGATTGGTTTACCTCTGCTGAGCACAGAGTTCTTATCTTTCCTGAAACGTTCTGCTCCATTCAAGTGGCAAAGAAACCGTGTTTTGTCTAGGGGGGGTAATGTAGGGGACTTGAATCCCACTCAGATCGTTGTTACGTAAGCCACCGGAATGTAGTAGTTCGTGACCCGTATATAGAGGGCGCGAGTATCGGTAAGGGGGGCGCTGTGATCGAGTAGGGAGGGATATATAAGGCGGGAAGGCTTCAGTGTTAGACAGACCTCACCAGGTCTCGTCCCGAACAGAACCGAACTTAGATTGCTGTATTAGGAAACGTAAATAAAACCTCTCTCTTTTGCATCCAGAAAGTATAAAGAACCTTCCGAGTTGTTTATTCTGCGACCGTAAACTGTAAACTCTACATTGGTGCCGTGACCAGTTGAGATAGCAGGTCGTGGTGGTGGAGGCTCGACCTGAAGAGGGGGAGGGGGAATCGAGGATTGAAGAATCGTTAGAGGATGGGGAACTGGACTGCAGTTTAAGAAATATAGATTGGGCCAGCGCATCGAAAATGCAAACCCCAACCGAAACACGAACCGCTAGACGTGAGCTGATGGACTCGTTAGGACTGATTACGCCTGGGATATTTGACATCGGTCGGAAGACTGAAGATATAGATAGGAAGAGACAATTGGAAGAGGACCGGATATACCAGGAGAAGGTACGAGCTGATGAACGCATAATGCAGCAACAGTATAGTGCCATGAATGACGAATTGGTACAATTAATGAAAGAAAGGGATGAGCAAATAGAATCGAATAGAAGGATCACGATGGGTTTGAGGGAAGGAACAGAACAGTTATCCCGTGATAAAAAGTACATCGCTGACCAGCTGGCTGAACAACAGAGAGTTCTTGCAATACAGAAAGGAGAGGAGGTTTCCATTCGAAAACGAATGGATCAGTAACGAGCCATTTTAGAGACAGATAGAGAAGAGGCGAAAAAGTCAAGAAGTCTGAGAGATCAGTACGAAATTGAGGTGAACCGACAGTCCGTAAGGATGAATTCCATTATAAAGGAACGACAGGAAAAGGAGGCGAATGCACTGCGATTTTTTAAAGATTACGAGATAGAGAAGGAGAGAATCACAGAGGAACGTAGATTGGCAAAAGAGGAGTTGGAGGAATTGAGAAAAAGGAAGGAGGAGGTGACCGATTCTTTTCTGGCCTATCAGATGGCGTTGGAAGATGAACGGAAGGAGCAGGAAGTTGATGCGCAATCCACTCCGAAGCCAATTCTGAAGGGTTTCAACCCTTTTACTAGTGATAAAGGCATGTCGAATGTAAAGGAAGGCCGATATCAGAATGACCCGGACTCGAATAGACGGGTGACCATTGGTCATACCGACACGAGGGATATTACACCACGAGAAGTCCAGAAAGACCGTGTGGAGCAATACGGGGGGAAACGCTCCGAGCACCACCAGTAATGATACTAAAACGGGTGCCGCTGGTACGACAGGTGGTGGTGGGGGGAATGCCGGATCGGTTGCCGAAAAACGTAGACTTACGAGACGTGCTTCGATGTCCCAAGCGACAGCAGCGATTTATGACGCAGATCCTTGCATCCAAAACATGGGTGTAGATTGTTGTAGTCGGAAGGGGGATGAGGGAGCTGAAATAATGGATTGGAGCCAGAGACAATCTGATCGCTTGGTCTGGAGTGCCAATGCTGCTAGGAAACCGATTCGAGAAACGAAAAGATTTAATGGAATGGACTCGAAGGAGAGTTATCAGGATTTCTGTGACGATAACAAATATCACGGTTGGGATAAAAACGCTTCGTTGGGACCATTGATTAAATGGCTGAGCGGGGGACCGGGACGGATCGCTGTAGATGAATGGTGTTTGATATATGGGGACGCCGGTACATATGATCAACTGGTTAACTCGGCTACTTATCTGTTTGGCACCCTGGTGGCGACTGATCCATGGCAAGAGTTCCAATCCCGCACACAGAAACAGAAAGAATCTCCGAAGATATATGGGCTCGAATTGCAACGATTACTTCAGAAGGCAAGACCAAACTGGAGGCGTGACTATGAATATTTTCTGGACGAATTGTTCATGCACTATATCAAAGGCTTGAGGGATCCGGCCCATGCCAAATTAGTACAGAAAGAATGGGTCCGGGGCACGTCCATGGTTGATCTGTTTGTCTCGTTGGACCAATTCGAGAAGAAACGTCGCCTACTAGCAGGATTCATACCGCAGAGTTGGGTACATGCCGTACATGAAGAGGAAAAAGTTACTTCTTCTAGTTACTCGGGAGACAAATACATAGCAGGGGTTAAGGTTGATGGGAAGAACAAAGGCCGATGGAAAAAGAGATTGATACCAACAAATAGTCACAGCAAGCCCGTTGAGAAATCTGTCGAACCCAAAACCGAACAACAAAGCAGTGGGATATTACACCACGAGAAGTCCAGAAAGACCGTGTGGAGCAATACGGGGGGAAACGCTCCGAGCACCACCAGTAATGATACTAAAACGGGTGCCGCTGGTACGACAGGTGGTAGTGGGGGGAATGCCGGATCGGTTGCCGAAAAACGTAGACTTACGAGACGTGCTTCGATGACCCCAGCGACAGCAGCGATTTATGACGCAGATCCTTGCATCCAAAACATGGGTGTAGATTGTTGTAGTCGGAAGGGGGATGAGGGAGTTGAAATAATGGATTGGAGCCAGAGACAATCCGATCGCTTGGTCTGGAGTGCCAATGCTGATAGGAAACCGATTCGAGAAACGAAAAGATTTAATGGAATGGACTGGAAGGAGAGTTATCAGGATTTCTGTGACGATAACAAATATCACGGTTGGGATAAAAACGCTTCGTTGGGACCATTGATTAAATGGCTGAGCGGGGGACCGGGACGGATCGCTGTAGATGAATGGTGTTTGATATATGGGGACGCCGGTACATATGATCAACTGGTTAACTCGGCTACTTATCTGTTTGGCACCCTGGTGGCGACTGATCCATGGCAAGAGTTCCAATCCCGCACACAGAAACAGAAAGAATCTCCGAAGATATATGGGCTCGAATTGCAACGTGCTTCGATGACCCCAGCGACAGCAGCGATTTATGACGCAGATCCTTGCATCCAAAACATGGGTGTAGATTGTTGTAGTCGGAAGGGGGATGAGGGAGTTGAAATAATGGATTGGAGCCAGAGACAATCCGATCGCTTGGTCTGGAGTGCCAATGCTGATAGGAAACCGATTCGAGAAACGAAAAGATTTAATGGAATGGACTGGAAGGAGAGTTATCAGGATTTCTGTGACGATAACAAATATCACGGTTGGGATAAAAACGCTTCGTTGGGACCATTGATTAAATGGCTGAGCGGGGGACCGGGACGGATCGCTGTAGATGAATGGTGTTTGATATATGGGGACGCCGGTACATATGATCAACTGGTTAACTCGGCTACTTATCTGTTTGGCACCCTGGTGGCGACTGATCCATGGCAAGAGTTCCAATCCCGCACACAGAAACAGAAAGAATCTCCGAAGATATATGGGCTCGAATTGCAACGATTACTTCAGAAGGCAAGACCAAACTGGAGGCGTGACTATGAATATTTTCTGGACGAATTGTTCATGCACTATATCAAAGGCTTGAGGGATCCGGCCCATGCCAAATTAGTACAGAAAGAATGGGCCCGGGGCACGTCCATGGTTGATCTGTTTGTCTCGTTGGACCAATTCGAGAAGAAACGTCGCCTACTAGCAAGATTCGTACCGCAGAGTCGGGTACATGCCGTACATGAAGAGGAAAAAGTTACTTCTTCTAGTGACTCGGGAGACGAATACATAGCAGGGGTTAAGGTTGATGGGAAGAACAAAGGCCGATTGAAAAAGAGATCGATACCAACAATAGACTCTTGCATTAACAGTAAGCATGACATGTACAAAATTGAGGAAGACGCCAAGATTGAAGGCCAGATGATTTCATATTTATTTATATTGTTTAATGAGTCAACGAGTACATGGTATTATGAATATATCTGTCAAATAACTATATGTCTAGTTATTAATTATAAACCAGACATGTCACTGCGTAAATAATTGTGATTTCTCATGTTGTTATTGAATCACACGAATCGTTTGCGATATTTATTAGAATATGAGATCGATGTAAATGATTTGGAAGCAATAAAACCTTCTTGAACTTGAACTGAACTTGAACAGATAGTCACAGCAAGCCCGTTGAGAAATCTGTCGAACCCAAAACCGAACAACCAAGCAGTGTTACTGCGGGAAAACCGAGTATGGGTAAGATCATGGAAGCCATGCTGAAGCAGATGAAAGATATGATGGAGGTTAAAAGAAAACCGAGAACGGATCGCTCTACAATCAAGTGTTTCAGGTGTCAGGAAATGGGGCATTTCGCCTCGTCTTGTACCGCGGAGAAACCAGTATGGAGGGAACGTAAGGAAGAGGAATCGGTAAATTAGAGGGGGTTATTAGTAACGGCAAGCCGATAGCCCCTGTGGAAAGTTGCCAAGGTGCCATCAACGCGAATGTTATTGAATCAAGTTTCGATCATTCGCCCAGCAGCACGGGTCAAGAAGAAGGGCCAGAATCGTGTGGGGCTGGGGAGACTAGTGAAGGAATTGCCATGGGGAGCAGAACCAGGAAACCGGACACTATAGTCCATGCCACGAAGACATGACCTGTAAAACATAGTTTGCACCTATTGGTTTTGAGGAATCACTGATTATTTCACCACCACTGTACTCAAAATTATGATCTACATATGACAATGAAGCTAAGATGAAGGGCTATCATACTTTGTAATTATCATTTTGCATATTTAAAAAAATTAATACTGGTTGCCATGGCAACCGTGATCAAATTTATCTGAAATGCTCGATTTTTTGCTACCTTTCATCACTCCAACTGCTATTAGAGGTAGCCACTTTATATTTCTCATATGGAAAGTCAATAGAAATTATAAAACAAAATTCCACTTCCCCTGAGCCTTCATTGATGACTGTAACCCTTTTAGTTCCTGAGATGTGAACCTGTATAGACCCCGCCGAAATGTTGAAAACCACCACTTTTTAGTAGACCATCCAGAAAGTCGGTTAAACGTCAGGTAAAAGTCACTATATGTACCTCTTCAACAATTTGAACTGGAATCAATGGAACAAGTGGTTGCCAAGCCATCACACTTTTAATCTTTGCTGAGGAGCCAAATGTTGTACCTGTATGTCAATAGTTGGACAGAATAATATGGTATATCACTGTTTCGGCCATCCCACTATGCTCAACTTCAGGGAATTTCACTATTTGGTCTGCCAAAGAGGCTTTAGCTATTTAGATAATCACTTCAAAGAGTGCCAAAAAAGTCTCCCTCATGCTCACATTTTGGCCCATATATCAGCAGATAATCACTCTATTTCCAACTTTAATATGGTTTTGGAAAGAACAGGCAGACTGTCTTGGGAATTAATCAAAATCCCAAACTCTATGTTTAACGCAAAGGGTCTGAAGACTCCACTTGGTACATATGTGGTGCTTTAAAAGCTTGAAAATGTGCCTGACAATGGCCAACATAGGTCTAATTATCCCCTTTTTTAAGCTCCTTCTGACATAATTAGCGCTGTACTTATAAAAATGCATCTCTATATGCCATTAATTTTGCCTAAAAATGATTTCCATACATTAAACTGTGTGATCAAAAAAGAAATGACTAGGTTTAACGCATTCAAATAAGCAATTTACAGCTGTGAACACATCTTTGGGTGACCAGGTTATGTCTTGATGCAGAGGACAATAGTACAGAGGAAGGGTGGTTAGAGGAGTTGACCAGAGTAAGTAGCATCCGCCTTCTCCGAGGTCATCCGTGTCTGAATAATTTAAAGAATCATGGATTCGATCTTGGATTGGAAAATGACATCAAGAGATTCGCTAGTAATCTGTCCGTAATGGACGGGAAGAGATGGTATGTGTCGGTATCAGTGATTGGCAGGTTGGGAGATTTTTTGATAGATAGTGGGGCTAGCCACTCTGTTATCTCCAAGAAGTTTTTCGATTTGGTGTCTGACATGGATGAGGACCTCACAACGAGGGTAAATGCATGTGGGGCCCACGGAAGCAAAATACCGACATTTGGTAGGACTTGTATGATTGTAGTATTAGGAGGAAGGGAATACCTATTTTCACCAACGGTGGCGGAGATAGAGGATGTTGGAATCTTAGGAATGGACTTCGCGTCATTATATGGCGCTATATTGGACCCAATTACGGGCAAATTGAAGTTAAACCATCCGTATAGAGACCGAATCCAATGCATAGCCAAGAACGTTAGTGGAATTGCATGTGTAGCACAAACCGTCAAAATACCGCCCGGAATGGCCTGTGATGTCTTGATGTCATCCATCAGATGTTTTAGGGGTCAAGCAGGAGTATTCGAACCGGACATGGAAATGTTGAGAGAGAAGGGATTGGAATCGGCAGACACATTGGTGGGAAATGCCTCATGGGCAGTAACTCCTGTAACCAATCCGGGTTTGAAAACGGTATATCTAAATAAAGGCACTGTAATAGGCAAGGTTGTACTCGCAGAGGCGGTCACCGGTAGTCAGATGGATATGTGCAGTGTAAGTGAGAAACCTGAACTGGAGCAAGGAGTGAATCAATTGTTGAAAGATTCCGCGCTAGAGGGTGAAGAACAGAAAGGGATGTTGAGAACGGTGTTGGAGGAATGTGCGACAGCATTCGCGAAACCAGGAGAACCGTTGGGGAGGACTGAAAAAGTATTACATTGCATAAAGACCGGGGATGCGGAACCTTTCAAAATACCATACCGCCGACTGCCTTTGGCCAAGAAAGAAGTGGCTGAGGAGGAGATCGGAAAGATGTTGAAAGAAGGGGTGATTGTCCCGAGTACCAGCCCTTGGAGTAGCCCGGTATGTATGGTGACCAAGAAGGATGGAGTATCAGATTTTGTATCGACTACCGTAAGTTGAATAGATTGACCAAGAAGAACTCCTATCCTCTCCCTCGGATAGACAAGACTATTGATTCCCTGGGAGGAAACAAATGGTTTTGTACGATTGATCTACAATCCGGATACTGGCAGGTGGGAATGAAAAAGGAAGATATGGAGAAGACCGCGTTTTCGAGCCATATTGGTTTGTACCAATATAATGTGATGCCTTTTGGGTTGTGTAATGCCCCGGCCACGTTTGAGGCTATGATGGAGACGTTATTGAGTGATATATTATGGAAGAAATGTTTAGTGTATTTGAACGATGTAATAATATTCGGGAAATCGTTCGAAGAATGTCTGGAGAATTTGAGGATTGTATTGAAACGGATTATATCGAATGGACTAAAACTGAAACCGAAGAAATGTAGTTTTTTTCAGAAGAGTATCAACTATTTGGGACGAATCATCTCGACGGATGGAGTAATGGCCGATCCGGATAAGATTCGAACAGTGATGGAATGGTCGGCACCTAGAAGTCCAAAGGAGGTGCGCTCGTTCTTGGGTTTTTGTTCATACTATCGAGATTTCTTGCCCGGATATTCGAAACTGAGCTATCCGATTCAAAGTCTGTCACATTGGACGCCGGGGAGAAGGAAGGAATTGTTTCCGTGGGGTTTAGAGCAAGAGGAGTCTTTTCGAGCGATAAAGAACCTTTTTAAAGAGACCCCGGTACTCAGATATCCGACTCGGGATGGCCATTTTATTTTAGATACGGATGCCAGTAACAAATGTATAGGGGCAGCCCTTTCTCAGGTACAGGATGAGGAGGAGGTACCCATAGCATTTGCAAGTAACACGATGAATAAAGGACAACGGATACGGCAGATTGTGATACCTACTGCCATGCGGAAGGACATAATGTTCTTCTGCCACGGACACCAGACCAGTGGACATGTCGGTAAGAAGAGATCTCTAGAACGGTTAGGGAGGAAATACTACTGGCCGGGAATGAGTAGAGATCTACTAAAATGGATAGAAACCTGCCCTAAGTGTTGCACTAGTAAGACGGGATGCGGAATGGGTAAGATGCCTCTAACTCAGGAACTATTCGGGGTGAGATTCGCGCGAGTGGCTGTAGATATTATAACCGGATTCGTAAAGACCCCAGAAGGTAATACTTGTATGATGGTGGTAACGGATTATTACAAGAAGTATTCACGAGTGTTTCCGATGAAAGACCATAAGGCTGCCACATGCGCTCGAGCACTGGTGAAAGGTTGGATCCTGTATCTGGGAGTACCTCTCATGTTGCACAGTGATCAGGGATGGGAATTCGAGTCGAATCTGTGGCAGGAGATGTGCCATCAGTTGGCGATTTGTAAAACCTGTACTAATCCATACCGGCCGCAGAGTGACGGTCAGGTAGAAAGGTTTAATCGAACCCTTCTACAAGTATTAAAGGGTCTAGTAAATCAGAGAATGGATGACTGGGATGAACAATGTGATTTTGTGTGTCATGCCTATAACAGCACCGTACATGCTAGCACTAACTGTTCCCCTAATTTATTAGTATTCGGTGAAGATCTGATCATGCCCGCGGATCTAGTATTTGGGGTAGTAGGGATGAACCCGGAGGTACCATGTCAAATAATGTTCGTGGAGGGCCTAAAAGAACAGTTTAAGAATGCATACGAATTGGTTAGACAGGAATTACAGAAGAATGCTAAATGGCAGAAAGTTGGGTACGACACAAATCTTAAGGTAAGGAGATACGAAGTGGGAGAGTTGGTAGGACGATACCATGAACCGTTAGTAGGAATTAAATTAAGCGATAATTGGGATGGACCTTGGCGGATCACACAGCGGATTAGTGACAACACTGTGCTAATGAGGGATACGCATGGTAGGAATCAGAAATCCAACGTTGATCGGCTGAAACCGTGGAAAGGAAGGGAGTACTCCGCGGAAATGTTCAAAATGGGGGCGGATGAATTAAATCAGATAAGGAAGGAAATTAAGAATGTGGCAGTAAAACGTGGGGTGGGACGCCCGAAGAAACAGAAGGTGCAGGATGAAAACTCACCAACACGATCGGTGAGTAAGAAATCCAAAGTCTCGGCAGGCGAAGGGAAGCGCAGGGGGAAGACGTTGAGTGCGGCCCGCTCACCGTCCGAAAAGGCCCCTACCGCCACCAGGTACCTAAAACCTCACCCAGGAGGGGTGAGACGCAGTCCTAGATTGAACCCAGGGACTGCAATTACCTAGCCTGAAACACAACGAATGTAATCCAGTTTTATGTTATGTCATATGATTATCCGGTGTGGCAGACCGGGTACATCTGTCTTATGTGTTGGAACGATACCCAGGCACTAGAGGAGGGGATTAGTTAACCGGATTAGAGTGTTCCTGAGGGTGGTGGACAGATAATCCGGCGGGTTGAGCATATGCTACCTGTAAATATATCTACCTATACTCCTGATGAACTCACTGCGAACCTATGAAAGACTCCGACAGACAGCAATTAGTACCGTAATGAGTGGCGCGAAAACCCTTTTGTTTACATCTGGAACGAGGTCAAGAGGTCACGCCCCGGGCGGGATCTCGTGGGGTGACGCGCATGCGCGGAAGGTCGTTCCGGGTGGAAGAATCGCCATATTGATTTTTGGTGGGCCAAAGGTCAACAGCGAGCGCACGAGCAAAGGTTGTTTTCAAAGCGAATTAGAGCAGTAAAACCCGGTTAGTGGGAGACCCGGGTTGGTTGTAAGTACAGGCACCCGGTGAAGACCAGGAATCTGAAATTTATTGAACCGTACCCCGAGAAAGAGACCGAAAACATGGCAAGTTCTTGCCGCACCGTAGATGACAGTATCGATATGACTGATGTTATGAATGAACCGCTATCACCCGTCACTGGAATCGAAGAGGCTGCATTAGGCAGCGTGAGCATGGAAGAAGAAACGGGGGAATATGATGAGAATGGACGGTCTGTATTTAAGCCTGTTGTCACCAAGCTGAAAGAACCCGACCAAGAAGGGTTCGTGAGTCGTTATGATGGCCGGGAACTATTTCTGGCCGATGAATTGATTGTATTACCGGAGGGAGGAGTACCTTGAACTCTTCCGAATGAACTTAGAGACTGTCTGATAGCTATATTAGGGGCCGATGTCTATGAATCGTTGCCTGCGAACTGGCTGTTATTCTTTCCCGAGATGCAGAAGGGACTGAATGTACATGAAGGTTTCCGCAAGGCCGTATTCGACTGCGAAGTGATGTACCGAGCCAAGCGGCTGCCGGTACTTCCTATCAGCGTTCCGGGAACGACTCGAATCGGTATCACAGGACTCGACATCCAGGCTGATATTTATTTTAGGGAGCCGGAAAAGAACATCTTGCCACGAACCGTAGAGGGGTGGGAGAAATTAGCGAACCGGAAAAGGAAGACGAAATTATTTAGTATCAATATAGATGAGTTGTATGACCGAATGACGAGAGTGACAATGATCCATCTCGCAGGGACGAGATCATAAGTGCTTTGATCCGGGAGGGAAAGAAAAACAAGGGATACGACCCGAAACTGAATCGAGACCCGTCCGAAGAGGAGGAGAAGGAAAGGATAGCGGTAGCAAAAGGGAAAGTGGTGCTCCGGAAATCGAAAATAAAGAAGGAAAAGAGGGAGGAGAGTCTCGAAAGTCAAACGGACACGGATTCGTCGGACTTTGAGAAGGTTCTCAGTCCGAAGGAGAAATGAGCCGCTAAGAAAGGGGGGAAATGTAAGAATCCGAAAACGAAAGTCGTCGACCTAACAGTAAGCCCGAAAACAGCAGAAAAGGTGACTGAAGGGTTGAAGAAGAAAGAACCGACGCCCGGACAAGTGAAAGCAATGCAGGCTGCTGCAAGTGCGGGGGTAGGGGCTATTATAGAAAAGACTAAGTTGAAAGGGAAAGTCGAATCTGATGTGGATGTAAACATGAGTGAGGGGGAAGAAGAAAAGGAGGAAGTGGGGGATGAACCGGAAGGGGAGGTCACGAAACCGAATTTTGGTTCAAACTCACCAGACTGGCTAACCCATAGATTGTCCTAGCGCTAACCCCGATAACCAATGCGTCGATAGTTAATAGGGCTTAGCATATGGCCATAATGTAATTATCTCATCACATGCTAGTAGGTATAGGAACAACACAGTGACACCTCTGAACAGTTCCCTCATGCGTGGGCATCTGACTGGGCAGAGCCACCAGGAGCTGTGCTCTGACCAACCGTGACAAGTGTCACCAGGGGTGGGGAGGGGGAGTATTTTTGTCCCTCGGATATGTAACACCAGGGTGCTCTTTGCCTTGACCTGCCCCCAGTCTTAAACTTCATAGTGTGCTGGAGGATCTGCAGCATAACACTGCATGCAGACCACATCTATTCGTAAGCAGTGCTAAGAATAGTAATCTATAGGTCATTGTCTCTCACTCAGTAGTTAAAGTGTTGTATAATTCCTAAAATTACTATTTTTAAATAGCTTTTGCAAATAGCGAGACAGGTAGCTAAAGGTCCTCGCCCTCAACATCTCAAGACAGCATCTAAACAACAGAGCTCACAAAAAAAAAATTCTCCACATTTCTCCATCGTTTATCAAATTTCTCAACAACACAATTGTTTTTCTTTCTTTTTGCCGTCAACATCGAAAATCGAAAAGAAAAATATATGAATATTTTGGGTGAGCCTACTCGGCCAATGTTGACAGTTGACAAGAAGAATTTTCGTGGTTGACAGCAAAAAAAAAATCACTATTTTGAGAAATTGCTTGAACGGTCTAGAAAAGTGAAAAAAAAAAATATATAAAAGTGTTGCCTGAGTCTCAAAGGGCCTCTATCCCACAGGTATTTGAGGGATAGGAGCTTTTTGAGACTGTCCATCCAAATAATCTGGTAAACGTATAGACACATTATGTACATGAGTTATGTTTTCACTTTTTATGATCAAGCATACAATTGAATACTACATAATACCAAACAGGCCCATTCACTCTTCCCTGATATTTCAAAACAAAGGTTTGTGGATGAATTAGAAGTATCTAGTTGTTTGGCTCAGTATCAGGTGCGGAAAAGCACATGCCAACAACCCTCTCTACAGTATATATAGAAACAAACTTATAGTTTACACTTTTATAAATAGAAGACATACATGGGCTCTAAAGCGTCTTTGGTATCAAATGAGTTACCTGAATGGTTTCCTTTACCGCTGCTCTAATGTTTTTGCATACTTTATCGCTGAGCTGCAATAACAAATAAACGAATTGGAATTATTCATGTATATTTTTTCCAATCTTAGGTCACCGTTCTCAACACTTCTGTTAATATATCACATTCTTATTCTCTATATTGTAAGCTGTTGAAAAAAGGATCAGCAGACAGCAGGATCACTGTGTTAAGTTAACATCAATCATATTTGATCGCTCTAAAATTGTTACTATCTTAGATATTTTTATAGCAGAACTAACCTGAGGAATGTTTAACGTCCTTTTCAATTCTTCATCATGTGTCATGGCAGCAAGAAAATACTGGCCGGTGTGTGAAGCTTTTTTGAAGAACGATTTGATGTCTGGGGTTTTCTCCTGAAGCAGGCATCCAACTGTCACCATATCCTGGAAAATCGGGTTTACAAATACAGGTTCACACTGCGACCGCCCAAAGCCGATGTCCTTTTCCTTGTAGTAAACTATCCCAGGGGGTAGTATATCACCTATCAAAAGGTAAAACATAGATTATGGAATTATTCAAAATCTGCCCATTGATATTCATGATTTCAATACAACGATTGATCAAGAATAAGAACATATTTGAGGAAAAAATGAGTATGTTGAAATTGAATTACATTTGTTAGTATATTGATTTCTGAATTGAGTCAATATAGTGCAATATTCTCAGTTTGAGGCCGCACCATTCTCTGTGATACCTACCTGCGATTCAAGCATTACTTTGAAAGACGTCTTTGTCTTCCATTTGACTGTTCTAAGGATTACTGTCCACTGGGGAGCTTCGGCCAATTAAGCCCATATATTTTCAGCACAACTTCGGCCAATTAGAGCCCAGTGGACCGTGGCCATCACCAAATTGTATTCAGAAAAGGGGAGTCTCTTGTGACATTGGAAGGGTAGACATCCAATTTAACAATTCCACCAGACAGATTGAACCTTGTATGTAGGCATAATTTCTATCAAACCTTTTGCAATATAACTGTCGTCACCTACCATCATTCTTTGCCGGTGTCGGAATCCTATAATGGGTCCCATAAGAGATTTTCTTGGTTCCATACTTGAAGTTCTTGAGATTTGTCATCGATTGAATTATAGTCTGAAAAAGGTTGTTCTGTCCATTTTCTCTAGCGGATGACATATCCTGTCAATTTTATTGAAAAAAAGGAGTTATTACTAATAGGAAACATAACTGGTGAAGTTCGATTATTGAACAGGGCCCACATATCTCTGATGCACGACCTAGATAATATTGTTTTCTTTAACCATTTAATGTATTGTTTTTCCAGTATCCTAAATGCTGTTGGCTATCTATGGCAGATTTGAAGGGGGTGGTGTTGGGAAGCGCCTCCGTCTTTGATGAAAACGTACATTCGTATATTGTACATTTTAGCTCAAAAATCGGTAAGAAAATATCTTTCCAGTAGCACAAGCCCCCCATTTGTTTAACGTCATGGTAACTGCACCAGCAATCAAATACCTCCAGGATTCCTGATGAAAAACGTCTACGGTCTGATGACACCAACTGCTAAAGTTAAACTTGATGAAGATAACATATATTCACAATGTGATGTTGTCCTTTGTTTCCCCACCCTCCTCATCAGAATCCAGTACACATTGCTATGCCGTGCTGTATTTGATATAAAAAAAACACATGTTAACCATACCATAAGAAGTTCACCAGTGATTCTGGAATATGTCAGTTGCTTTGGGTCGGAGCGCTCCAGGATGGAACACATGGTTGCACAGGTCTGAGGATTTCCACATAACGACAAGAGGGTTTTATCATTATCTATCATAGTGAGAACTTGGTGTCTCTTTTGAGCTGGGACTTGTCTCTGGACCAATTCCTTTATTTCCTGCCAGTTTAGATCAGCCAAAGCCATTATACAGCCGATCTCCTTGTTCTTGAGTGGTCGCTTAACACTGAAATTAGTGTAAGTGTTTTTATATATAGAGGAAGTTAAATAATGTACAGTAAATATCTATGCACGTTAATATGTCTTTCTGAAAGTCTGCCAGCGCTGTGGCATCAAACAAAGTACACAGAGAAAAGGGTGTCCAGTCAAAAGGATGTCCAGGTTGCCTTCAAAATAACTTCCCTCTTTCGAAGAGCCTAGGTGACTCCCTGGAAAATCTAATAGAGTCACACATGAGAGTCGCATAGCTCCCTGACTCCCCTAGACAAGTCACACAAGGACCAGGGCTCCTCTATAAAGGAGAGTCATTATGGGGCCAACCTGGACTCCTTTTAGACGCTGTTTCTCTGCTCTGTGTAAGTTATAGTTATTCTGCAACTGAAACACAGGTCTGTGTAAAGCTAGCTGTTTTTTGCCATGGAATAACATATTTACGAAAGATGTGCCATGTTTAATAGATAGTTCTAATAATTACATGTGTAGACACATCTATTATACTACTATTAATACGAATATAGACAATGGAACACATAATAAATGAAACAGTACACTGTCGTTGCATTTTCTGTAAAAAGATGCCTTGATGTTACAATCTTGCAGCTTTTGGGTAGAGCATGCCCATTGAAGATATTGGAACACCAATCTGAGGCAAGCGTCCTGAATACTCCACCTTTGACTTTTCGCTTTGACTTATTCTGCTTGAGGGAATCAATATCATCTAGAAAATAAAACTATTTATTCTGAGCTACATTAAAACATATTTATCATCCTGATTCGGCATGTTGTACAACCGTGATGTGTATCAAGTAACGTGATGTGTAGTAATACACATCACGGCTGACCATCAAATTGTAATGTTGATGTATTGTATAATACACGTGGTTGCCCTATTAATTACAGGAACTCACATTTTGTGGTTATTGAGTGTGTGTATTCTCATAAATGGTCTACTCACCAAGTAGCAGCACAATGCGATGTGATTCAGACTTTATCCAGATGGCCAGTTCATCAAGGTCCACGTCTGTCTTGTGTGTAGAATGCTTCAGTAATAGTTCCAGCAATGTCATCGGCCGTTTCAATCGCACAAGGGACGCGATGTGCAAGAGAAAAACACATGGGTACTTCTCCCCCCATCCTTTAGCTTCCCACTGATCCATAAACCAGTCCAAAAGCCAAGTCTTTCCCATCCCGGGTTTACCATGGATGAGAATGGTCGATCCTTTCTTAGCTGGAGGAAAGAGCTTCCCAGGCTCCATGTTCCCACATTGAGCATCGTTCAGCCGTCTACTGACAAAACAGTCTGAGCGATAAGGCGTGGCTCCTATTCAAGCAAGTATGAAATGTATGTTAGTTGGATCCTTATATAGTCAGGCTAATCTGGCAAAAAGCCACGCCTAATGATGATGTTTCTATACTTTTTGTTGAATGTGCTGAGGAATATCATTTACCAATAAATGCATATCTATATGTCTTTATTTGATCCCGATGGAAGTTTGAATTATAAGCATATCCATATTATAATCATTACAGTTATCGCTTATCACAAAATATTTCATCACATCATCCAAATTGGTTATGGTGATACAGTCATTCGAGTAATGTCACAGATTTTTAGATCTTAATGGACATTATGAGCACAGTTTAATCAATAGCATCCATCCAATGACTCAAAACCCAATCTTCATATGCAAGAATCAACACGTATCTAAAGACTACTGCAAACGATGTGTTTGGATCAACTGTCTCAGTCAGTAACCAAGGAAAGATGCTGTGTGCAGGAAGTCCCACTGATTGAGTCGGGATATTTCAAACATGACTGATTGATATGTTCTGATCCGATCAGATGGCTATTCGAAAACTCAGTTTGCAGTGGCCATAAAGCTGGGACACTACTACCCGATTTTCAAGCCTGATCGGACCTATTCTCACAAATCGGACCCAAATAGATGTAAATATAAACAACCCTATGATTCAGGGTTTGTTTAGGTCCGATTTGTGAGATGAGAAAATCGGGTAGTGCAGTCCCAGCTCTTGGAGCCCCGTATATTCCTTGCTAGCTATACTTTTTACCATAATTCTGTATAATATAACTTCACTGTGATCAAATCTTCCATTAAATGCTCATGATGTTCAAATTTTGAAGTGCCGATTTTGAAGCATCAATTTAAAGTACACCTTAGACTTGCGACTGGGCACGTTGTTATAATAGATAGCGACTACTTGATAACGTGCCTGGACGATAAATACACCTGTGCAATCTTAAAAGAGTCTTAGATGATCCCTACCGGTGCCCACCGGGGTCTTCCCAAAGGATTCATATCTATCCACATCCATTGATACAAGAAGGGACAAGTAAATACATGTATTCGGCTCGGAATGGCATGTGAAATGATTTGTCTTCCAGGATATAAATACACACACTTTTATAAGCGTACTCTAAGTACCATCCAACAAAACTAATGTAAAGAAACACCACAACATACTCCGTAATCATGAACAGATTACTATTTTTTTCACAAACGAGTCTTACCCTGTTCTTGTTGTATCTTATGTCCTTTCAAGGTTTGTTTCGTTGATACTGTTGAGTTTCTAACAGAATCTGCCATCTCTGATTTAGTGTAATGCTGAAATAGAAAAAAAAGAAATCTATAGAATTATTTCTAGATAAATTTGAAATCACTAATAACAATATAATTATGGTGATTTCTCGTATTCCAGTCTCTATATATTGGTGGTAACATTATAGGGGTTACCACGGTATGTGCGCAAGCGGGAATTGTCAGTATTCCATACCAGGGTGACACTGGTGCAAGACTGGGTCTAACCTGTATGTTTACTTCTTTTCCAGCGCTCAGTGTAAGAAATATATATCAACTCCAATTCAATATGAATTAAATTTTTCAAATTTTAACAAAGCATATTTAATACATCACATGATTACACCATTTTTTGCCGATGAGGATTATAAAACATTTTAATACTGTGTACAGAGATAGGCCTGCATGATACCAAATCATATATATATATATGGTGCTACTATAAAACCTATGTGAAAGCCAACAATTTAAGGGGATTTTCGGCCCGAATCGGCTTACAGCATTCCAACAAGGGGGTAGGGATTTTTGAGACTTAGGGGGCTCACATACCATTCTATACAGATTGTTAGGAACTTACCAATAATGCCATGCTTCAGAGAATATAGTTTAATCTGCTTTTTTCATTTACATTTTCATTTCAAAGGGTCAAAACCCTGAAATTATGCATGAGACCCCATACCAAAGTTGCTCTAATTTTGAGCAATTGATTTAATGTTCTGGGGAAGTTTAAGAGAAATCCTGAGACTTTTACTACAATCGTAAATAGACAATGAAAATGTATTCCTACTTTTCCCAGAATACAAAGTTGCAAATCTCCAAAAGACTTTGTTTCAATATAAGTGAATGTTCTTTTGTTTTAGGGTACAAAACATTGAAGGTATTCTGATGACGTTGATTCAATGGGATCGGCCCAATTTAAACCGGAATTGACCTGTGATATTGATTGTGGCATTATTTTTAATTCCAGGTGATACCTTAGGTAATTACGGGAATTTTTGTCAATGATCCTAATATCCAATTCAATATCCTCATCTACCCAGATCTAAATTGATTCATCGTTTTCATGGTTAACTGCATTGCGAGCTATCATCTAACTGTCATTATTTAATTTGCCATTACAGAATGATCCTGGAACTGTCCACTTTTAGCCCTTTCTGGCCGTGTCTGGTTCAAGTATTACATAATAAGTTGATGGAGAATCAAACACATCCAAATTCACAACACAGGAGTACACCTTTATAGGTGCTTGATAATGCATTGATACACTATGCCCGTGCATGGTCATAATGATTTATGGATGCAGTCCTGGTGATGAATTCATGCCAATCCGTTGGGAATGTATTGATTTACCCCAGTGGTGTCTATATGATGCTGACATGATAATGAGTTACGTGCAAGGACTGCATCCAACCATTAATGCATTAATGCATTAATCATACGGCTTTACGGGTTGAATTTTAAAATTCACGTCAACTTGCAAAAATGTAACTTGAATTGAAAGTGAAAACACCACTTCATCCATTTACTGTCACCTATCAACTGTCGATTCAAGTAGACCAATTTAAGACTGCTATCTTTTAACACCTCCTTTAACCAAAACAAATGCAAACATCAAAGTTGAAAGTAGAACGAGAATTGAAAAAAACACTTTAGTTTTCCTCAGCACTACATCTTTATTAGTTCCCAGCACTATCTCTAGGGCCCTTACTAACATCTACAATATGATACTCTGCATATATTATAGTCATCGGGACTAGAGAATTAGTGCTAGGGACTATACATGTACTCCTAGGGACTATGTGTGTTTTCCTGGGGACCACATAGGTATGCCACATAGCCTATGTGAATCTATGGACAGGGGTCCTCAGCACTACAGATGTAGTCCTCAGCACCAGACAGGCACTACAGGTATATAGTGCTGAGGACTACAGTCGTAGTGCTGGGGACTACCGATTGAAGGTCTTTAGACTATGTCTGTAGGACTACCGAGGCCTGTCACTGTAGATCTCCCTAGTATCAAACCCACAAAGGGCCAAATCGGTTTCTGCTTGGGCAGATCTCAGTACTTGGGTTTTACCTGGGCTAGTGGCAGGGTTTCAGGCAGGGTCGGAACAGGTTGCCCGAATTGTGAAAACAGATTAGACCCCGTCTTGAGCCCGTTGGTTGTGGTCATTGGGTTTCGGTGTGGCCCCATGCTGGCTGCCTGATGTGGGCGCAGATCAGTTTCAAAGTGGGTTACCCAAGGTGGGTTGAGGTGGTATTTGAACAGGGCAGACTGGTGTGGTAGTTCTGACACTCTACACTAGATGGCCCCTACTATACAATATATAGGGTTTCTTTTCAAAGCAGGATCGACTTTCAGTAATACAATGAAACCAAAAGAGATTACTAATTTGCAGAATAGGTAATAATGAGCGCGCTGTTGCCCCCACATGGGGCCACACTGTGTTTGCTACTTTGGCTGGTCCTCAGGACTATGGTGCTGGTTTAGCAGTCCCTAGCACTATACTTATAGTCCCCAGCATTATCATTTTATTAGTCCCCAGGACTACACATTTAATTCTTGTAGAAGCAGAGGGGGCCTATTCTAGGACTATACTAGGATATAGTCCTGAGCACTCAAATCGAGTGCTGGGGACTAGTCATAGTGCTGGCAACTATGCAGTAGGCCCTAGGCCCCTATATAGGCGTTATCATCCAGTAGGCATACTTTTAGAATAATCAGTGATGCAGAGGCATAGAGATAGGGGGCCTATAGTAGCTCTATAGCCCCCAGCACTATGATTATAGCTTTGTCATAGTCCTGAGCACTACACCTCTAGTCCTCAGCAATACCAGAGTCCACCTGTAGTCCTCAGCACTATGACTGTAGTCCTCAGGACTATGACAAAGCTATACCTAATCCTAGACCCCCGCCCCTGTTTGCATCTGCAAAAATATAAAGAGACTTCCCTCCCCCCCCCCCTCAACGCGCCTGCTCCGCTTGGCAGGCGAGTGAGGCAGCAGCCGTAGTCCCCAGCACTACAGTGCCCACAGCAATCACTCTCCTGCCTCGCATATGCTTCATGACAATAAACGAACATGCACGTTAAAGCATTGGATATAATTATCATTTCACCCTTATGGGATTAAACCTGGCTGCATCACACCAACTCTTGGGCAGTGTAGCTGTATTCATGAATCATGACGACATGGGACCCACTGCATTATTGTAGTATGCACTCTGCAAATGGTTAAATTGCTAATATAAGCCGAATGAGAGGGCGCTCTGGAAGCCTAAATATCACCCAGCAGGATCCCCATGTGTTAACCTCTTAGGTTTGCATAATGCTGTAAGATAATGTGTTCTTTTTCGCCATGGTGCATCCAGCCCTTGTGAATAGCTTGCCGTTGCTGCATTCAGGCATCATGTTTACCCTTTGGGAGTTTATGGTCGATGCTTGAATGCAGCCTATTTGAATTGTTAAAGTGTCAAACATATATATATATACGAATCAAAGTCAGCTTTGATTCGATACCAAACAAGGCCATCTACCACAAAGTTCTAGGCCAGGATATCGCGAAGATGTGCCGTTTAAGGGCTGCACACTGGTTTAATATACCTATTATATCCTACAACATTTAAAAATCTATAGTTAGTTGTGCATTAAGTATCAGTTGTACAACATAGTGGTTATGCCCGATGACACAAGACTTTCATATTTTTATGTGTCCTAAGTACTAAGTGCATGATACAGTCACATAGTGTATGGGAAAGTCGCTTCAATTGAACGGTTACCATATATATGGTACATATAGCGTGGCTCCAGGGAAGACCAGACAAACTATATTACATTTATGTATACATACTCGATCTGCCATATCCTGGCGAGCCCCTGACTGTGAGGACATAATACCTTTATTTGTGGTAATTTTAACACCTACAGGAGGAGGCTAGTTTCATTATACCTAGCATATGATAGTCATATCGATTTTAATTTGTAAATCATATATACATATATGATCTTTCCATCTCAATAGTAGAACCTACAGCTACAAACACTAATAATGTTTTTACAGCTTTCTCACTGATTATAATATATGATTTAGGGCCTGCCTACTCAAATAGCTACTTATCCATGGAATATATTGTTTGGTCTATGTCATATATCCAAATGTAAATATATGCGTCATAGTTTGGTGTGAGTGTGTGTGTGGGGGGGGGGGGGGGGTCAGGTGTGGCAGGGCGCATGGGGTCGAGGGTTAGAGGTAGGCACACATGTATGTACATGAGAGGGGCAAATGTGCGGGCTATAGTCTATATTTGGTTCAGTAAGATGAATGACTATACATGCAGTTTGATAACTGGTCTTCAATGTTGTTTAATGTTAATTCAACATTGAATCGTATTTTACTCAAAAAAAGATTTGACATCATACGCAACAATCAATAAATTGGTGATTTTGCCTCGAAAGTTGATTTTGATTTAAATATTGATTTTGACTTAAAATTTGATTTTGATTCTTATATCAATTTTGACTTAAAGTCGATTGTGACACCAAAATAGATTTTTACTTCAACAACCGTCTGTACTCTAAGCCAATTTTTACTACAAAAGCCAGGTGAGAAACTGACAACAAGACACACAGTTTCCACTATTGACAGTTTTCCTGAATTACTAATAACTGGAAGATTTTCCACTATTGGAAGTCTGAACTGTCAATACCGTTTTTGATACAATATTCGCATAGTCAATTATGGCACAAACTCCTGAGTTATGCAGTTTTGGGGCAGAGGAGGGTTTAACTAAAAAGTTCTTTAAATGTTTAAACAAGTTGATTATATTGAAAGGTATATATCTTGGCTCCTTGGAACACTTTTTGATGCATCTCTAGCCCTAGCGGTTCAGTTTTTATTGCCTCGCAAAGCTGATTGCCATTATTTCGGGTGATTCCGAGACCGAAAATACATGGATATTGATTTCTTGGTGTTAAATACATCATAGCAACTCCTAATTTTGTTTACAACATGGTACAACATGTATCTAAAAGCATACAAAAAATTGATATCCTCAAAAAAAAACTTTTTGAGTTGTAGCCCGATCAATTTTGAATATTAGCCAAAATTACGACAATTTCCGTCACATACTCTCAACTTTACACTATTTTCCTCAAAATGGTTCAATTAGTCCTCACAATCAATCTACCATATCCTCATCATATATACTTCAATATATGTGGAGCATTAAGACCGTTGGTTGTACCTACTATGCACAGTACTGGCCTAAAGTATGGCCTGATCACTGATTTTGCGTCTCGGAATCACCCACATGATTCACCCATTAAATTATACATAAAGGTCTCCCATCACTAGCAAACTCCACACAACCTCTTTAAACTATCTCTACATGTACTTAACATGTGTGGGCTGAGTCTTGGGTATATTTTACAACATTTGCTACCTTTTAACTATGCGCACCTTTTAATATAAACCCAGATTCTGAATTTCCGTCTCGGAATCACCCATATCAAGCCGCTAGACATAAAGTTCTCTCATCACAACCAGACTCCACCCAACCTCCTCAAACTATCTCTACATGTACATAACATGTGAAGGCTGAGTCCTGGGTATATTTACCATGATTTGGCACCATTTGCCTATATGCACCATGTCTTATAAAATAAATTTCCTTTATTTTTCTTACTTTCCTGATATTATGCGACCAGATACAAAAATAATATCATCATAGTAGCACTCTAATACCTGTATGGCATAAGGTTAACATGTCTTCTATCAGGTTAAACAGTAACAAAGGCAATCATATGGTCCACATATGCATGCTATCCCCTCTAATATGTATCACATTTCAGGAATTTCCGTCTCGGAATCACCTGGTGATTCCGAGACGGAAAATATGTTTACCCCTCCTGGAGGCTAGATTATTGGATTTGGCACAAATCTTTTTTTCTCCAGCATAAGACAAAATAGTTACCTTACCATCTGGGGTACAATGGATACACTGTGTATCTTCTTTTTTTACTATATAGGGGTATCAAGATGAAAGGACCGTTGAGAATTGTGCTGACAATACACACTTAAAAGGCTCTGGTGAAAAAAATACAGTACATATCTAGTGAAATCCACGTGAATCAATTGACTATACCATAGGGCTAATAAAAAATGATTTTAGGGTTGGCTGTTACTGTCCCAGTAGACATGGGAGACATGTAAAACATGTTATTTTAAGGTTTTTTGACGTTTTTAGGGGTTTTTGGGCCTTTGGAGGGCCAGAAAACGAAAAATATTGGGCCAATACACAAAAAAAAAAGAATTCCCGAATTGTTAGGATGTTTTCTCACTTATACCAAGTCTTTGAAAAAATTGGTGCAAAACTGGTTATTCTGTAGGGCTATAAGCCTGAAAAGGACCAGAAATAGCTAAAACAACATAAGTCAGAGGTTTGAGCCTATTGATAACACTTAATCGCTTTTGGATCTTTTGGGTCCATGCATGCTTACTGTTTGGCGCTAGATATTATAGGGTGCGGCTTCTACACGAGTTATTACATGTATGTATAAGTTAATTACAGAGTACTAAATTAACAATTTCCATACCTCCTGTTAGGCATATATAGGACTTTTAAAAGTTGGAGGTGCAACTCATAAACGAGTTATGTCTCTACAGTAGGTGGTGATCAAATACAGTCAAAGTTGTGGATGGGGCTAAAGTGAAAGGAGAAAAATGTTCTAGATCTCGTGGATTCATCTGGTTGGATTGGATTAGAAATAAAAAAAGATTTCTAACTGCGTCAATATATTTTCTTTAGTGCAAAGTTTAAACTGATAAAGCTGATAGAGCATGTCCTGTCTTGAAGCATCTTGTATCGTTCAAGTATTTTCTAATCAGTAGATAAATAGACAAAGGTTCACGATTTTTGGTCTGTTGACTGGGTTATTTCAGGTGTTGACGTTGGGGCCGTATTTCACGAGGCCGTAGGTTTTGACATTTTTCTGATGTATGAATAGTTATACTTTGACATAATGAGTTATAAACCAGATTTCAACCCCCATTTTGCCATAAATGCTGGCCATAGGTTTCGAAATTGTATTGTATGATATTTATAATCTAAATATTAATTATCTAATTGCCTAATGTACTACTTGGCATTTCCCAAATGAAAGCTATTGATTTGCTGTACACGAAAATGGCGATATCACAATATTTTATATGTGCTACTTCCGACCCATTTCATTAACACTGGTATAAGTATAGGGTAGATTCACCACTTTGGGACGCTTGTTAGCTGTTTAAACGTGACTCATGTTTTATGAACTACAGCTTTGTTAGTATTCCAAGCAGAATTAGTCTGATGGTATCTATAGAAAGAGGGGTATTCAAACATTGTGGCCAACCAATAATCTGTGCATTATGTAACGTATTAAATGATATATTCCTCTTCAAAGTTATGAAAATTAAGTGCCTCAATTACACCTGAAGTCGGACACCTTGTTTTTTGTTTTTTTTTACCAGTAATTTTGACTGCTTTGTCTTACTAGCATATTAGACATGGCATAACTCATCCAGGCGATGGACAATATAAAGTACTGGATATACTCCATGGTGTCGAGACTCAATATCATTGATATAAGCCAAGGCCGAAGGCTGAGGCTTATATCAATGATATTGACTCGAGACACCAGGAGTATATCCGACATACAGCCCGCTTGCATATATTGATTATGTATAATAGCCTGATTACAGCTCTTTTTCCACACATGTGGTCTAGGAGGATATCCTGTATAACCCTCCTAGGAAGTTATATAATCTTCAAACATGTTCTCTGTGTGTTCACATAGAAATACAATGTTCCTAGCATATGCTTGAGGAGTGTAGCCTCATTCTGATACAACCTAGTCATATATATATATATACTAACCCTGAACCAAGACTCTGGGCCAGACATAGTGGTCCTTGAGTACATGGTATTTCTGGTTTGGACTTCCAGAAGCTGGGTGCAAATCCCATGTCAAGCAGAACTTTTGATATGCCTGATATAAATTTTTCATTTCTTTGGCTCTTCTGATATTTCAAGAAAAAAGAAAAGAAAAGAAGAAAGAAAATGGGGGTGTGGGGGCAGAGCCCCCGAATCATCTAACAGCAGCACTAACTAAACAGTACTCTTAACTTTGTCTAATGGGACAATGCCTCACCACCATAGGCCCTAGTTAGCTAGTTGGCTATTCTGATATTTTAAAGAAAGAAATAAAGTAAAAACAAGAAAAAAAACGGGGTGCTGGGACAGAGCCCCCAATTTATACAAAAGCAGCACCAACTAAACATATATATATATACATATATATATATATATATATATATATATATATATATATATATATATATATATATATATTTATATATATATATATATGTATATATATATATATATATATATATATATATATATATATATATATATATATATATTATCCTAGCCTGTCCCTTGCCCTGCTCTACCTATCTTAGCCTGTCCCCTGCCATGCATGATCCTAGCCTGTCCCTTGCCCTGACTTATCCTAGCCTGTCCCCTAGCCTGCCTTATCCTAGCCTGTCCCCTGCCATGCCTGATCCTAGCCTATCCCTACCCTGCCTTATCCTAGCCTGTCCCCTAAAATACCTTTTCCTAGTATGTTCATTGCCCTGCCTTATCCTAGCCTGTCACCCACCCTGCCTTAACATAACCTGTCCCCTGCCCTGCCCTATCCTAGCCTGTCCTCTGGCCTGCCCTATCCTAGCCTGTCACCTGCCCTGCCTTATCCTAGCCTGTCTCCTGGCCTGCCTTATCCTAACCTGTCCCTTGTCATGCCTTATTCTAGCCTGTCCCCTGGCCTGCCTTATCCTAGCCTGTCACCTGCCCTGTCTTATCCCAGCATGTTCATTGTCATGCCTCATCCTAGCCTGTCCCTTGCCCTGCCCTTCCCTAGCCTGTCCCCTGCTCTATCTATCCTAGCCTGTCCCCTGCCATGCCTTACCCTAGCCTATACCTACCCTGCCTTATCCTAGCCTGTCCCCTGGCCTGCCTTATCCTAGCCTGTCCCCTGCCCTAACTATCCTAGCCTGTCCCCTGCCCTGCCTTATCCTAGCCTATCCCCTGCCCTGCCTTCTCCTAGCATGTTCATTGCCCTGCCTTCTCCTATCCTGCCCCTTGCCATGCCTTATTCTAGCTTGTCCCCTGGCCTACCTTATCCTAGCCTGTCCCCTGCCATGCCTTCTCCTAGCATGTTCATTGCCCTGCTTTATCCTAGCCTGCCCCTTGCCATGCCTTATTCTAGCTTGTCCCCTGACCTACCTTATCCTAGCCTGTCCCCTGCCCTGCCTTATCCTTGCCTACCCTCTCCTGGCCTGCTTTATCCTAGCCTGCCCCTTGCCATGCCTTATTATAGCTTGTCCCCTGGCCTACTTTATCCTAGCCTGTCACCTACCCTGCTCTATCCTAGCCTGTCCCCTACCCTGTCTTATCCTAGCCTGTCCCCTGGCCTGCCTTATCCTAGCCCGTTCCCTGCCCGACCTACCATAGCCTGTCCCCTGACATGCCTTTTATAAATCCTAGCCTGTACCTTTCCCTACTCTATCCTAGCCTCTCCCCTGCCCTGCCTTATCCTATACTAGAGCAGGACAAAGCCTGACCTGCCTTTCTCTTATTTCTCATGATTGACTATATCTATTAGTCATAGTGACTACTTTAGACCATGAAACCATTAAATTCATAGTCACTTGACTATATAGCCCAAATCAGCCGATTTAATGGCTGACTATAGGTTGACTATATGACTAACTTACATTAGACATAGGTGACTAACTAGGTATAGCCGTTTTTTCTACATTCACGTGACTATAGAAATGTAGTCCGTAGTGACTAACATTTCCAGTGGTCATCTTGCAAAGGTGTAATAGGATCGGGCGGGGGGGGGGGGGGCGACTTATACGTGAATGTTTAGATGTATATACTAAAAACTATTGTTGCCATAACCCTGTTATCGTTAGGCTTACATCATTTTGCAGGGGCGGCTTATCATATAAGATATTATGTGAGAATTTACGGTACATTGCAGTGGACCTGGTATTAGCCTACCCTGTTAAAAACAACTTATCTTGCATGGTTTCAGAAGAATACAATTTCAGAAGAACAAAGTCACAAATATGCCCTGGAAACAAATTCCCTTGAATTCCCCCTGAATAACACGGGTTGAACTGGGGTCAGTCCCGGGAATAACCCGGGTTCTATTCCTGAGAGCCTTTTCATAAGTTTTGGCTTTTTAACGATAGCGCCCAAATTTAACGATAGCGTTTTAAAGATAGCTGAAATGGACAAAACTGAGTGTATTTCATAAGCTGAATGTATTTCAGCTCTCTTAAAAATGAAATAACGATAGCACATGTCATTTTAACGATATCTGCCTTATGAAACACACTATAATTTTAGCAAATTCGCTATCTTAATTCCACAAGTTTATTAAAGATATAATTTTATATCTTTATATGATTAAGGACCATACCAGCTTCCCGAAAATGAAACAATTTTGTAAATATTCCTACCGGAAATGCATTTTCATAGCATTTTCATTTAGCATGATCACTCGGATTTTCTGATACAAAAGCATTAGAAACTTAATAAGGCACACATATGATAATAAAATATAAAGTTATAGACCAATTTCGAATGAGTATGATGCAGAGAAATACTATTTAAATCATCTTATTGGACATATTTTGGGAATTACGATAGCGAAAAAAAAAACAGAGTCCAAAATCGGTGGTAAAACTTGAATAAAATGTTTTCTTTACAATTTCTGGCCAAAATATCTGAGATAGGATATCATTGATACATGTATCACGTGGTCCAATCATCTGTGTTTAAGAAATAAAATATTTTTTCCTTTATCAGCAGGGTTCAAGGTCTAGATAAATATGGTTTATGAAAGACTAAATCGCTCTCTTTAAATCAAAATCGCTCTCGTTAAATATCAGTTCGCTCTCGTAAAAACGCTATCGTAATTCCTTATGAAACACACTCAATTGTGCTTTTTAAAGATAGCCCATGCATTTAACGATAGCGGAATTAACGATAGCGATAACGATAGCGAAATTTACGATAGCGACTTATGAAACACACAAAAGTTACGATATCGTAAAACTGCCTTATGAAAAGGCTCTCTGAGATATCTATCTAAACATTCTTACAAAAATATAGAGTTGTTGTTGACAAAGGGGGAAGCAGTTTTAATGAGCTTGTGCTGGTTTTGGGCCCGTTTGTGAAACTAGTGTGGATTTTTGCAGCATTATTTATCTGATATGTAAATGTGTATCATTATAATACATTATGGCAAACACACTCGATCAAAATGTTATTAAGCTTGAAGTTTATTTAGAATCCTCCGATCATTGAATGAATGTAAATAGCGAAATATAACGTCTAAATACAGCTAAAGGAAGCCTACAATTTACATTCACAAAACATAGACACTGCGTCTTGCTCAGTATTACAAAAATGTACCTTGTAATCTGTGATTATAGATTCATTTGATTACCATCAAAGGTTAACAGGAGGTTACCATCAAAGGACTCTGATCAATATCTTAGACTTTGCTGCCCTTGAATATATATAATCTTATGTTTATACTTCCACTTTGATCCCATCAAAGGTCTCCGATGACGCAGGTGAATTTGCCACCACACTGTTATCTTTGTTGCACTGGCTGGATAGACTAAAGTAACGTTCTCCATACAACAGGCCAGGGACATCCTACCTTTGAAACCTTGCTGGGGAATGATAAAAAGAGGGCATTTGGCCCTGTGATTTGCGGAAAACGATTAAACCATCTCTCTCTCTCTCTCTCTCTCTCTCTCTCTCTCTCTCTCTCTCTCTCTCTCTCTCTCTCTCTCTCTCTCTCTCTCTCTCTATATATATATATATATATATATATATATATATATATATATATATATATATAAATATATAGCTATATACAATTTAGTATATGTGAGAAAACATCTTAACAATTTGGGATTTTTCTTTTTTTTGTGTATTGGCCCAATATTTTTCGTTTTTAGGCCCTCCAAAGGCCCAAAAACCCTTAAAAACGTCAAAAACCTGTAAACATATGGTATAGTCAATTGATTCACAAGGATTTCACTAGATATGTACCATATTTTTTTCTCCACAGCCACTTAAGTGTATATTGTCAGCAAAATTTTCAAATGTCCTTTCATTTTGATACAACTATACAGTAAATAAACAAGATCCAAACAGTATCCCTTGTACCCCAGATTGTGAGGTAACTATTGTGTCTTTTGCCAGAAAAAAGAAATTTTGAAAAAAATCTAATATTCCAGCCTCCAGGACCAAATGTGTATTGTGATACTTATTTTGGTCCCGGAGTCACCCTCTTATTTTAGTCTTGGAGTCACTCGCCTTGCTGATAATAGTAAAACCCACACAGAATTGTTAATATCCTATATATATTAGTTATCTTTAGTGCCACTGCTTCCTATCCACCCCTTATAATGCTCTAAACCAGAAATCTGATAATTCCACTAATTTAACCTACATTTATACAATATTTTATTTTGGTCCCGGAGTCACCCGGGTGACTCCGAGACCGAAATAAGGTGAAATAGCCGCTTTTTAGGCCAGTACTGTGCCAAGTAGGTTCAACGAAGGATCCTAATGGTCCATATTTCCTAAAGTATATACCATCAGGATATTGTAGAGTGATTTTGACAATTAATTAAACCATTTTGAGTGAACTAGGGTAAAATGAGAGTATGTTGTTAAACTTTTAATATATTTGATAAATCTTCAATATTCATCGAGCTGTATCTCAAAAACTATTTTTCTGAGGGTATCCATTCTTGGTATGTCTTAAAACATATGTTGTCCCAGTTTGTAAACAAAGTTATTAGTTGCTGTTATGTACTTTAAGACATTATGTACATAATCACCTTATTTTGGTCTCGGAGTCACCCAAAAACGGACAATCGAGTTCATGAGGCAATAAAAAATGAACCGCTAGAATTTGAGATGTATCAAAAAGTGTTCCCAGGAGCCGAGATATATACCTTTCAACAATATGAACTTGTTTAAATATATCAAGAACTTTCTGATTTGTCCTTCCTCTATCCTAAAACAACATAAGTCAAGAGTTTGAGCCATATATATACATATATATACATATATATACATACAGGTGGACAATATAGCTAGCTAGGGAAATGTGAATGGGCTTGTATAGTAGTATTGTATTTCATGAAATATAATGATTTATATGAAAAAATATAGCCAAAATGAGATGCATTTGTATGTGTACTTCTCCGCCATTCCACCCTCCCTCACCCTCCCACTAGGGGAATAATAGTCCTATCCCTTAACCATAGGAGCTCATGAATAGATCTTCTCCTGTGCCGATTACAGCTTTCCTTAAGGTATGCGTATAGGCTAGGCCTAGGACAGTTACATACGGTGGGTCTAGGCCTACAATTAAAATCATACCGTTAAACTTAAATATTAAGTACTTTCTAAAATATCTCGACCTAGAATTCCCAAACCATAACTACATAATGACAACCGGGGGCTGTTACAGAAAACAGCAATAATTTAATAGCATAAAAAGTGCTACAAAATATATTTCTTACGTTATTTTCATTTCATTTTTCATTAAATTACACTATTGATTTAGCTTCATTATCGTGTGATATTATGGAGACTTAAACGCTATTAATTTATCAGAGATAACACCTATATGGGGGATTATTATCTAGGACAATGCATGTATAGACTTGTAGGCTAGTGCTGACAGTCACCAATGCGCTGCGCTCCACTACCGCTCGTGTATATATAGGAGCCCACATTGCAGATACTCACACTGGTTAGTACTGCGGTAGTACTGACATCTGCACTGTATGCACGGAAAAAAGGCTACATAACTAATTGCCAATTGTACACATCATTTGTTGTCATGCATATCATTTCGCAGATCATGTAAACTATCATAGTTACTGATGGCTCGATATGACAATCGTTAGTTTTACGTTTTACATCCTTTTTCAAAGGTGTAACAAGGTTTGCAGTTCTTGCCTTTGTAAAATATGTCTCAGGCATTTTTAACACAGTCAACATCCGCAATTCTTGCATATGTGATTGGATGCATACAAGCCGTTGCATTAGATTGATGATGACCCTCTTTTCCCTTTCCCCCCTTTCTTTTCTCTTTGTCAGACTGGTAATACAACTATGATCAAACACATCTCTGTTCAAATTACGTACTTTAAGACTACATAAGGTATGCAAAGCTGCCAACACAAATTTGAGTATACGAGAAATATGTACATGTGAGATATGAGATTGTTAAGGGGCCCTTTTCAGTTTGTTACTTCTTGCCTAAGTCTAAGCTAGCCAGTCAATGCCATGTTGTCTGTCAATCTTAAGAAATGCTAATCTGCCTTGTCATTATCTATTTTTCTCCTGTCATTTATCAGCCAAATGTCGCCTGTCGATCTTTAGAAAATGCCATGTCACCCTGTCGACTTTAGACATCTACCCCCATTACCGTGTTCATTGGGCTAAGCCTATCCAAGGCCCTAGACTATAGTTAGTTTCATCTAGGAATTACCAATATCTAAATCTAGAAGAAATATTGTGCCTCATGGTCCAACAATGTCGGACATTCCCATCCCCCACCCACCCCTGTAGCCATCTGTAATTCCATGCTAGATACATAATAATGAAATGGCCGGATGTTTTCACACAGTCCTGAAATGACATGACCAAATGTGTCAAACAGAGCTCTGTTAGATTATATGCGGATGATACAGTTATACATGTAAGTCATAATAATAGAAACATAGCCATAGATACATTACAATGTGATCTTGAGAACTATCATACCTGGTGTATCCAAAATAAGTTGTCTATTAACATCTCCAAGACCAAATCCATGGTCTTTACCTCTACCACCAACCACCCTAGGACTCTAGATGTACACCTCAATATCAATAATCAACTTCTTCAAGTCGTTAGCTCATATAAATACCTAGGTGTCATTCTAGACAGTAATCTCACGTTTGAGAAGCATATAAACTCCATACATAGCACTGTTGCTTATAAAACTTATCAATTGGCTTGCCTACGGACCTTCCTAACAGTATCAATGGCCTTGCAGATATATAAGACTACCATATTGCCTTATTTTGACTATGCTGACATTGTATATATGAATGCCTACCTTGGCTATATAAATAAACTTCAGTTCGATCAAAATAGATATCTCAAGATCTGCTTGGGATACAATAGATTAACTGATACTGACTATGTACAAAACAGGCAAACCTTCCAATGTTAGCTTCTCGCAGATATAAACAGCTATTAGACTACATGTACATCCGCTCGAGAACAGTCAAATATGTTGATAATAGAAATCTCCGTACTAGAGCCCATACAGGTCCACTGGTGATAGTACAAAGTCAAATTGGGCCCCATTTGAAAAAAGTGTAGGATACCATGGCGCGATGTGTAGGAACTCCCTAGTGCCAACTAGACGAAATGCTGAAACATTAAGTATTTTTAAGTATCAAAGTAAACTTGATTTGCTTGCAATGGTCCCTTTGGCGCTGGGGATCCATCCAACATAAAATGTTAATAACCTGGTTATCTGTAAGTTTGGAAATTCTCCCCCCCCCTTTTTCTTCTTCTGAGCTTGTTTACCAAAATAAAATTCTTCCACCATTTATAGCCAGGAATGCCATACATCTGGCCGAGTTCCTTTCTTTTTCTTTCAAATTTTTTGGAGGGGTATATAAACCCTATACCACCCAATAACAATGCTCCATGGACACTATTTGACCACCATGACCTTGAGTCAAAGGGCGATGCTGTAATAGCAACCCACTAATACTCAAACCGTTTGAGTAGGGATGAAGGGACTGCCTTTCATCATTGTCTCAGTTTATTTGGTTACATGTTATATCCTTCTACATAATTCTGACCACTGTCTATTGATGTGAAGATAATATTATACTCGCAACTCATAAACTGTGATTCTATTGTTGTGATAAGCAGTGAACTACACTTGTATGGATACGTTCAACAACCAAATGAGACGATAAAGATGATTAATAAACCTAAAAAAACAACGTATTTGTACAAGACCATGGTACTGCCCCATGCAGACTACGGAGAATTATTTTATGGAGTGGCGAGGAAAGCCATACTGGATAAAATTCAAGTAGTAGAAAATAGAGCCCTTCGTATGAGCATTGGTCTGGACTACAGATTCCCTGTAATAATAACTCACCAGTTAGCCTGCATATCAAAACTAGAACCCAGGCGTAAAATGCATCTTGTTAATTTCATGTTCAAACAGAAAGATAATTTAGAAATTAGAAATAATAGAAATGTTTTTACTGGAGCACATGTATGATGCCCCACTCTTTCTGTGTATTAAACCAAAAATATGAATCATGTAAGAAAAGTGTTTTATATAGGGGGGCAGTGGCTTGGAATAGTCTGACTGTTAGCGTAAGAAACATACCAGATTATGAAGCGTTCAAGTTAAACAGAAAAAATGGCTTGGTAGCACCAATTATTCCCTGTCCTAACCACTGCATCTTATTTGTTAAATGTTGGTAATTACTTCTTGCTACAAATGAATATAAGCAAAATGCTAATACTACCGGTTCAAATACTGAGGCGTTAGGAACAAGAATCTATCAGATGTACGGGGTACCCGCCCCTAGTTGACCTTCCTCATTTTGGAATATATCAGCGTAATTGTATATTGCTGAGGTATAGAAATATAAATAAGTATCATTTATCAGTGTTACAACTCAATTTATTAATTAATATCATAATATTTTGTATGACGATATAATTTGATTTAATATAGTCTGGTGGATCGTTCCCATCCGGACAACTTTATTTTACATACTTTATAGTCCTATGTAACAATGATTACATGTTGAAAAACTGGATGTAGAATACTCATCGAGCTGAACAAGCTCTTTTTTATGTCCAGTATAAAAAATAAACGGGATTTATAATTTTGTCATCTCAAATAAAAATAAAACTCGTTTTTTATGTCCAGCCCCTGAGTGCCTACATATAGGCCTAATTCCTGTAGATGCTAGTGCTGCTGTGGTACCGATACGCTTTTTGAAATATGATAAAATATGTTGTTCTTTTCTTTTGCTGAAAAAGGGTAGTTTTCTCAGACCCGACCTTTGAGCCCCCCCACCCCCCCCCCCACCCCGGTTCTCTACTCCACTGCAGTGTTTTCTCATTTTTCATAAGAAAGTTAACGTTTTTCATAAATATTATGACGACCCATGAAAGCCAAGACTTTGGGCTTTCAGACCCAGTATGGGGCTAGCTAAATCATGCAACTTTCTAAGGCAAAAATATCATCATTCTGATGATGAGCTCTCCCACAGCTTTCACTGCACTGGGCTTATTCGTGAAGTCAATGAGTTGGACAGACCTTCTTTCATTCCTAAATCCGTGCCTTATGGCTTTGAATTAAATCATGCTGATACTCCGGGGGTGTAGGAGAAACATTTCCCTACATCTGGGTGTTAGCTCCACTTTTCTATCTTTTTTCTAAGTGTATCAGCTCATGAAAGTTATAATCAAATAGCTAAGATCAGCATGGAAAATCCAGATAATTATAACAGAGCTAGGCACACCTGAGAATACAAAGTATTATCTCTTAGAAAGTTATTGCATGTTAGATTGTTTTACCAGTGGGTACAAGCAGATTTCATGTTAGTGTAGTGGGTCGCCGCTGTACTATTTCTATGGAACCAGTTTGAGTTATATTTGGTATATGTGTTGTCGTGTATCCAGGCCGCACTCCTGTCTACTGCCGAGTATAAGGTTATATAAGCCCACACCTGAGGATTGGTGGAGCGCGGCCTGGTTATGTGCATTGAGCCGTGACCGCCACGTGTCACCCGACATATCTCGGGTACAGTGTCGGCTCGGATGCACCGGCGCGTGGTTACCCGGAGTTCCTCGGGAACTCAAGTGTTTACGAGGAATGAAGAGAATTACATAACGACCAGTACATAAGACCTGGGGTTCTGCTAATCGTGGACCCAGTCTTGCTGCGTACTTCGGCCAGCTCGACTGCTCCACAACAGAGCTTCCCCGAACTCTGTTGTACCTTTTAGGCCTAGTCCTGTCGCTGCTTCCACCTTGGTCACCCTGCGTCTTTCTCTGTTCCACCCTCTGGGGGAACTAGAGGAGATAGACGCATTGGTGTACAACTCCGGGTACAGAACTCCCTCTGTGGAGTCTGATCCAAGTGGAGTTAACCAAGATGGAAGAGAGCCTTGGAACTCGGGAATTATGTACTAGACCGTGAGCGTATACCTCCTGTATGTTCATATGACCACTGGTGTTCAGAAGCCTATTTGATTATTGCTATCCGTCTGTATGATTACGAGCCGTATGTCAGAATGAATAAAGTGTAATTTCTGAACAACCTATTTTCGAATCTGGAGTTTTTCATAGCCGATGTCTATCTTAGAATAGCCAACAGCTACACTGGTGCTGTGACCACTTTGGGTAAGTATTGATTTACATTTATTTTTTTCATTTTTTTCTGAAATTGAGAGGTAAGCTCTTATATGTTTGAACCAGAATTGGTAGGTTTCAAGGATAGTTATTACAGGTTGCTTTTGTGTGGTGAAGATATGTCAGATACAGAGGTACCTCCCCCGTCGGTTACTAACCAAGGGGAGGGTATGCGTCCTAGATTACGATCTAGGGTGAGGTTTAATGCTAGGCAGAAGGTGCATACGTTCAATCAGAATAGGGAAATTTGACATGGAGGGGAAGATGAAGCCCACGAGGTGAGATCTGAGGATTCACAAGGGGACCCTCCGGCGAAACGTCCAGCTCTGGAACCAGATAGGGAAATGGGAGGACAGGTCCAGGTGAGAGATACATCACGAGAGGATGTGATGCTTGGACCGGTTACCATGGAAGATATTGGAGAAGATAGTGACTCTAGTATACCTAGTCTGGAGGGTACAGTAGATATACCAGTGAGATGGGAACGTAGACCAGTACCCACTGTAGAAGCAGTGGAAGGGACTAGAGTGGTAGTCCCAGTCAGTCAGGAAGGAGTTGAGGTTGTCAAAAGGGACGACCTAGTGGAAACTCCTGAGGAAGGGGAAGAGACAGCTGAGGTAATCTCCAGGGGAGATGTGATCTCCAGAGGAGATAAGCTGTTCCCAGATCCTTTTAGGTTGACAATACCCGGTCTAGAGGTTCCACCTTATGAACCCAGGGAGAGGTTGAGCCTGGATGACATAAGGACGCTCAGATTGAGAAATGAGCATGAGCATATGAAGGAAGGGATAAGGCTAGAGGAAGAATCCCTCAGAAAGTTGAAGGAGGAAAGGGAAGCTTTCGAAAAGAGTTTTTTGGCAAAAAGGTCGGGAAACATTGGGGAACATGCAGCTCAGATAAAACATCTGGAACAAATTTCTGTCAATGTGGGTCTACTTGAAGGTACTGAAGTCAGACTGAAGTCTGAGACAGAGAAGCTAGTGGTGCGGAATAAAGAAATTAGTTCCGAGATTCTGGCAAGACAGTTACAAGTAGCAGAGTATGATGAGTTGTTGAAGAAACAGGATAGTAAGTTAGGGGAGTTAGAAGCACTAGCTCAGCAAGCTGAGAATCACATGGTGAACAAACTAGAACCAGAAGAGACTAAGGTAAATAGGGACTCGGTGGGAAAAGCACAAGAGGTGTCTAGAGATGAGACCATTGTGACTGCCGACGAGCCCTCAGTATTTATAGTCAGTACAGCGGAGGAGGTAGTGAAACCACCTGCCACTGAGGATCTAGATAGTTCCATGGTGATACATACAGCTGACATGTTATCCAGTGTGAGTGGACATTCATCCATGCATGGCAGTAAGTTTGATAAGAATGAGGAATTCATGTTAGAACTGTGTGGTAGAGTTGAAAAGCTGTTTCAGGAGAAGTTAGATTGCTTTCTTGAAGAAACAGAGTCAGTGAGTGTGGAGAATGACACTAAGAGAGAAAAGGGAGATGTTCCGGTAACACAGGCTACAGGGAATAAGCCTCCTGTGGGACCAGTTAACACTGCTCCAGCTCCAGGTGCTCATTCTACTCCAGCTCCAGGGACAAGGCAAGTTCCTACAGTTCCGGTAAATGTGTCTACGGTAGGTAGACCAGGTTTGCCCAGGGGAGCAAACATGAATGCTCGGCCGCCAGGTCAAGGGAATCTGGCAGGGCCTAACACCTCCTATGGGGGATGGAGCAATGTGGGACCGGATAACTGTTATGGGAACGCGAGGCCTATGTTCAATATACCACCTCCCCCATTACCTGGCAGTCATGTAACTCCAGGAAGCATGTATACACCAAGGACCGAAGGTACTAATCAGAGTGGGACACCCTATCAACATAGGGGAAATATGTCAATGGAAGATGAGGCAGTGTTCCAGAGCAATCCAGCAATTAGAAGATTGGGGATTGATGCGGTACCGAATGACGTGGGGAACTTTAAGGCAGTGGACTGTGCTTTGAGTCAGGCTGATATACCGTTGAGAACGGGAATGACACCTGTGAAGAAGCAGGCTATCAAGATGAAGCAATATGATGGCTCGGTTCCATGGAGGAAATGGTTCACACGATTTTCAGTAGATATGAGACATAATGGTTGGGAAGGCAATGAGTGCCTTGCAGCTTTGTCATGGTGTCTGCAGGATGGTCCTGGTGATCCCGCCCTAACAAGCTTTGAATTAAGCGGGGGAAGAACGTACAAGGGATTGGTGGAAACAGCTTCTTGGTCTTTGGGTTCCACATCCGGTGCGGATCCCGCATCTGAGCTAGAGGCAAGAGTTCAGAAGCCCGGTGAGGGGCACAGACAGTTTGGAATGGCTCTCAGAGTGCTAGCAGCAGAAGCATTTGCATCTATGAGTCCAAGTGATCCATGGCTGGTAAGGAAGTTGTCCAGCCTGTATATAGATGGACTTAAGGACGAGAGATTGTCAAGCGAGATTGCTTCACAGTGGAAGACCACTATGTCACTAGCAGATATCTTCGAGCTTACAGAAGATGCTCTGAGAAAGAGGAAGCTGTTGAAAACTGTAGAGGCAGCCCCTGTAGCAATAATAGAGATGCCCGTAGAGGAGGTTGAACTGGCTACAGAGGGTGTGCAAGAGGTGGCAGCTATAGATCCTAAATGGAAGGGACGTCGTTCTTTTTATGTAAGACGAAAGGCTCCAGGATCAGACGCTCAAGCGCCAGAGGAGGGTGCATTGAAGACCATGATTGGGAAAGTCATGGAGGAGCGTAGTAAAGCTGAGAAGGCTGAGAAGGTCGCAACTCGTGGTCGCGGTAAGGGGAAACCCAACAAAGACACGAAATGCTACAATTGTGGGAAGAAGGGTCACTTTGCAAGGACATGTTGGTCCAAGGATACCAGGAATGTATCATCGGTCGAGAAACAAATAGACGGACCCTCTTCTGACCAAAGCCCACCACCGACGGAAAACTAACAGGGGTTGTTGTCGATGACAAGATAACAACCCCGCCTGTGATTGTCAAAGGTACTATCAGGGGAGAATCAAAAGATTCCATTTCATGGGAACCGCTGGGGTTAGCCGCACCTGAGTCTGATCCGCCAGGTGGAGATGGGCCCCAGGGAACGGACGAGAAGGGTGTTGAAGATTTAGCTCATCTGGACACCGTCCGTAGAATTGAGTTGGAGGAAGAAGTGGAAAGGTTTTGTGCTTCGCGACTCAAACCCGATGATCCTATAGTTAAGTTTCTCAACTCGAGGGGATATGACTTGGGCGGTGAAACTGGAATCCAGAGATTTGCCTTGCAACCTTCTCCTTTACAAGGGAAGAGATGGTACTTGCCTGTGCAGATTCAGGGCTGCTTGGGGGAATTTCTGATCGATACTGGAGCTAGTCACTCCATGATGGGTCACCATTTTTTCAAGAAGCTCGCAGGTCTGTCGACTAACCCTGTGGGGTCTGGGTCGGTCAGAAGTGCTGATGGATCTCATATGCGGACACATGGCAGACAGGTGATACCCTTCTGGGTGAATCAACATTCATTTGTTGTTTCAACAACTGTGGCTGAATTGACGGATGAGGGAATCTTGGGAGTAGATTTTTGTTCTCTGTATGGAGCGGTATTGGATAGTGTGACAGGGGAACTCACTCTTCGATATCCACAAGAGATGAAAGTCCAGTGTGTGCTCCGCCGGATTTCAGGCGTCTCGTCTGTCTCTCAGACAGTGCGAATTCCTCCCCGCCATGTATGCAATGTAGTTGTATACTGCCGGGAAATGGAATTTGACCGCATGGGTGTGGTGGAACCGAATCAGCAGCATTTGAGTAAGCTGGGGTTGGTTTCCACCAGTGCCTTAGTGCAGAGTTCACGACGAACAGTAGTACCAGTCAGTAATATGACTTTTCAGGATGTGTACCTGGAAAAAGGGACGACCTTTGGGGACGTAACATATGCTGACGTGGTAGGAAGAGCTGACTCACCAGAAGTAGAGTTAGCAGTAAAGAGAGCAGTGGAAATAGGAGCTTTGGATCCATCCGCTATGCCAGTGGTATTGCAAGACACTGGGGAGCAGGATAGGAAGGAAGGATATGGATTACCACTGCATCTTTTACCATTAGTAACAGATAGCCATTTGGAGACGGAAGAGGACAAAGAGAGTCTGGCTCAGCTATTGTGCGAGAATGCAGACTTGTTCTCTGCTCCAGGGGAGCAATTGGGTAGAACTGACCGAGTAACTCATCGGATAGACACCGGTTCTAGCCAACCATTGCGCTTGCCATACCGGCGCCTCCCTTTGTCTAAGAAACAGGCATTGGAGGATGAGGTAGACAAGATGTTAGGGGAAGGGATAATAAGGCCCTCAGATAGTCCATGGGCTAGTCCGGTGGTAATGGTTACCAAAAAGGATGGCACCTGTCGATTCTGTATAGATTACAGGAGACTAAATGGGATTACGAGGAAGAATGCCTACCCCTTGCCACGCATTGACGAAAGTCTGGATTCCTTGGGAGGCAATCACTGGTTTAGTACCTTAGATCTCCAGTCAGGGTACTGGCAGATTGGGATGCACCCAGAGGATAAGGAAAAGACAGCGTTCACAACCCACAGGGGGTTGTTTGAGTTCAATGTAATGCCATTTGGCTTATGCAATGCTCCGGCTACTTTCGAGAATATGATGGAGACAATGCTAAGGGGATTGTTGTGGAAAACTGTCTAGTTTATCTAGACGACATCATAGTTTTCGGAAAAACTCGGGAGGAGTGTCTATCAAATTTGACCAAGGTGATGGATCGACTGAGATCCTACAACCTTAGACTGAAAGCTAAGAAATGCAAGTTCTTCAGGCAATCAGTGGAATATCTGGGCCGAATAGTCAGTGGCACAGGTATTTCGGCGGATCCAGGGAAATTAGAGGCAGTAGCTAGTTGGGCAACGCCAAAGGACCAGAAAGAAGTGAGGTCATTTTTGGGCTTTTGCTCATACTACCGCGATTTCATTCCCGGATTTGCTGAGGTGTCGGCTCCTTTACAGGCGCTAGAAGTAGGAAAAAGGAAAGGAATGTTGAAGCTACCACCGTTTATTTGGACGGAATCAGCTGGACAGGCTTTTCAGAAGCTGAAGGAGTTATTCACGGTAACTCCTGTGCTGAGCTATCCTACTGAGGGTGATCAGTTCATCCTAGACACCGACGCTAGCAACGATAGCATAGGCGCTGTCTTATCCCAAGTGCAAGAGGGTAAGGGAGTGCCCTTGGCATTTGCTAGCAACAGCTTGAGTAAAACTCAACGCAATTATTGCACCACCAAGAGAGAGTTGTTGGCCATAGTAGTATACACAAAGAAATTCCGCTATTATTTGTATGGTGGGAATTTTATTCTACGAACAGACCATTCATCCTTGAGATGGCTCCTTAATTTCAAGGAGGCAGATGGGATGATGGGTATGATCTCCGCGTTGTCTGAATTAGGGATAGAGAATACCCAGATTCAGCATCGGAGCGGAGTGAAGCACGTAAATGCGGATTGTTTGTCTAGGAGACCAATCCGAAGATGTGCAAGAATAGACTGTGAAGACTGTGGCATACATAATGCGTTGGTGGCTCCAATAGTGAATTTTGATCCAGCCTGGGAAGAGAACTTGGTGTTTTGGTCGGCGGAGTCCATACTTGAAGCTCAGCAGGAAGACGAAGGTATCAATATGATACGGAATCTGATCTTGGAGAGAGCTGCTCGTCCCGTCAGACCTGCTCTGTCATTAGAATGTGTGGAAGTAAGGAACTTAGTGGGCCAATGGTCGCAGTTGGTAGTGCGAGACGGCCTATTGTGTAGATGGAAAACTCTTGAAGGCAAAGCCAGGAGGAGGCTACAGATAGTCTTGCCAGCTTCTCTGAGATGGGAAGTATTCAAGTTTTTCCATGGTCATCAGACTTCCGCTCATTTTGGCAGGAAACGGACTTTGGACAAACTAGCGAGGAGATATTACTGGCCTGGGATGTCTAAGGACGTAATACGTTGGTTGAGTGAATGCCCGACGTGTTGCCTGGTGAAGCCGGGCCCTGGGAAGGGTAAAACATCTCTCAGACAAGAACTGTTCGGAGTCAGATTTGCGAGGATAGCCATTGATATAATCACTGGCTTCCAGACAACTCCAAACTCCAACGTGTGCATGATGGTGGTACAAGACTACTATACAAAGTACGTGAAGGTGATCCCAATGAAGGATCACACGGCATTAACCTGCGCACAAGCTTTGGTTGAGGAGTGGGTACTAACATTTGGCGCACCTCTCATGTTACATTCAGACCAGGGTAGGGAGTTTGAATCGCGTCTCTTTCAAGGGATGCTGGAAGAATTGGCCATAGTTAAGACACGCACTAATCCGTACCGACCGCAGTCGGATGGGATGGTTGAGAGATTCAACCGCACGTTGATTCAGGGGCTGACCACGCTGGTTAATTCTAATCAGGATGACTGGGACACGTTTTCCCAGTATGTGGCTCATGCGTACAACGGTACAGTGCATGCTTCAACTGGCTGCACTCCTAACAGCCTGGTATTTGGATCTGAGATCATAATGCCTGCAGATTTGGTCTTTGGCAGTGTACTGCGGAGGAAGGATGTCCCATGCCGAGTGGCATTTGCGGAGTCTCTGCGCAGAGAATTGCGAGAAGGCTATGCATTGGTGAGAGGCCACTTGAAGAAAGCGGCCATCCATCAGAAAGTAGGGTATGATACAGGCTTGAGAGAGAGGAAGTATGTAGTTGGACAGAAGGTGGTGAGATTGAAACCACCTGTGCATGGAAAAATCTCGAAAGGTTGGGATGGGCCGTTTGAGGTGACAAAAGTAATATCTGATGTTACTGTGTTGTTGAAAAATGTGAAAGGCAAGATAGTTGCAGGCCATGTAGATCGCCTGAAGCCTTGGCTAGGTCGCCGGCCCGGCGATGAGAATGAGCCTTTGGTAGAAGTGCCAATGCCCCAACCCAGGTGGGTGCGTAAGACACAGGTTCCGGCACCCCCGCCTACAAAGAAGACTAGAAAAGCAACGCCAGCTAAAAAAGTCGATGGTAGGAAGAAGAAGAAGTTAGTTACTGAAAAGGAAACTAGAGAAGTTCCTCCAGTAATTGGGAAGAAGAAACCCCAAGGACCCATACGTAGAAGTGCTCGTATAGCGGGTCGAGGTGCTGTTACGTAAGAACGGCGGGGCTGGGTTTGTTTGTTATGGTTACCCGGAATAGTTCGGGTCTCCAAGGATTTACCCGGTAAACCCCTGAAAGTTGCGTAACTGGTGCTAATTGTCAAAAACACAACGAGAAATACCGGATTTTATTCTTTAGTCTTTGTGACGGGAATAATGGTGAAACTGACCAGTAGATGGCATTGGGGTACCCAACGTTCTGCTTTACTAAAGTTAGTTTTGAATGTTTACATGCTATGGTCTGTGAGTTGGTTTCCCATTTAGTACTTGTCGTGATGGTTTCGGATTAAAATCCAATCAAACCTAGTCAGTAATTTTTCTGAGGATAATATGAGGATCCTAATAAGAAATATTATGTGAAAAGGACGGGTGTAGAACTCTTTCTAACAACATGAGAATGGGACTCATACGTCTTCCGAATTTGTTCGGACAACCAAAGAAATTTACTTTGACACGTATTTTTTTATAATGTTTGTTTAAAGAGCGTTCTAAAGTTCATAAGCTATAATTGATACAGCCTTGACGAACTAAAGAACTGCTATCACTTGAAATGATGTGTAAAATACAATCCGAGATAACCCGGCGAAGATTGCAACTACTACGCAGTTTACTTCGCTACCCGGTTTTCTTCGGATAATACCGGATAACTTCTTCGGGAAGGGCTATCCGGTACCCGTGATCCTTTGCGCTTGGATGCGCACGCATGCTGGTTTGGCGCAGAAAGCGTCAGTCCTGCACATACCGTTGGAGAGGGTGGATGCGAAGGCACCTCTCTCCGCGTATGTAATCAGCGGTTAGAACATCTACATGTGAGGGAGAGAGGAGACACTAAAGTGAGGTAGTACAGGAGGACACTTTTGTAACAATTTTTCTGATTCTACTACCCATTTAAGCTCATTTGAGAGTGGGCTCCTCTGGGCCGCCCTCTGTGTAGTTATCATGGCGGATAACTATCCGTCGGGAGACTCCCATAGAAGGAGTCACTCGACGGAAGTTACCCCTCTGTCGCAGGAACAGAGAGAGTTGTTAGCTTTGGGGGACCTGGAGTCAACAGCTCCGGTCGATTGTAATCTTCCAAAACAATTTCGGGAAGCGGATTTACCTAGATTCGTGTATCAACCACCGACTAAGATGAAGAATAGGGGTGTGAAACGCCGAAATCACAGTAATATCTCCGAGATAAGGAAAACTGAACAGGTTAAAACCACACAGTATCTCCTAGCTCGGGGAGAACATGTAAGGAAACTGGTAGATATGGGTTTATCAGTGGCGCAGGCTAGGGGGTTTGTGTAAGGGCCGGGGTTAAAAGGACTCGAGGCCGGGGGATTCCCCTTGTTCCAGGTTGGGTTTGTTTGTTTGTAATTCATTTATTTAATCTGCACATACAGTAGGGCCAGGCCCTGTTTGTGTAATGCAGCTCCTGTGCATTATTATCAGCGATGTTTTTCATGATAAAAATACATTCAATTTCCTTAAGGGATTCATTAGAGTCTTTATATGATAATAATAGAATGAAAATACTTAACTATCCAGATCCAAGATGTATATGGATCTAGGATATTCTTCTATTACCTTGTTACATGTTAAACCTATATATCAGGTTATAAATAAATAGAAGGTGATATGATAAGTCAAGTCTTGCGTGAGCAAGCATTGGCATTATACATATCCCCTTCAGGGCTGATCTTATTGCCCAGGCTGATGGAAATTGCCTATGATATTATAATCAAACGTCGATGTTGATCCGAATGATTAATATTGGAAGATGTTGTTCCAATAGGGAGCAAAATTTGAGAAATAAAGACAAAATTATAACTCATAAGTAGAGAGAATATTGGGGTGAGTGGGTATCCTAACACATGTATATATGATACGACTCAAAAATCAAATTCGGGGGGGATTGAGTATGTCCTTGAACCTCTTCTTATTCCACCTCTGGAATTTTTCTTTTTCAGTATATGACCTGATTGGATTATCAAAAGAATTCCAGAGAGTAGAGACCCTAAATTCATAACTTTTCCTGTAAAAGGGTTTTTTTGGCCTAATTATTTTTACTAGTCGCTCATCATGAGCCCTTGTTCTTATGTCTCTTATGTCCAAGTTTTCAGCTTCCTGAGAGAAAGAGAAGGCCGCAGCGTTCATATGCATAATTCTTCTGTCTTCCAATTTATTTACACCACACTTCTTCAGGGAGGGCTCGACATGAAATTCTTCATTATTATAAGTAGTTTTGAGTCCCCTGTTAAAAGCATATTGTAAATTCTCCAGGATAGTTTTTGGAGTTACATCATATAAAAGATCACCATAGTCAATGGTGGGTAAAATCATGCATGTAAGAACTTTGGCACTAGACTTTTCTGAAAGTTTTCTCCTTATTCTTCTCAAGAACCTTACTTTATAATTAACATTACGAACAAGGCTCTTGGTATGAGCTTTAAAATTCAGGTTAGTGTCTAGTAATATCCCTAGATATCTGTATGTATACGTCCTATTAAGCATAGCACCATCTAGTGAAAGAGCAACCTTAGGCATTATTTTCAGGTTTGCCTCAGTCCCTAGGTGCATAACCTTAGTCTTTTTGGCATTTAGTGACAGTTTGTTGGCCTTACACCATCTGCTAACTTCTTGTAATTCAGTATTAATGGTGGCTTCTACATTTGGGGTTAGGTTATTATAAGGGTAGTATAGGACTGTATCGTCGGCATAATGTTGGCATTTCAATTTCTTGAGCGGAAAACCAAGGTCGTTAATATATATAATAAAAAGTAGTGGTCCCAAGACCGAGCCTTGGGGTACACCACATGGAGTTGGTAAGGTATCAGATATCCTGCCATTTGCCTTAGTAGCTTGCACTCTATTTGTCAAGTAATTTTCAATCAGGTTTCTTGCAGAAGGCCTAAAACCAATTTTCCCCAATTTATTTATTAATAGTAAGTGATTAATGGTATCAAACGCTTTCCGGAAGTCGAGGAAGATGGCCGAGGTCCCTTTTTCATTGTTGGATTCCCTATATATGTTATTTGTAAATTTAATGAGACTATTCATGGTTGATCTACCAGGTCTAAAACCATCTTGATTTTCAGTGAGAATTTTGTTATCATGTAGATGTTTCATTATTTGCTGATGTAGGATTTTTTCCATTAATTTAGATGGCAATGGCAAGATGGAGATGGGTCTCAGGTTATTCACATCAGAGGTATCTCCCCCCTTTGGGAGTGGTTTGACAGTGGCTATTTTCCAGGCATCTGGAAAGGAGGCATTTCTTATTACTAGGTTAAAAATAAAGGTGATATGGGCCGGTAAAGCCAGCATGGCAGTTTTCAGAACACTTGTTTTGACCAGAGGTACCCCTGAGGGTTTATTTGACTTAATTTTCTTAATTAATTTTATTACTATACTTTCCTCAGTCTCATGAAAGACAAAGGATGGTTCATACACTGGAGGATGAAATGTCCAAGGCTCGTTCATATTTTTCGCTAGATTTGGGCCTATATTGGTAAAATATTCATTTATATAATTGGCTGTGTCCTCAGGGTTAATAGGTGTCTTATGTATATGGTGTATAAGGTTAAAATAAATATCTGCTTGCTTTGGGTTAGTAATATTATTAAGAGCTTTCCAATATTCTTTTGGATTATTCACGTTGTCATCTACTTGACGCTTATGCCAGGCAGCCTCTGCTTTTTTATTTTCTTGCTTAGATAAATTTTGGAGAAAATGCTTAATGTTGTTATCATCCTGAGATTTAGTTTTGTGGAAGCGTTTAATGGCTTCATTTTTATCCTTAATTAGGCTTATTAGGTTAGCATCTAACCATGGCTTCTTTGCTTGACTAAAATTAAAATGTTTAACCTTGCAATTAATATCTAAAATATGCTGTATAGAGGCTATGAATAATTCCCAAGCATCAGTAGCTGACTCACATGTCCAAAAATTATTCCAATCTAGGTTTTTCAATCTGTTTATGAAGTCATGTTCATTGAAAAGCCTATAGCTCCTTCCAGTGAAGCTTAAAGGAACCTTAGGGATTGGGATGTGCTTCCTCGTTACATGTATGAGTTCGTGGTCACTTATGCCTCCCATGGGTTTTACCCCTGTGCTAGCTATGTGATCTGAATTTGTTAGTATTAAGTCAATAATGGAATCATTTCCCTCCCTATTTGGGTTGTAGCGTGTTATTTCTTTAACTAACTGTCTTACTCCCAGCCCCGCAGCTATATTGTTTAGTTTGTCTTGGTCAGGATTGGCTCTGAGGTAATCAATATTGAAATCACCCAACATGAATATTTCCTTATATTTGTCAGAGTCAATATCATTAAAGGAGTTTTTTATTGTATCTAACGCACTAGTGACATTCCCTTTGGGAGGAATATAAACATTGGCAATGACAATCCTCCTCATATTGGGTTTTGAAATGACTGACCACATAATTTCAATGTCCTTATTGCTGGTATTATGCATAGATAATTCATTACTTGAAGTAAGGCCATCTTTGGTGTAGGTTAGTAGACCTCCGTGATTAATGTCACCTATATCATGTATCTGCCTATCCAACCTCTGAAGCGAATAGCCCTTGATGTATAAATGGTTATTAGCCACACTGTCATCTAGCCAAGTTTCAGACATAGTAATACAATCAATATTAGAATCAACAAAATAATCATGTAAAGTGGACATGTCATTAAATATACTCCTAACATTAAAATGGCACAGATGAAGGCCTTTCACCCCTTTTAGGCCTAGGTCAGTAGACATTTATGGCTCGATGGGACATACCCACCCCGAGGTACACTAAATGAACAGGAATCCACTCACACCCCTCTCTACCTGTATATGATGTACATACGATGGGTCTCATGCATCTAGTGCTGCCCATGTTGGCTGATGGTAATCTCATTGCCAGACTTAGGGGATTTGCAAAGAAATAATAGGAATACGGGTTAATGCAGTTAATAGACACAAAGTATATATTATACAATAATATTCTGTTGGGGAAACAGTTTTATAATCATTATTAGTACAATACAGTGCCCAGCTTATAATATAACCAGAATTATTCACAATAGGAACAGTTTAGCTGGGAAAAAAGTACAGTTAGTAACTGATCAGGAGGTTTCACACGAGAGGCTATATCAGGAACCTCATATGTGAAATGTGAATACGTATATCTCACATACGGTCGTATTATATTGCATACATACCTATATACTCAAATATACTCAAATATAAGTTCAGGTACGTTCATTACATACAAATACTTACATATTGCGTCACCACCTTCTTCGGGAGTGACCCGGACTGACCCGAATATGCCCGGGATACCGGTGCACTCGGTCAGTCACGCTCCAGTGGGTGCTCCGTGGGGTTCTATGTCGTATGACCGTGCGGATGGTTTACATCCGGTGCATGGTAACTTTGTACCCGATTGGAATGCCCCTAAACAGTTAACTCCGGAGCGTATTCCAGCCATGGCAGTAATGCATTTGGCAGCTAAATTTGAGAAATTTGAGCCGGATGCAGTAATTCCTGGGAGTAAGATATGCAGGGGGGCATACATCCAAGAATTAGATAAATTCAACGAGAAGAAATGTACTAAGCTATTCAGACCTCCTTCCGATAATTCTAAGTCCAAACCCTATACAGGGGCGGTTACTGGGGAGATAGGGAGCCGAGCTAGGCTACCATCCTACGAAGATACAGAGAGGGATATGGAGTTCTGGTTAGAGCATGCTAGTTCAGGGGCACATCAAGCTTACAAGTTCTGGGATGAGGTTATAAAGCAAAGTATGGGGACATACAGGGCTGCCGACCTCTCCAACGAGGATAGAGACCGGTTGAAATGGGCCTGGATGACATTTGTCCCACCAGGTATGCCTACTTATAAATCTGGTAGAGGTTGGAGAGTAGGTTCGGGGCAGTGCCCATTCAATGAGTGTATGGATAGAAATCCAATGGCCGAGTATTTGGACCTGTACCAGTTCGCACGACATCTAGTGGAGTTCCACGGGCACTCCAAAATGATGTGGCAGTGCTGGTCCAAGTCTAATCGCTCAGTCAAATGTATGAAAGATGGTGAACCTTTCAGCACATCTAGAAAGGGTTGTATGGTAAGACATTTGGTAGATGTACACCATATGAAGGCTGAAACTGCCATGTCCAATCTAGATATTCTCGAGAATAGCCCGGAGGCCTTAGGACTCACGGACAGAGAAAAGTGTGTGAGGGTACCACAGGGGTTGGCATACACCTTGGTGTTCAACCATAACCCGAGAAGGTTGTGGCTGAATCGAAAGGCGTGGCCATACTACATTCAGGACTTTCCAGAGAAAGCCTCTGATTATCATAGTAAAATGGAGTTGGCCACTCCACCCAAAGGTAAAATGTTGTCTGAAGGTAAAACTGTGGACCAGGGAGTGTATACTCCTGTCTCGGTTACCTTAGGAGAGATGCGGACCACAGGTTCAGAGGAGTCCTCAGCTTCTGCTGGGTTAGACTCATCACCTGACGGCCGATCTACCCCAACCAAAAGACGTGCTCCAGGGTCTTCCTGTGGGTTTAGTAGGAACACTACTGAAAACAACAAGGAGGGCTCTGGCGGATCATTACCGAGGGTTGCTGTTAGCCCAAGGCTAGCCATAGAGGAGAAAATGGTAAATGACCTGTTGGCTTCTCCTGTAGGGGAGGAGGATGACTGTGTATTTGTGGGACAGGAGGTAATACCTCCTACCACAATCTCTGAAGCTAGAGGGAACCCGGGAGTATCAAGGAAGATATTAAAGACAGAAAATACTTCTACTGATAGTCAAGGGTATGTAACAGGGAAGATAGAGTCAGTAAGTGGGAAAGAGGATTCCAAATCTAAGATGATCTATAGAACGATTGATTTCAAATCTGAGGGAGACGATTGGGTGGACCAGAAATTCACCCCACCCACAGGCAGGGTTCAATCAAGTAAAATAGAGATGAGGAAGGAACAGGAGATTGGTCGTAGACTATCCTCCGTTCCATCACCATCTACCTGTATGGGGGGTCTCTCATTGAACTCTCCATCACCTGGAGTGGGTGAGGAAGATATCTCTTTGGAGTCGGTCCCTCTGCCTAAGCTGACTGGTGATATTGATCACCCTGAGAATATTAGTATCAGGAATCTTCTGAAAGAACAGTATGTCACTGGACTGAAAAGTTCATTTGACACACTGGATCTCGCTTGTCAACTAGCTCTGCAAGGGGCTAGGGCTCAAGCTGAGCAATTGGTAAAAGAAAGTCGTTTGGCCGAATTAGAGAAAGTGGAGACTGCGAAAGCAGAACTCCTATCTAAAATGTCCAAAATGACTGAGGAGAATGAAGCCCTCAAACGACAGTTGGGACAACGAGATGACATGGTAGCAACCTCTAGCAGAATTGTAGACGATTTGAGATTGAACATTGAAAAATCTCGTATGGAAAGTCAATTTTTAATTGACGATCTCAAAGTCAAGTTGGATCCCAGTAAGGATATGGTCAGTTCTGCTGAACATAGGCTAACTGCTGCCAGGACTGAAATTAGTCTAAAAACCAAAATTATTCGGAAGTTAGAACACGAAATTGGTGGTCTAACAGAGGAATTTTCTAGCTTTAAAAAGGAAGCTCAGCAGAACGATGACTTCTATGAAGAGTTGGCTGAGTTTTTCGAAGATTGCTATGAGATACCATTGTCAAGTTGGTACGACGAGAGTGTGTACAGGGTTGAACGGGGTTCTGCCCCTCTTCCCTTAGGATTTGACGGTGATGCATACACACAAAGGTTGAGAGCTGACTCCAGGGCTAGTGATATCCCTCAGAGTCCTCCACCTTCACCTGCAGGGGACGAGACGCACCTGGCTGACTGCAGTTACGTGGCTGCCACCTCCATGGCCTGTGGGTCATCGGAGTTGGTTCCTGTGACGTCTGTTCCTGTGACGTCCGTTGCTGTGACGTCTGTTCCGGTGTCACCTGTCCCAGTGACGTCTGTTGCTGTGACGTCTGTTCCTGTGTCACCTGTCTCGGTGACACCTGTTGCTGTGACGTCCACCTCTGTGTCGTCTGATGCTAAGACGATGCAGTATACTACAATGGGGGTGGACACAACCGTGTCTTCCCTTGAGACTATGGATACTCCAGCCGGGGTGTCCACTCTAGCGAGGATGGTGGTGAATGAACTGCAGACAGAGTCACCTAACTCGACACCTGTCTCAACACCAATACTCGACACCACCTCTTGTCAGTCACCTTACCAGATAACGGAAAGTGAGACTAGAGAGGCGGTTCAGATACTGATGGAGCTGACCGATGCAATTACAGAGGCTGACCTACGTCTGTCTATCCGTGATGCCGAGGCGCTTATGGCTCCTGAAAACGAACTTGAACAATCCATGATGGTGGATCCTCCAATGGACCTACCTGTGACGACTGGTTCTGTGTCAGGGAACCATCGTCCATCTACCCTGGACATTCCTATATCCATGGCGAGTGTACCTATGAGTACTCAAGTGCATTTTCCTAACCCTGAGGCTTTGCAGCTAGGGTCTGGGATGGACATATCCATTGAGATGAGTGACAACCGATCTAGTGAATGCATGTCGCCAGTATCCAGAAATGAAGAACTTTTGCTGAGTGGCGAGTCATAAAAACATTCCCAGTTGCAGCATATATGGAACCTCTACCATGTGTCGTCATCAAGGTTGAACTTTTGCAGTAGTGGGGTTATTAGTGCACCACGGACCGTATGATGCTTTAAAATACCATAGACTATGGGTCACAAGATGACTATATATATATATATTTATAAAAGACTGAGATGACAAGAACAGTGGATCATTATCACCTATTTATGAAAAGACTTTTGATATGATCTAGGTTTGCAGTTGTCGTCATATAAGAAGAAACTGTTAAAACCATCACCAAAGAGTGTTCTATTTTTCCATAAGACAGTATTTGTAAAACGGGTTCTGTTTGATTTGATGACATGTGCTATAGGTATGATTATTGTATGCCGATTGTGATACTCTGAATTAACCGTCCAATAAGTAAAGGTATAAGGGACTGGATCCTGATGATACCTGCTGAAGTGAAAGGTTACTTGACTGCATTCGTACTATGTGTAGATCTGTGGTAATAACATATCAATGAACCTGAAAAACGTGAAATTTATTCAAGTACTGAGAGTGGAAATTGCGTAAGTTGTTATGGAGATCCGTAGGTTCTCGTTGATTACTTTCAGAAGGAAGGTATCAAGTGAGGAGCCGGATCATTCTATTTTTCAGCTTACTGCGTTTTTGATCTTTGAACTGAATGTGGAGACTAATTCTCCCTGAAACGTTGAAGTATGTTACCATGACACTTGATCTGATTGCTTTTAGCATTCCTATATGGAGAATGTCACTTGTGTTATTGTGTACAGTACATCAAAAAGGACACCTATGTGACCATGGTTTGCATAAGGTTTTGAAGTCCTTGATTGGATTGAAACTGCATTTACCGGATCTACGCTATATGTTCATTTATTCCAAAAATATTGATCTTTCAAACCTTACTCTGGCACGTAAAGCGAGTGAGTCTATTCAAATAGACGGGTTGGGTCAAGGTTTACTATAGAGTCGACACTTGCCACCTTTTTTGTTTCCAATATGTCTCGTACTAAAAATTGGTACCTTTTAAGGAGAAGTGCTCATATTGATCTGTATGTATACGATACCTGTTGTAACAAATCGTTTTAGATAAGACATGGTTAGTATACGATAAGTATGTCTTAAAGGTTTTATATATTTTTTTATGATATATAGTCAAGTTTGTTTTATAGGGCTTGACTGGCTGTGTGGAGTTTATCCTCTTAGTCCCATAAATCATGACTGTTATTGAAGGATGATACTCGATTATTGTGTAACTGGATCCTGATGGTTGATATGATTGACGTTAATATCAAAAAGGATGAATACATATCTATGATACCCAAGAAATATATTAGTGGTTCTGATAGAAAGAGTTACGCTTGTCTCCACTATGTATGTGTTTGGAGACAATATATTTGTTTTTTGGGTTGTTTGGAGATAAAATTTGTCATTGTATCAAGGTAGTATAATAATACTGCACTTTGTGCCGCTATTTAGACGCTGTGATATTGTCTGAAGGGGGGTAGTGTAGTGGGTCGCCGCTGTACTATTTTCTATTGAACCAGTTTGAGTTATATTTGGTATATGTGTTGTCGTGTATCCAGGCCGCACTCCTGTCTACTGCCGAGTATAAGGTTATATAAGCCCACACCTGAGGATTGGTGGAGCGCGGCCTGGTTATGTGCATTGAGCCGTGACCGCCACGTGTCACCCCACATATCTCGGGTACAGTGTCGGCTCGGATGCACCGGCACGTGGTTACCCGGAGTTCCTCGGGAACTCAAGTGTTTACGAGTAATGAAGAGAATTACATAACGACCAGTACATAAGACCTGGGGTTCTGCTAATCGTGGACCCAGTCTTGCTGCGCACCTCGGCCAGCTCGACTGCTCCACAACAGAGCTTCCCCGAACTCTGTTGTACCTTTTAGGCCTAGTCCTGTCGCTGCTTCCACCTTGGTCACCCTGCGTCTTTCTCTGTTCCACCCTCTGGGGGAACTAGAGGAGATAGACGCATTGGTGTACAACTCCGGGTACAGAACTCCCTCTGTGGAGTCTGATCCAAGTGGAGTTAACCAAGATGGAAGAGAGCCTTGGAACTCGGGAATTATGTACTAGACCGTGAGCGTATACCTCCTGTATGTTCATATGACCACTGGTGTTCAGAAGCCTATTTGATTATTGCTTTCCGTCTGTATGATTACGAGCCGTATGTCAGAATGAATAAAGTGTAATTTCTGAACAACCTATTTTCGAATCTGGAGTTTTTCATAGCCGATGTCTATCTAAGAATAGCCAACAGCTACATTATATTAGGACATATCCCTGGCCAAATAATGCCCTCCCTGGATGTAGGGGGTAACAGAATATTTACAAAATACATAAATACCAACATATGTCCATGGGCATATTGTTTGATATCAGGGCTTTGATATCCTTTTGGAATTTCTATTCTATACTGACTATTATGCACATGAAGGGCCATTAAAGTGGAGTAGAGTCATGGCCCTTTACAAACTGCCTAGTGCTACTGTAGGCTTAAAGGTACTCACCCTAGATATGTTCTGCAGTGACCACTTTTCTCTGTTTTTCCTAAAATCAGAAAATAACTCTGACTCTGGCTCACGTTCTGTTTAATTGCACTGGATCTAAAGTAGATATCAATATGCAGTCTTTTGCATTGTATTCCAGACATATTTCCCCTTCTGGTGATATGTCTCACACATTTGTGCACATATTTATTCAATTTGAAGGTAAACACCCTACCAATGTCCCCAGTCACTTATGTTACTCTGCCAGCACTAATATGCCTAGGCCCCGATCTACCTCCCCCCCCCCCCCCCCCTCCACACATTCAGCCAGCCTGCCCCAATAAGCGCGGAATGGTGCGGGAACTGGGCATAGCAGCGTCTCACTACCCAAGATAGCTCTTGTCAGGGTCATTTTCCATTAGTCGATTCGGGGGTGATATCAGCAGGCAATCAGCAGACAATCTGCAGACAAGAAGCAGGTAGAGCCACAACAATTATACTCTGTGTAGTATAACTAATCGGCTAATGGAAAATGGCCCTAAAGGTCAAATCCCACAACGCGAGAGAGGGTCAGAAAATGTTGTGAATTGTTCTTATTGCCAATTTTGGGCCCTATTTTGGCTAAGACAGGCCCAAATCAGTGAGAAAGGGTTGCCTTTGTCTTGTGATTTGAGAAATCACAAGGATCAAATGAGTTAGATATTCGCCCCCGGAAGGCCTAGAAAATGTTGCTTATTGGAATATGTCAATGATTTGGCTTATATAGGGGGGACACTCCAAATATCTTTAGGCTAATTGAGAGGAAATAGTGAGGACAAATCATACTGTGAAGTAACTCCCCTCTAACAGATCAATTAACCAGTCCTGTGCGCAACACTTTGCTTGCCTATTACTGACCACTGTGGGATTTGGAGAGGCATAAAATCATGGGACAAGTGTTGTGTTTCACAACATTGGCAACAGTTGCCCCTCGTTTTTATGTCAATAATCAACACTTTCTAAACCATTTTTCGCGTTTGAGATTTGACCTTAACATCATCAAGGAAACGAGCGTCTTTGACTATCGGGTACCGCACTTCACTCTCGCTGCATATTCTCTCGAAGGGGCCTGATTCGGAATTTTAGGCAGGCATATATATCTCGATCATTATGAAAGCTTTTAACATTATATTTGTGGGATTCCCTGTATTCGGTCAACATGTTTCTATAATAATCTTATAATAGTGCTATTTTAAATGCCAAAACAATGGTGGGAATGTGTGCCACAGAGACAGTATCGATGTATAGTTGGCATGGCACCATCGCTAGGCTACATAATAGTGCATCCATTAACGTGATGACGTCACAGTGCAGTTCTCGGTCCAGTGAGAATTATTTTACATGACAAAAGATGGTGCCTACATGCAGTCTATAAGAAAAGTTTTTCACATTGCAGGACATTTGGTCGCCAAGATTTGTAAACCTGCAGGCCAAGCTAAATGTTTGCAGGCCCGGATACCCCGGGGAAATGTTTGTATCAAGAAATGTAGTATAAAGCAAGAATTGAGATAGGAAATGATGTTTAATAGAGGTTACTGGTATATTTAAATCAATTTGATAATCATAATTTGTAAGATTTTGTGTTTTTGTACACAATATTCAGGCTTTCTAGTTTACTATCTAAAAACCTTAATAATGGTCCGATTTTCAAACCGTAAAATCTGGCATGTAGCCCAGGATGAGAGGCCCATTGGGCCCGGCAGCCGCTACAAACTTTCTGCCGGACTAGCAGGATTTCGTATAGACTGTACATGTAGGACACATTGTAATGGTTTATATTATAATTTATATGTAGATTTAAGGCCTACCCTCTACGGTTTCATACCCAGATAATTGTAAAGTGATCTCAGGTCAGAAAATTTGTCTTGTGACTCCTAATCCAAGATGGCGGCGCCCGTACTGACATACGGCAAAGTGCAAACATCATGTGCCTCGACCAGTTGTTTATGCTGCTTTCTGTAACAGCCCCAAGGAGGACGTCCGCTTTTGTGTTTACATACGAGGTCAAATGTCAATATTGTAGATAACATGGGACTATCTCTAGGCGCCATCTGGACCACAGTTATGCAGCAGTTTCCCGCGCTGTTGGAGATGGTGGTGTGGGTGGGTGGGTGGGTGGGGCAGGTATTTAGAAATATCATAGAATAGGCCTATGGGCTAGGCCTCCCCCCCCACCTACCTACTATCCCCGCCCCCGAAGGGGCTGGTTTAACTATAACAAGAAAAATGTGGCTTTGACCACGGACGGGGTTGCTGCCCCCCCCCCCCCCCCCCCCCCCCCCACGGCGCAGAAAAGTCCTGGACAAAGTACAACACTGCGTCAGGTGACGGCGTCTTCACGGCAGTGGCACATCACTTGGTTACATTGCTATGGCAACTGAGTGCCGTGACATTTGACCTCGGTGCAGCCATCCCACATCGTATAATGTATCATTACTATAGTCAAAACCTTCTACAATCTTTAATCTTGAATCTAGATTCTATATTCGTTGGGATGGTAACTACATCTAGGGATACATTTTGATGTAGTCTAACCCGGTTATTTTGATGACCACAAGCAGCCCTGTCACGTAATTACGTCACCGGCCGTGTTGCATCGCACAATAATACCTATAGCTAGAGATATCATTTCTTAATTGTACCGACATATTCTAACCACTACCGGTACTGTTCTAGACTCGCTACTTGTGCTTATTATGGCTCTGTGTGGACTAAGAAAACCCATCTAGGCCTATATATAGGTCTGCACGTATCTACACATATCTATTTTCATGACCACAATCTGTCCTGGTGACGTCACAGCGCCCAATGCGCCAGTGGCTGCGCCTATCAAAAACAAAAACATTAATAAGGTTGCCATGACATTGCTGCGCAAGGCCAAAAAATGCTACTGCAAATGTAGATATTTTCATGTGTGTAGGGGTCTGATTCCCCGTATCCTGGGGTAATCCTCCCCCTCTGTACCATACCGGTCCAGTAATGTAGGGAGCAGAGAACTGTCAGACACGGGTTGGTAGCGTAATGGTTAGCATACTTGTAACCGGTGCCAGAGGTCCGTGGTTCAATTCCCGGCCGATCCAATGATCAAGTTTTCCGCGACGTCTACGCTGGTCGATCTACCCGGAGGGATTGGGTAGTATGTTGACTATACATTTGGAGCATTCCAACTTGCTGCGGATTTGCACCTGCTGGGACACTCTGTAACTGCTTGATAAAACCCTTTCTAGGAGGGAAAGAAAGCCCAGGGTTGGTAACCCCCGGAAAATCTGAATCTAGAGGATATGATGGAAGCTGGTGGGGGTAGTGTAGGTGTCGGATTCCCTGTACCCTGGTGGAAAGCCTCAAAGGGTGAAACACCTGGGTAATCCTCCCCCTCTGTACCATGACGATCAAGTAACATAAGTAGCGCAGTTTGACCAGGGTTGGTAGTGTAAAGGTTAGCACACTTGCGGGAGGGAAACGCTGCCTATGTTCAAGTCTGCTGGGGAGCGTTATCAAAGCAGCAAGTTGCACGGTGTGAGTAGGGCATACACTCGTATATATGTTAGGTTTAGTCGATTTGAAATAATGATTGAATGAGGGGGGTGGGAGGGGGGGACGGGAGGGGTCCGTCAGCTCTGTGTGCTTTGGTCAGTTGGTCAGTTAGTTCCCTTCTAAGATTGGGTATCATGCCGACCCTTTGGGAGTGTATCAACACCATAGGGTTGGTATGATGCAGTAAGGAGTTAATATAATCGTGTAATAAACCTAATATTGAATGGCTATGAAGGCACTTGTGAGGTGTATCGTATGGATATAGGTCATTCGGGCCTACGTGCCTCATGCCCCATATCCTACGATACACCTCATTCGTGCCTTCATAGCCATTCAATATTGGTTAAATAGTAGCAAGCTCACGGAAAACGGAAATTTAGTGTTTAATTTGTTTCCCAATATCGCATGGATTAGAAATAAATGACAAAACTGCCAATGACTCTTATTAAGTGAAGGATCAACTGAAATTGACCCTTCCCGAAAACAGTGTCATTGGCGGTTTTGCGATTTACCTCTACATTGTTATCTATCAGCAACACGTGCGTAGTTATCAGTACTGAATCAAGAAAATATCCTACTTACATTATTCTAAGCAAGCGTCAGTCGGAGATCTGCTGTGGCCGAGACCCTGAACTGCCATGGCTTTGGTACTCCTCAACGATTTAAATCAAAACATCACCATCCATCCTATGGAGAAATGCCACGGACTCCATTTTCCAGCGTTATCCAAGATCTATTATGGTTTGATATCTATCAGGTTCCCCTTAACAAGTACAGTTGGTAGCATAGCCTGAGGTGTGGTAATCCGCACACCACTGATGTCAGCTCTAGAGAGCTATGGCTTGCCGGGAACAATCAAGATAACTCAAGTATTCCGAGATAATGTATGCTTAGATTACTAGTTTTAATATTCAACATACCAGTATCACCACAGAAGTGTTTCATAATGTTTCACTTTTGTCAGGGGCAGAGAAGGCGCCTCCAAGTGAAGAGCTACGGTACTACTCCAGCGCTAATATTATATGCATTATAAATCATACTCCTCAATTGCAAATCAATTGTATATCAAAGAAAAATACATTTATGTCTCTTTTTAGGTGGGGGGATAGATGTATTATGTTTGTCTAAGTGTGAGATTAATTCAGATAAATTGACAAGTACACCATTGTGTGAGCAAACAATCAAAATCAATGCATACTTGAATTATTTTGAAAGGTGTAAAGTCTGCCCTGGTCATATCAGAGGTCAATAAAGATGTCATTGATATCTTGATATTGGAGACATGTTTACATAATTAGGTTGGGAACAAATACGCATACATATCACTAGACATTATCTCTCGTGTTTCTTTTCACACATATATCGACCATCCCCCTCCCCACCCACAGTTCTTTCTATGGTAAATTTGCTTTATTCCCTCGTCTGTTGGCATTACTTGATCAACTCATCTAAATTGGCAAATGGTCAAAATGTGTTGCGTAATCAAATCACACCTGATGGCACAACTTGCAGGATGGAGTCAAAATGTAATTTCATTTTATGGTAGCTGGCTGCGTTCAAAGAAATATGTGCAGTGAATTTGTGGCAGATAGCTATAAATTGCCATGCGAGTCATTTCATATCAGATAACAATGTTTGTTCCAGTAGAGGCATTATGCAATCTTTATTATACATCATAGATGATTTGCACAGAAACTTTATACTGTGATGAAAATGTCAAATATTATAGACAGGAGTTTATCTGTTTTAACTTTGCCTGACCTCATCATATCGAGCCATAGTACCTTACTAATCATGATAATTGATGGATAGCCATAATGGTAGTCATATTTATAGAATGGTATGGTTCCTCGTTTACAGCATGTGTGGTGTTTCATAAGAGAGGTATACAATTAATTGTATAATAAGTGTGTATGATAATAGATAGGATGGCTTAATTGCATATCACCAGTAATAAGACCAACACTTGTTTTTAATAATTGTATAATTATAAAATATATTGGTTGTAAGAAGTGTTTCACAAAGGTATAATACCAGGATGTAAAGCCAGTGGGTGGGCTACAACCAAGGTACCACTGATTTATACGTTTTTGACAATGATTATTAGCGTGGACCTCATATCATGCCTGCTCATATTTTCCTTTACACACATTTAAACAATGCTTATCCTTTCTTCCTACCCTATCTTAAGTTGGTCTTTCATACTTTACAGTTCAAACTGTCAATAGTGGAAGACGATCCTCTTATTGACAGTTCACACTGTTAATGGTTAGAAGCAGGAGTCATATGCCTGGTTCAGGTATTGGTTAATAGGGGGCACCACCTCCCCTCTCCTCACTTGTGCCCAGGTATAACTAGGTCACAGCTGATCTCCCCTCTCAGGCAAGCAGACAGGGCAGCCAGGCAGCTGACTTCATTATTTCTTTTTTCTTTTTCTTTTTATTAAATGTTAATAAATAGGCCGGTGTGTGTATGTTTTACACGGGCCCAAGATGCTATCATCATTCATCGTCTTGTTCCCCTCCTCATATCAATAGTTGGATATTTTTTCTATTATTGACAGTCCAAACGGACTGTCAATAGTGGTAAATTCTACTGTTGTTGACAGTTCTTCACCGAACTGTCAATAGTGGAAACGTTCTCTCTTATTGACAGTTCCTTAACATAGCTGCTATAACACTGGGGACCTTTTCAAACCTAAAACCCTTTTTGACCCCAAAACCGATTTTAGCGTTTTAACCGGATAACTGACTTTGACCAAAAAAAACAACTTCAACCCAAAAGAAATGATTTTGACCCGAAAACCAATTTTGACATTTAAAACCGATCTTGTCTCAAAAGCCGATTTTGATGATTTTGTCTCGGAAACTGATTTTGACGACTTTGATGATTTTGACGACTTTGATGAATTTTACGACTTTGATTATTTTGAATCCAAAGCCGATTTTTGACTCAAAAACCAATTTTTGACTCCAAGGTCAAATTTTACTCGAGGTCGTATTGACAGTTTGAACTGTCAATAGTATTATTGACACAAAAATAGCTATGAATAATGAGATACAAACGTCAATATATAGATATAGATATATCGGCCTTCATATCTCATTACTCATAACAAGTGCTCCACACCTGTATTTCAAAGTTCAGTCTTATTTTATTCATAAGTTCCTTCTTATCAGTAGTTGTGCTCAAGTTACAAATTCACTTTGTGAAATATTATATGTCTGCTTGTATCTTACTATATGTGCCCTATATGTATCCTATACATGTGCTATGTTTCTATGAGGTGTTTCAGAAAAAAGTTTATGATTAATCGTAGAAAGGGGTTCATGATTGATTGCAGAATATGTGTTCCTATTGATCATCGTTACGATAACCCTTGTGAAACACCCTATAGGCGACATCATTAACCTCTGTCTCAGAATCCTTTCATGTGATGAATAACGTTCCACTGCAAATTTGAATGGTTTTTGACGGATTGAATGTCAATGGTTGCTTAAAGGCCATCTTCAACTCATTTCTAGTATGCCACCTCCTCACTAAATTGTGAAAGCGTATTAAATGGAACAAAAGTATTTATAGTTTGAAATGATAAACCTTAACCTGCACCTAGACTTATACATACACCTGTGTATATATTATAATTGCATATGAGCACTTATGATAGTATGATAGTATTTATGCACATACTTACAGCCTAGCTTTAGCTGGCTTAAAGAGTACTTAAAAGGTCTTGTCCCCGGTTAGTACCAACTGCATCTTGCATCTTGTCACTGTTGGCAGTACAGGAAAGAAGTGTATATTTGGAACCAGTCTTGTCACGAAATTTCTCCAAGACATTGTCCAGTCGGAAGGCAAGGCTCCAGGTAGTATTAGGTCCTTTGAATCCTTGTATACCACTGGAATGCATGGCAAGTGCCTCATGGTGTTGTATTTCACCCTCTTTGTGCCCCTCTTCAGGCTCTTGTCTGAATATAACCGACCCTGAGTCACCCTCCTCAGCAAATGGTGTGATACCATCCTCTGGCATAACCATCAGGGCACCTGTAATGTCTTGGGAAGGTAGATTGAAGGCGCAGTGTGTCAGAATACCTTTTGTTAGCTTCGTTTTTCCCCCACGCTTCATCACATTTTTGTTTTCAAGGTCCTCGCTGAAATCAGTGTATGGACCATACAGGGAAATCTTCTCATTTGCCGTCAGGACACATGGGTCACATTTCTCTCGGAGATTTTCATCATCAATTTCTAAGAAGCAGGCATCCAGTAAGGGATTTGTTGAATACACATCACCGATAAATTTTGCTTCATATTGTTTCGGACGTGTTTCAGCATTTGTTTCATCCACCAAGTAGCAATGGTGCACCTTCTCGCCGTGGCAAGATGACAAAACATATTTTCTGTCTTGTTCATCTTTGACTATTGCTCCCATGGTGGAATGAACTTTGGATCCGCTACTACATTCAAAAAACACACTAGACCCTGGGGAATAGGTTCCTTTTGCTGTCTGATGGTTTGTTGAGAGTTCATGGGCTAGATGAACTACCTCATATTCCTCAACAACATTATAATGTGTTTCATTAATTTCTCTGATTCTGCGATTCAGCTCAGCTCGTATTTTAAGTTCTTGTTCCTCTGTGACAAAGATTACAAGTTTGTTGCTGTTCATATCAATGCCAGAAGGTATGCTATATCTGCAGTAGGAATACATACTACAATTAAATACATGCATATTATAAATTCAAAATAGACTTTGTGTAAGTAGACAGCTGGTAGATACTGGGTAAAGGCGGCAAAAGGGCAATGCTCGCTAGCTAGGTTTGGTCAAAAATATGTTTAAGAAAATCCCAAAAAGATTCATGAATATACTGAAATAATGGCCTTGAAAAATAAGTCATAGTGGTTTATAAAAAGAGAAATTATGTATCATCCTTAATCTGCGTGTATCATGTAAATGTGATTATACAGCATGCTATTCATTTCTACCAAGTAAATGTCGCCAATAAATAACATCTATGTACATACTCCTTCCAGAAGTCCTCCAGTTCCACTTGTAAGCACATAGATGCTAGTTGAAATGACGAGTGGTCTGAAATAAGCACATCATTAAGAATTTATGACAGATAAAGATTCATTGAATGACCAATCAAACACTACTTCAACAAAGCAGGGGTTATCAATCATCATGGTAAATGCTATAACTAGATTTAGTATAGGGGTCCGAACCTTTGCTTAGATAGTAGACTGTAGTCTTCCCTGTGTTTCTGAAAATAAAGAGAGGTAAATTAAGTTCTATCAACGACAATTAATTTATATGTAGTTGATAGTTATATATTGCAGGCAGATTTTACTGTTGGATGGCACCTGTTCGCGGCCTGGTATTCCCTGATGTAAAATAATGACCACATTTACAGTCAGAACTGTTTATAGAAAATCAGTGAACATGTTTGTCCTACACTTGATCACTTTAGAAGCAGAGAACTGAAACTTCCTGGATGGTAATGTTTGTATTGTTATGTATGTGTATGTTGATCGCTGATTCTATCTCATTGTGGTCGTTTCCATTATGTTTTTTTAACCTTTAAAATGATGCATAAGGAGCATCAAATTGATAGTAAGAGGAAGCATTTATTATACTGTTTATTTATAATTCCTTTACATTTGTCGTAATTTAGATAACTGTGGTATGAACATAAAAGAATGTGTAGTCTTACTTTGTCGATACCTCTAGGCCTACTTTGTTTCTGCTATGAGTAGATCTGGAAATGAAGTTAATAATAAAGTACTCAAGAAATATCATGGAAGGTTGCTCATTGGCATATGATTATGTACATATAATTACATTTTCAAACCATTCATTAGAAACGGAAAAGTGTGCCTTTGTATAATTTTTTTCATTCGGATCCCCCATAATAATATAGCAAAATTATGAAGACTTAGAAAAGCTCTAGGATTATATGATGTTATATAGGATTAGGCCTGTTATTCTGGGAAATTAAGTTTGATACAGTTTGATAGCTACCTGATTGTTATCAGTCCCCTTTTCTTCATGATGAAAGTCACCAGTGCTTGGGTGCAGTCTGCTGGTAGCGTCTCCACCCTGCAATGAAAACTAGTGTAGTCTCCTAACCAACACCTACTCTGCTCTTCATTTGCTACATTGATTTATACTTTGGAAAGGAGTAATAGGCTGGAATTGGCCACTGTCTATTGATTTTTGTATCAAATAAATATATCAAAATTATTTAATACAGTATCGACTGAAGTGGGATGATTGCTACGACACTATGTGTGGATACTCACTGGATTAAAGTTAGGGATGGCTGATGGGAAACAGCTTTCTTGATTTTTTCCTCATCATCTGCCGTGATGTTTGCTTCAGTGAACCTTAAATCATAATCATTTTCCCTTTCATAAAGTACTTGACATAAATGAGAAAATAATCCCTTTTGATGACATTGATAGGTAAGATGCGCAAGAGACATGAAATAGCTTATGTTGATCCGGATCAGGATAGGTAGATTAGTGTAGTTTTTTTTTCTTAATGAACCAGTTGAACCAGTGGTAGTATAGCGTAACACTCACTATCGAGCTTATATAGGCAGTCGACCTGTATGCGCACACACAGACTGGAAGCCCACAGCGACCTCTGTCCATACCCCAGGACTGAGACAGGTGCTGTCGAAGGGTTCGGACACAGGCCAACAGGACTCGCAATGAAAAAGATCCGTAATACACTGGCCCCTACACATGTATGTACTAAGAAAACATGAGTATCCATTACAAGAAGGAAAGCTCTTATAGGCAGGTAAAAATGCTGTAAATGTTTTATATATGTTTTGTGAAATTGATTTGACTTACTTGAAAACACAACTAGCAATCACAGGAGCTTCTTCACCCGAAGGTCTTTCTATTTGGAGCTGTTTTTCTATAACTGGGCTTTTGGTCTGTGCTAGTTGTCTGCGCAATGTTTTGAGACGCCTGGGTTCTTCTGCAAGCATGGTTTCACTATAGTCCCTATGATCTCCCTTTGATATAGCTGTGTCAGTGATAGGTCCCTTTGAGGTTTCAGAGTATGCTATATCTCTGACTGGTTCTTCCTGAATATTGGAACCCTTTTTTAGTAATGTTGTTGTGTCCTCCACCTTGATCAGTTGATTTAACAACTGAGTTCGCTTTATCTCTGTGTCCTTCAATTGCTTCTCAAACAATCGCTCTGTGGAATTTCCCTCGTTGATCCCCTCTTCCAGATTTCTCCTCCTCTGTTGAACATCCTTTAACTGACCAATAAGTGTTCGTTCCATTTCTTTTGTCTCATTAAGTTCCTTGCTTGAATTCCGTTTTGTAGCTTTCAGAGTTTGAATCTTACAAGCAAAATACTGTGCCTGTTTAGAAAACAGAGACAGCTGATCCAAATCCTTCCATTGATCTTCAATCTCTCTTCCGCACTCTTCCATTGCTTGTTCCACATAGGTGCCTCTTCTCCACTCCTTTTCAACCTCCTGTGAATTAGCGTTCGTGGGAAAGAAAGACTCTTCAATGTCATCTGAGATGTCAGAGAGAGAACGTGTGCGACTGCGATCTGAGAAGGAAGATTACATTGTGCAATTTATTGCATTTTGAGATTTTACTACAATTTCTCATCTTAATCATCATTTTACGTCATTGAGAAATTCGGTTGGTCGTTTGTTAACTTACTATATTTACTTCTAGATCAATTCTGAAATTACAGTCAAACAAAAAGCCAAGGGTAAAATAAAAAAGATGCAACATGGCTCAAACTGTGTGAAGCTGAGCATTGAGACAGGGACCGCTTCTAGCTACACTTATATAAATACATTTTTATGAATTTAAGAAAAACCCTAACTGTGCATGAACTTGAGAATTATGGGACGTATATTAAACTGGAAGCTAGATACAATAGACACTAACTTGATATTGAGCTAATTCCATGCGATGTAGGCTCTGATAGTTTTCTTGTTGATGGTTGCGATTCCTTCTTTTGTTCAACGTCCTTGGTGCAGCCTTCTTAATAAACAAAACAAAATGTTAACATGAGACTGTCTAGTCTGAGGAGCACAGTATATTTAGCCAGAACATTGGTTGTACTGAAATTAGAAAAGACCATTCTGATTGTTATGACGTCATTATGCAGAAAAAAATCACCTATCCGTATAAATCTAACCAAATCCGGCGGAAGGCATGTACATACATGTATACTCATAAAAAAGGTGAACATCATGTACCTATTTTGCTCTCAGTTCTTCTTTCTTCAAATTCCTCAGCTAATATTGAACATAACTCAGTCAAGAAAAGGTTCAACCGTTTGATATTTTCATCATTTGATTCAAGCAGTTTCTCTGCCCGACTGCGGCATTCTAGTTTCCTTTTTTTCATTTTCTGAATCGGTTCACTCTGGTCAGCAGGTGTTGCAACATTGTGGTCTCTAAGCATCGCGTTTTTGAAAGTGTCTGACTCCAGACAGCGGACATCTGCCTTGAAGGTGTAAAGGGCACACATATAATATATGTATTTCTATAAAAGTTTTCTTATCTTACCAAATTAGACTTGGACCATTTTGTGAAATTTGACATTTTTCTTGCCAAATTGGACATTTTCCGAAAATCTGACCCCTTTTCTGAAATTTAACATTTTTTTGAAATCAGAGTTTCAGTTTTTACGTTTTGAGTTTCACTTTTTACATTTTCAGTTTCACTTTTTACGTTTTGAATTCAATTCAATCAATTGATTCCATTTGGCCCTTCTGGGCCACTTTACCCCGTCGCTTTCCACCCCCCACCCTCCCCCCTTCCCCCACGCAACAGCAAATATCTTATGGGACACACTGCATAATAATTCGAATTTAAACCCCTTTTGCCAGTGCTTAAAGCTACAGTCAAGGTGCTTAAAGTAGGAGCCGTAGCTAGCAGGTTTAATCTACTTTAAGCATAACCTACTTTCCTGCAACTTTAATTCCTAGTTTAAGGATCTGGAAAGCTGCCTGAAGCTGCTTAAAGAACGACCAGTAGCTGGTCAGCAGATTTAATCTACTTTAAGCAGAACCTACTTTCCTGCCACTTTAATTCCTAGTTAAATTATTCGGATAGCTACTAACAGCTGCTTAAAGAAGGGCCAGTAGCTTGTTGGTGGCCCCTTCTCCATGCCCTGGAGGGGCAGGTAGCTGTGGGACAGATGTGGCGGTATCTGTGGCCAATGCAACACTGATCCGCTTCAGTGCACATCAGGGGTCACTAGGTTGATTAAATTCCGAACTTTGGTTCTTTAAGTGTTGCTGACAAGTTTGCTAAAAGTTGCTTAAAGATGCTTAATGTCCTTCTTAAATCATGTTTAAGCAAAACTTAAAGATGTTTAAATTTGAATTATTATGCAGTGACAGTAATGGTCACCCCTGATTTGAGGGGACAGTCTGCAGCGCTGTACAATACATGTTGTATTTTGTGTCATCATGAAGTGTATAATATTGCTAGATTGTATAATACCTTCATATCTCCCTCAGTTATGCTAGGATTTCTCACGTCTGAATCCCTCACGTTCTTCACTGCCTGGATACCGATTGTATCATGTCTAGGTGCCTCTTGTGAAGCACTGAAGTGCTCATTGCTGAAATAATTTAGCATATGGTGTTTTGGTTGCTTTTCTCTTCCTGGCTTTAAAACGGAAACATGTAACATCAGTGTCAGGAATGGGGGAGGGGGCAGTCCCGTCAAAATGATGAGACAGTCCCCCATACAAGCGTATTCCCTGTCACATACAAAATATATCAACAACATTGGCCCAGTACTTCTTATTCTGTAGCATTGTGAAGGATAATGTACCTGTCAAAATGCCTGAATTGTACATGTGATGGAATTGTGACCCATATAAAAAATCCTATAACCCTCCCCCCGATAAGGGTTTGCTTCCTATGCCTCTAAAAATGAGTTATTTCACCAAGTATATTACCATATAACAAATCAGTAAATTGCTCACCTTTCGGTTAGTAATGAACCAATCCTCCCTGAAAAAGAAAGTTCACTGTATTAGCTGTACGACAATCTTAAGATAACATTAAGTTGCTTCTGCAAAATGACCTAAACCTTTTAACCAATAGTAGGGTTTCTTATGGGATAAAAAGGTAGGGTTGGGAATTTTATGAAAGAGCTTCGCCACCTATCAGGGATTATTAGGGACATGTTAAACATCAAGAAAGGCTTTGGTGGCAATCTGGGAATGAAGGCAGCTGGCTGTGGCGGCCATCTTAGCACTCAATATAAGTGAATAAGAGAAATTATATAAAAGGTCCATGATAGATACTAGAAATCATCCAAATTAGCTGTAAGTGCTAGGGATTGCAGACACTAATCTTGATTGATTTAGACATCATGTTTTACGGGTCAAGGATTTCTGTCAAGGTCATTTGAAGTTCAGCACTCAAAATTAAAGTTCTAAATCGATCGTTTTCAATATTCAGTCGCCTATAAAAATTAGATTTGCAATAGAACGTTTCCCTCTATCATATGATCTCAATGTTGCCATAGGAACTTGCAGAGCACAAATTATCAATATTCGCCAGATGGTATATATTTCATCAATAGGTTTGAATTGCATTGAGGCTACTCAAATATTTTTTTGATTTATAACATTACTCTGACAATCTCTGATATGTGGCTAAGCTCTTTCATAAATAGCCCACATCAGGCCATGAACCAACCTTCTATTATGAGTCGAGATCAGCCGAAAATTATATGAGTCCACTCCGTTACATTATGTCATGGTTTTACATATAGATCAATAGTAAACGCAAGTACAATGATAGCATACTACAGTATTAGTAAAACACTGATTAATGCAATAGTATACAAATTACAGGTGATGCACTCTTACTCTGTTTTCCTCTCATCGGTCCAGGCCCTGACGGCTTTCTGTTTGATGATATCCGTTTTGGCTGTTCTGATCCCATCTCTTCACTAGAAAATGCTATGAAGGAATGAGGAATAATTAAGCCGTGTTTGACCAGCCGTACACAGTGTTGACGTTTTGGCACAGGGTCCCAATGTCTTTTTAATTGTTCGAGTTAAACACAGTACTAGTATCAGATACTATAAACATTACGATGGTAACCTAAGGATTACATCCATGGTTCTGACTTTATTGCACTTTCAGTTGAGCGATGATCAGATAATTTTCTGGCTGATGATTTAAGACTGTGTTCTAATTCCTCTTCTGTCCACTCAGCAGTATATCCTGATAGAGAACGAACAATAGGACGTGGACATTACTTGCTTTCAAGATATTTCTGTTGGTAACAAAAGTGCAATCATCATAAGGTCAAGGTCCAATTACAATGGCAATTCCGTACAATTGCTCATATGCAATGATCCTAGAATCCATATTATAATATTATGATCTTTCGACTGGGGGATTCCATAAAGTATGTATACACATTTTCTCCAGAAATTGACCTCCCATCTCCATAAAGTTCTTGTACCGATTGAAATAAAGGGTTTACACGCTTTGTGCGTACATCTATACTATATGGAAGCCCCCTGAACTGCCAGTGAATTGAATCGTAACATACTTGGTCTTGGTTTAGCTCCAGGCCCTGATGATTTTCTCGCTGACAATTTCCGTTGGGGCTGTGGCTCCTCACCTCCTTCCGTATCTTCATAAAAATCAAAAGCTGTAACTAAACTTCACTTTAACAAAAAATGAAATGCAAATTGACACTTCACCATAAACACGGTTCAGAGGTAAGAACTCTGTAAATTTAGACTATGGTAATGCCAATGCGAACAATACCATCATTCATCTGGAGAGAAAGGAAGATCACAGCCAATATGGTATGCCTACTCATTACCAGCGTTTGCATTTTCCTTAAAATCTCCTATATTTCCTATATAACTTCGGCCGATTAGAGCCGCTATAACAAAGCTAGTGTAGTTGATCAATGATTAAATCAAGAAAAGGGATAATACTTGTTTTTATCATACCTTCAGACCTTCCTGGTGTATCCTGTCCTAATGGTGACAGAAAACAAACGAGTGCCTCAATACAAGAACTGTCCCATTGTGTAGACTTTTCTGCAAGTTTTTCTGCCCTTGCAGTTCTGCTGTCATTAGATTTGACTGCAGCTTTGGTAAGATAGTTAACACTGTACTCCATCTTTTGCTTAAGCTCATCCTTGTCCTTGACGACCATTTCCAATGGCAGCCCTTGGATGTCATCCTAACAGCAACAACATGAATACTTTGATTACCAAAGCCATTCAAATACTTTGTAGTAACATGTACGGGAAGACAGCATATTCGATGATATATTTTAATCTATGATAGCTGCATGGATACTTATAATATTACTATTGTGAAGGTCTGTAATGCCAAAGCAGAGCAGAGAGCACGTGACTCGTATCAGGCGTCTTTATCATTTTGAATTGTTTCACCACTCAAATCGAAATAGGTTAAAAAATAACTGTACATATGAAATAGCCCAACGCAGTTACTAATTGCAGCTAGAAGAAATACATATAGCTAACAAGAGGTCACATGAAACGGTCAGGACAGTGAGAGAGTAGACGCTACATCCTGCGCAGATCTGCCGTCTGGCCTTATCTTTTTTCAAAGACCAAACCCCATAATACAATAAATTATTTCTGTAACCATCATTGATAGACTAGCATGATATCGACTGATACATCAACAATAACTATCATGGCGTTATTAAGTGATGTATACTGGTAATGCAGAAAGATAGAATTGTACCCTTACTTTGACCTCATCATTGTCATATCCCCTGTGTGCGCGGCCTTCCTTCCCCGAGACCCTACTTCTCTCCATGCTGAAACGACGGTATTAATGAATGCAAATATGGCCATTCATTTACCTGATTGCAACAGATCTACAGGGATAAAGGCTTTCAATTGAAGCCCCACTTTCAGCCTGCAGTGAAAACCCCGTAACCTATTAGCTGACAATATAGGATGCCTTTGGAGGGAACTACAATTACATTAAATGTTCTTACATACATCTACCCATATTACACGTGCATGGATACTCTGGCGACACAGATTATTCAGAATTTGAGTCTCTTTAGAATTTCTTTTATGCATACAATGTCCCTAGTCTATGTTTATTTCATGCGTTATTGTAACGGTGTCCATTGAAATATCGCTGAACTCTGTTAATGGACAAGAGCCAGTTAAGCCTTAATCTATCTCAGGCCGGCATTTAGACTATAAAAATAAATGTCAATTTTTGGGCGCTTTTAAATGCTAGAATCTGCTTAGAAATTCTGCACGGTCTGCTAATTATTTTAGATATAGTAAACCTGGCTTATTACAACAAATTCTAAACTTTCATTCTTTTCTACAAACTCCTAAGTCGCCACAAACCGGTAATGCATAGTATAATGTGATTATATAATCACCTTACTCTCAGAATACATCTACGGTAATTGATGATAACATGAGGAAATGACAATGAACTTACTTTACATCAAATGGGTTCCAAGATGAATGATAACGCCTTATGTTGGGTGAAAACGGCACATGACGTTTAAGGACTGCCAACCTCAAGCTCACATCAGCTGAATGATACTCATCTCGTTTAGTTGTCCGCATCTATCCTATTTTAAGAATTCTTATTGATAATACAATCACAATATGATAATGTATGAGGTATAAGTGCATGTATATGGGAGGATGAGGTGATGTGGTGATGGGTCAGGTACATGGGCCATAGCTACGATACAGGGGCCTATTGTAGAGAGCTTTTAAAGTCGATATATATATCGACTTTAATAGCTCTCTACAATATATGATAGTGGTCTGATGGGCAATAACAATAATATCTTGTATTATTGTCTCAGTGTCCGTCTACATCATACAGGCCTTAGCATCGTACAATATACAAGCATTTGATATGGCTTTTCTGCTGCCATTATAGAACTGAAGAAAGCCTGTATATTTTGGTGTCAATATAATTTCCCTACCCCTCCTACACATTTCTTAACATCTGTTTGACCGTCTCTCCCCATCACTCCCTACCCCCCCCCCCCTCCCCTTCGTGTTTCCTATGGAGCAATTTAAAACTGTGGTTTATGCTACAGTATTAGAAGAAAGCATTTTCAGAATCGTCCAAACGTAAAATGTAAATAGAATTGCGATTGTAGTGGTATAGAAAAAAATGCCAATTTTGAGTGATTTTATATCAGTGTAGTGCTGATCCAGATAACAGATATAGATTTGCATTATCATGCTGACATACTTTGGGTATCCGGAATACAGGCCCTCTGACTGTATGCCCCCGGCCCAGAGGCCCTCCGGATCTGAGGCCCCCTGCCTTTAGGCCACCCTGACTACAGGCCCCCGGCCTGTAGGCACAAATCTCACGTCCATTTCATACATCCACACCCGATTATCTCATTCAAATTCATCACGTCCAACACTATTTCTACAAATCACAATCATGTCCAACCCCTTCCTCTCACGTCCAACCCCTTCCTCTCATGTCCAACCCCTTCCTCACATCGGACCCCTTACCTCACGTCCAACCCCTCCCTCATATCCAACCCCTTCTCTCACATCCAACCCCATTCCCTCACGTCCAACCCCCTCCCTCATATCCAACCCCTTCTCTCACGTCCAACCCCCTCCCTTACATCCAACCCAATTCCCTCACATCCAACCTCCTCCCTCACATCCAACCCCTTCTCTCACGTCCAACCCCATTCCCTCACGTCCAACCCCCTCCCTCACATCCAACCCTCTTCTCTCATGTCCAACCCTCTCCCTCACATCCAACCCCCTCCCTCACATCCAACCTCCTTCTCTAACGTCCAACCCCCTCCCTCACATCCAACCCCATTCCCTCACGTCCAACCCCCTCCCTCACATCCAACCCTCTTCTCTGACATCCAACCCTCTCCCTCACATCCAACCCCTTCTCTCACGTCCAACCCCTTTCTCCAACGTCCAACCCCCTCCCTCACATCCAACCCCATTCACTCACGTCCAACCCCCTCTCTCACATCCAACCCCATTCACTCACGTCCCACCCCCTCCCTCACATCCACTACCACTTCCTCACGTCCACTACCACTTCCTCACGTCCACTACCACTTCCTAACGTCCACTACCACTTCCTAACGTCCACTACCACTTCCTCGCGTCCATTACCACTTTCTTACGTCCACTAATACTTCCTCACGTCCACAACCACTTCCTCACGTCCACTACCACTTCCTCACGTCCACTACCACTTCCTCACGTCCACTACCACTTCCTCACGTCCACTACCACTTCCTCACGTCCACTACCACTTCCTCACGTTGGAGATAAGGAGGTGTTGGACGTGAGGAAATGGGGTTGGACGTGAAAAAAGGGGTTGGATATGAGGGAGGGGGTTGGACGTGAGGAAATGGGGTTGGACGTGAAAAAAGGGGTCGGATGTGAGGGAATCGGGTTGGACGTGAGGAAATTGGGTTGGACGTGAGGAAAGGGGTTGGATGTGAGGGAATGGGGTTGGACCTGAGGGAGGAGGTTTAGTGGTAGTGGACGTGAGGGGAAGGTAGTAGACGTGAGGAGAAGGTAATGGACGTGAGGAGAAGGTAATGGACGTGAGGAGAAGGTAATGGACGTGAGGAGATGGTAGTGGACGTGAAGGGAAGGTAGTGGACGTTAGGGAAAGGTAGTGGACGGGAGGGGATGGTAGTTGACGTGAGGAGATAATAATGGACGTGAGGAGATTGTAGTGGACGTGAGGAGATGGTAGTGGACATGAGGGGAAGGTAGTGGACGTGAGGGGAAGGTAGTGGACTTGAGGAGATGGTAATGGACGTGAGGAGATTGTAGTGGACGTGAGGAGATGGTAGTGGATGTGAGGAGGTGGTAGTGGACGTGAGTAGTATTGTATGTATCGGAACGGGACTATGGTTAACTACTGTTTATTACTCAATCGACCTGCAGCCAATCAGAGGCCTCCATTTGGTCACGTGACCGGAAGTGACCTACTTAGGGGATTAGTGGTGACGTCACGTGACCTAGTTAGCCAATCAGAGGCCGCCATTTGGTCACGTGACCGGAAGTGACGTCATATGACCTACTTATGGACCGGAAGTGACGTCATATGACCTACTTAGGGGACCGGAAGTGACGTCATATCACCTAATTTAGGATCACGTGACCGGAAGTGACCTGATGAGTCACGTGACCGGAAGTGACGTCACATGACCTGATGGCCAACCGGAAGTGAGTGACCTCATTGAGGATCACGTGACCGGAAGTGACCTGATTGATCACGTGACCGGAAGAAGAAGAAGAAGAAGTGGAAGTGACTTATTGAACTAGGTAGAAGCGTTCTTTAGAGTGTATAAGGGGGGAGGGGAGGGGAGGGGAGGGGAGGGGAGGGGGGGAGGGGGGCCCCTTTAAGATGCATGGGGAGGGGGGCGCTTTTAGGATGCATGGGGCGGGTGGGGGGGGGAGGGGGGGAGGGGGGAGGGGGGCACTCTAGGGGGGTGGGGGGGCACTCTAAGGGGCGTTTGTCTCTTTTAAGAAAAAAAGAAAAGAAAAGATTTCAATCGAGAGACACGCTTCTTCCTCTCGAGAGGAAGAAGCGTGTCTCTTCATTTTTTTTTGTTTATCACATGCCTCGATGAGGCGATCAGCTGCGACTGGAGGAAGTGACACTTTAAGAGGACACGCGTCTTAATTGTTATAATATTTTTTTTTACTTACTAATAAAGAAGACGTATGAAAATAAAACACAACAATTCACATGTCCGTCGTTCTCGTTGTTTCTTGCTTGATAAAGTCAAGCAATATCGCGATGCCGAGGTCAAACTTTCCCATGTCCTCAGTCAACACTCGAAGGAGTTCAAAAGGCGTACCGCCGGCACCGTCAGCTTCAGCTTGCCACATTTTCAACACTCGGAAGGCCCACTCAGCGGGACTTCCTCCGTATTCGCATTCTTCAGCGATCTTATCTAACCTCTCAGGCGACAATTTTAAATGGTGCCCCACCTCTTTCCACCTGCTACCTAGACGTCTGCCGAGGGTGCCCAAGTGCTTATGCATCGCGCGCGAGTCGGGGTTTTCGAAATCCAACCCCTGTCTGTGGAGAAGGGACATCCACTGAGCCAACAGTTCCACGCGTCTAATGCGGGTGAAGACGCGACCGAGCTCTCCCCATCTATGACGATGCGGGGTTTCACCCCACCAGACTCGGAACATCGCCGTACACAGCTCCTCCGGTGTCTTGACACTGCGCTCTACTAGAGCATCCATACGGACGGCGGTAACTTTTAAGCTACTGCCCAACTCTCTCCAAGATCCGCTCAACTCTTTACCTAGTTGACGAAGCAAGGCGTCGCTATATGCTAGGCGCCGCTGTCCTACCTCTCTGTTCTCCCCATCGGTCTGCCTCGCGCGTCTCACGTCGTCAAGCCGCATTAACTTTTTTTCAGGTGGACAAGGCGGTGAAGGCGAGCTTGAAAGTGGAATAGCTTGAGCCATCTCGTCTCGTCTTGGCGGCGGCGGCTGTGGTGGCGGTGGTGGTGGTAGTAGACGTTACTGTGGTCAGAGGCGATATGTTTTTTTTCCAACAGAAATCAGAGCTTTTATACAGAGGGAGTTTAATCCTATTTCCAACAGCACTCCAGCTGTCTAGCGACCTGTCCGCATGACGCTTTTTCAGCCGCTCCGCTCCTTAAGAGCTTAGATGACGAGGGGTATGTCATCGCTATCCGTGGAGACCAGCTGAAAACGGTGTTTTTTCCTCATCCATAGCCTTACCTCCTACCCCCTACCTGAGGACGTCTCCCTCCCTCTGACATTCATTGTAACAAACGTCAGAGGTCAGGTGAAAATCTGATTTTTTCATGCACAGCCTTAGTCAGCTGTCACCCCTCCCTATTGAACTAGCCGGCCGCCGCCGGCCGGCCCGGTCTACTCACCACGGCAGGAGGCGGTTATTTTTTTTTTGTCTTACACTTAAGTCGCTCACCACATGCACACGCCTCTACTCACATACAGACACGTTCGTCTTAGGGGGTCCTGCTTCACGCCACACGCCTCCTGTAGTTTTTTTGTATACACACTCTAAGCTCATCACCGTTAATCCTTTATACAGCTAACGCGCGTTGAATTGCTGAACAGGGGGGTAAGTAGCTTAGCTCATGACAGTGGATCCCTCAAAAAAGAGGGGAAAGGGATCCAGCTGAAAACGTCATACCTTATGTCTTTTGTTTCTCTTTGTGAATGGCCGCCGGTCAGTCGGCGGCAGCAACCGCTTAATCCAGCCGGCAGCTGAACAGGGGCAGTAAGTAGTTTAGCTCTAGAAGCGAGAAGCGTATATAAGGGGTCTGGAAACCTCCATTCACTCACTCATTCTTTTGCTGCTCTCTACAGTCACCACCATGAGCAAAAGACAACACCTAGCGCCGTCCAAGGATCTAAGCAAGTTCAAGAACAAGAAGACTACGCGGAACAGCGCTCGTTTAGCGTCAGTGCCTCCTCTTGCTACTGAAAATGAGACTACCGCCGCAGCCGCTTGGTCTTATCACCCTCCCGCTGTAGCGAGCGGTCGCAGCAGTAGTAGTAGTAGTAGTAGTAGTAGTAGTAGTAGTAGTAGTGGTAGTAGTACTACTGGTAGTAGTCGTCGTGCTAGCGACGTTGTTACACTCGCGACGGTACACGTTGCTGCTAAGCGCGCTGCCGCTGCTACTGCCGCCCCGCCTGCTGCTGCTGCTGCTGCTGCTGGTGATCCTCGTGCTGCGGCTGCTGCTGCTGCTGCTGCTGCACCTGCTACTGCTGCGCCTGCTACGGCTGCGCCTGCTGAGGCTGCTGCGCCTGCTACTGTTGCGTCTGCTGCTGCTGCTGCTGCTGCTGCTTCTGCTGCACCTGCTGCTACCGCTACTACTACTGACGACAACGCTCCTGGCACAGCGCAGTACTGGCAACCGGGTTTTTACCTCCCCACTACTGTTGATGATTTTGATGACCTGCCGCACGTTGCACAGCCCCTCTCCACCACTACATCGACCGACGCCCTCGACGCCGCTCGCGCTGAGAGTTACAGCTATTCGGACACTCAGCCCCTAAACCAAGAAGAAGAGGAGGAGGAGCAGCAGCAACAGGGTGAGACAGAGAACGACGCTGACGACGAGGCGTACGAAGAACCCGAAGGGAAAGGGGCGGACGGTACGTTTTTTTGGCTCCCCTCTTCCCCAGCTTTTGACCTCACTTCCACTGGTAGCGCGTCTGGTCCGTGCCGACTGCCCTCACCGCCACCTTACGAGGGCGGCGGCGCTTCATCTTCTACCGCTACACTCAGCACCGACGGCGTGTGGCTGCTCTGTTCCAACAACGAGGTCTCGGATACCACCAGCGCTGACGCTGCTCCTGTTATCGGTTCTGCTGCTGATTCAGCTCACGCTGATGGTGTTACTCTTCTTGCGGGTCTGAAACGTTCTAAGGTGAGTTCCAGAACAACAAGGCCTACTAAGAAGAGAAAAATACAAGAAAAAGAATGAGATGGACGAGAAGAAGCAGAGAAAACCTTCTCCCGTCTTCTCGGGTTAGAGTTCTGCTTAGACGGGGCTTTGACACTGGAGATCTGGGAGGACGTGGCTAGACTGTCTAGGAGGCCGCGCTACACAAAAGACGGCCAGGTGAAAGAGGCGTCTCTGACCAGAAGCAAGCGAGTGCACTTCACTGCCGACGCGCTGCGCGAGCTAATAGCACGCATCGCCGATATCCACGCAGTGGTGCGCATACGCAACACAGCGGCCGCGCAAGGAAGACCTAATCACACCGCCTGGTTCGCAGTGCTGGATGAGGAGGGCGAAGTGTACGCAGCTGTGAGCTACTACAGCGGTAAGAACCTCGTCCACGTGCGCAAGTACGAAGGTCCTGACAAAAAACCCACACAGCAGGGGGTGACGCTGTCCGCCAGAGCGCTCAAAGAGTTGGATGACAAAACAGAGATTATTCTCAAATTTCTCGGTATAGATTCGGAATGAGAGACGCTCAACGCTCACGCGCGCACACACACAGCGTTTGACCTACGCTGTATGAGACAGACAGACGGATACACAGACAGCAGACAGATAGATAGATAGACAGATAGATTGATAGATAGATAGACAGATAGATTGATAGATAGATAGATAGTTAGACGGCTAAGTAGTTGGTAACTGAGTGAAAAAACATGACGCAGTACGTATGCGAAAAGTGTTTCAAAATTTTTAAAAGACCGTACAACCACGAGAGACACGTAGAAAATTGTAAAGTAATACCTAAGTTTTGCCCTCTATGCGGCGAAGGCGATTGCCGAAAGATCGCCTGTCGACGCAAATCTCTGGACGGGGTGACCATCCCTCCGCGCATATGTGCTGTACCGAACGGGGAGGAAACGTTCACGGCGAATTGGCCTGCGATACAAACGGGCGTCAGGATGCACGGGACTCGTGTGAGTGTAACAAACTTCAGGCTACCAACCGGCGAGTTGAGTGTCGCTGTAGATACTATGCGTCGCATTCACTTGACACAAAGATTCAGATACAAAGTGGGTTTCTCGGTAGGCTTACTCTTACAACACAGAGAAGACAAGAGCAAACTGCGCTACTTTCACGCCTCCCAGAACAACGCAACTCTCATACAACCGCTCCCTACTATAACTAATTCAGAAACTTTGGAAGAGCTCCTCTCAAAGATGGAAAACACCGTCGCTTGCGAGGAAGTACGGAAACTTTGCGACGCTGACACCAAGTGGCACGTTCTTTTTCCTACCAATTTGAACATTTGCGTTTACATGGGACCGGGGGAATTCCCCATAGGCGGTAGGATCACTCAGGCCGGTCGAGTTGGAAAGAGAAGCGGCGTGTTAGATTTTCCCAACAAGGACAACCTCTGCATCTTCCGCTGCATTTCCTTTCACTTATAGAACACCAGCAAGCGCGCTTCAGATTTGTTACGTCAGTTCTGTCCCGCTGCCACACCTGAATCCTTTCCGGGTCTGAACATCCGCGACTTACCCGCGTTAGAGAACTTGTTTGACGTACAAATAGCGGTTTACACCGCGTCGCGTCAAGTGCCGGGGCGGAAGTTGAGAAGACGCGTTACTCTGATCAGACCGCCTTCCAGAACTCTGGCCGCCCGAGGTAAAGTCAACCTACACCTGACGGCGAAAGGCGGTTTGCACGTCTCTCTCGTCACGGACTTCAACGCGTACGCGGGCATATACGAATGTTGCAAGTGTAAGGCGGCGTTCACCACCGAGTTCTTGCTGAAGAGACACAGGAACCAGCTTTCCTCTTGCCGACAAGTCAAGTTGCGCTACGTAGGTGGCATCTACCAAAATTCGAGAACGATTTTCGAAGCGCTAGCAGACTTCTCCATTTTTCCCCCCGACGGACATTCCGGAATCTACCCTTACAAGATCGCCTTCGATTTCGAGGCTTTCTTCAGACCGTGCAAAGAACCGTCGACGGAACACGTGTCCCTGCTGTGGGATCACGTCCCTTTGTCGGCTAGCGTCGCATCCGACTTTCCGGGGTGGGAGGGGCCCGTCTGCTTCGTCAGAGAATCCGAAGCAGATTCCGACCCCTTGTTGGACCGAGTTTTAAATCACATAAACGAGAACGCCAAAGTCATATGGGAAGCTGTGCTAGAACTTTACCGACCGACGTTAGCAAAGTTAGATGCGGCGATAGGTGAAGCTCTCCTGCTGGAGGAGGCGACATTCACCCCTTCTCCAGGCAGCTTCGCTGCGGCTCAGACCAGACACCCGTTAGTTCAACTGAAGAAGCGTCTTCTGAGATACATCCGTCAAGCTCCAGTCGTGGGCTTCAACTCGGGGCGTTACGACTTGAACCTGATCAAAATACGCCTTCACTCGTTCTTTGCCTCCGGAGACCGAAGAAACCAAGAATTCAGCGTCATAAAGAGAAGCAATCAATACTTGGCGGTTTACACACAGCACACGGTTTTCTTGGACGTAGTCAACTATTTGGCACCCGGTTACAACTACGCGACCTATTTGCGAGCTTTCACCAGGAACGAAGAGAAAGGTCACTTTCCTTACGAATGGATGATGTCTACCAGGAAACTGGCAAACAGAACGCTGCCACCGAGATCGGCTTTTGACAGCGAACTGACGGGCGTCAAAATGTCCGAATCCGACTACGCCGCATGTCAGAAAGTTTGGTCCGACGAGAAGATGCAAACTATGGAAGATTACTTGATCCACTACAACAACAAAGACGTCAAACCTTTCATAGAAGCTCTGAAAAATCACGCTAAATTTTTCCAAGATCGCGGCATTGACATGTTGAAAGACGGAGTTTCTCTCGCCGGTTTGACTTTACGGTTCCTCTTCCAAAACCTAGAAGACGCGTTCACAACGTTCCCCCAGTTCGACGCCGTCCTCCACGCTCTGATCAAAGAAAATCTAGTCGGCGGTCCTTCCATCATCTTCCATAGATTTCACGAGAAGGGCACCACGCGGATAAGGGAGCACAAGTACGGCGAAGAAGCGAGACCGTGCCAACACATCCTAGGACTAGACGCTAACTCTCTGTACTTGCGCTGCATGAGCGAAGCGCACTGTACGGGCTATTACGGGGTGAGACGACCTGAGACCGAGTTCAAGCCCGAAATTAGGCAAAGAAACTCTCACAGCGCTTTGGAGTGGTTACGCTTCGTAGAGCACGACCGCGACTTGAAACTGCGCCACGCTTTGAACGGCGGCGAGATGGTTGTAGGCTGTCGGAGAATTCGCGTGGACGGGTTTCACGCGGCCTCTAATACGGTTTTCCAGTTTCACGGGTGTTGGTTCCACGCTCACGAGTGCATACCGTCGCACCGATATCAGTGCGCTTCACTGAGGGAGGAGAGACGCGACAGAAGGACTAGAGTAAGCGCTTACTTGAAAGCGCTAGGTCACAAGCTGGTCGTCGTGTGGGAGTGCGAATGGAGAGAGATGAAGCGTCGAGATGAGCGGGTTAAGGCCTCCCAACAACGCTGGAAGGTTGACGCTTTGAAAGTGTCTCGAAACGCGATGAGTGAGAGCGACATCCTTTCCGCTGTGAAAGAGGAGAAAATGTTCGGTTTAGTTCAAGTGGACCTCACTACGCCACCTCACCTACGAGACTACTTCGAAGAAATGACCCCCATTTTCAAGAACGTGACCGTTTCAAAATCGGACATAGGACCTCACATGTCAGACTTTGCGCAGGAAGGAAAGCTGTTGAACACGCCTCAGAGATGTCTGATAGGGAGTTACCACGGAAAAAATATTCTCTTGGGAACGCCGCTTCTCAAGTGGTATTTAGAGCACGGTTTGATAGTCACCAAAGTGCAGCTGGTCGTAGAATACCTACCTAAACGCTCCTTTGCCGGTTTCGCGGACGAAGTAACGGCGGCGCGAAGACGTGGCGACGTGAACGAGAACGAGAAAATTCTGTCAGACTGTTACAAGTTAATGGGAAACGCTACGTACGGTAAAACAATCTGCAACAAAGAAAAACACACGGCGGTGAGATACACTGACAGTCGGAAGTTCGAACTATTGGCCAATTCGTGGCGCTTCAAAAAGGCGTCCGAGTTGAGTTCCGATCTGTTTGAAGTCGAACTACAACCGAAAACAGTCAAGAACAACCTTCCTATTCAAATAGGGTTCATGGTATACCAGTACGCGAAGTTGAAAATGTTAGAGTTCACATACGACTTCTTGGATAGATTCGTCGATCGGCGCGATTATGCCCTTTGTCAAATGGACACCGACAGTCTTTACATGGCTCTCAGCGGTGACACGTTGGATGACCTAGTCAAACCTCGCCTGAGAGAGAGGTACTTCAGAGAGAAACGAAAGTGGCTTCCGACAGCGGTGTGCAACGATCACTTAGAGCTTTTCGTGAAGACAAAAACGGAAAGAGTGCGAGAATGGTGTCCGCCGCCCGGCGGATGTTGTGAGAGACGGTACCTTCACGATCTGAGAACTTCGGGGCTTATGAAAGCGGAGTGGGAAGGTGACGGGATCCTAAGTCTCAACCCTAAGACTTACATTTGCTACGATCGAGTCAGCGACACCGGTGAAAGAAAATCCAAAAAATGGAGTGCAAAAGGCGTACAGAAGAAACAAAACCCTAAGGAACCAGACGACTTCTTGGATGTTCTTCGCCAACGAAAAACTCTCATTGCTGTAAATAGAAATTTCAAAGTGGTGCGAAACTAAATGGTCACCTACACCATAGAGAAAGACGGCGTGCGCTACTTGTATTATAAGCGTCGCGTGCATTCTGACGGTGTGACAACGAGTCCTTTAGAGATATGAAAAAAAAAAATAAGCGTGTTATTGCTTGATTGAGTGCATCTTTTCAAAAATAGAGTGTTTATCAAGATTGAAAAAAAAGAAATAAAAAAATAAAATAAATTATTGTTGTGTTTTTATTTTCATACGTCTTCTTTTACTAGTAAGTCGCGCAGTCTCTTAAAGCGTCACTCATGTGACGACGTCGCTTCCAGTCAGGTGATCCTAAAGACCCTCACTTCCTAAACAAAAAACTTCTTCTTCTTCTTCTTCTTCTTCTTCTTCTTCCGGTCACGTGATCAATCAGGTCACTTCCGGTCACGTGATCCTCAATCAGGTCACTCACTTCCGGTTGGCCATTAGGTCATGTGACGTCACTTCCGGTCACGTGACTCATCAGGTCACTTCCGGTCACGTGATCCTAAATTAGGTCATATGACGTCACTTCCGGTCCCCTAAGTAGGTCATATGACGTCACTTCCGGTCCATAAGTAGGTCATATGACGTCACTTCCGGTCACGTGACCAAATGGCAGCCTCTGATTGGCTAACTAGGTCACGTGACGTCACCACTAATCCCCTAAGTAGGTCACTTCCGGTCACGTGACCAAATGGAGGCCTCTGATTGGCTGCAGGTCGATTGAGTAATAAACAGTAGTTAACTATAGTCCCGTTCCGATACATACTATACTACTGACGTGAGGGGAAGGTAGTTGACGTGAGGGGAAGGTAGTGGACGTGAGGGGAAGGTAGTGGACGTGAGGAGATGGTAATGGACGTGAGGAGATTGTAGTTGACGTGAGGAGATGGTAGTGGACGTGAGGAGGAGGTAGTGGACGTGAGGGGAAGGTAGTGGACGTGAGGAGATTGTAGTGGACGTGAGGAGGAGGTAGTGGACGTGAGGGGAAGGTAGTGGACGTGAGGAGATGGTAATGGACGTGAGGGGAAGGTAGTGGACGTGAGGGGAAGGTAGTGGACGTGAGGAGATGGTAATGGACGTGAGGAGATTGTAGTTGACGTGAGGAGATGGTAGTGGATGTGAGGAGATGGTAGTGGACGTGAGGGGAAGGTAGTGGACGTGAGGGGAAGCTAGTGGACGTGAGGAGATGGTAATGGACGTGAGGAGATTGTAGTTGACGTGAGGAGATGGTAGTGGACCTGAGGAGGAGGTAGTGGACGTGAGGGGAAGGTAGTGGACGTGAGGAGATTGTAGTGGACGTGAGGAGGAGGTAGTGGATGTGAGGGATGTGGATGCAGAATGATTTGTTAGAGACAGTGAAATGGACATATGACAGGGGTTGGACCTATGACAGAGTTGTGGACGTATGACGGGGGTTGGACGTATGGCAGGTTGTGGCCTATGGACAGGGGGCCTATGGCCAGGGTGCCAAAAGACCGGGGGCCTAAGATCTGGAGGGCCTGAAGGCAGGGGGCCTGTAATCAGGGTGCCTAAAGGCAGGGTGCTTAAAATCCAAGTCCCTTAAGTCCGTATACCCATACTTTGATATAAGAACAGATCTATCACTAGAGATACCATATCATGAAGAAACTCAATATCTATTAGTTTGACATTGTGAAACAAGTATGGCAGTCTAGGTGACACCTGGTGGACAACCCCTCACCTGTAATAGAAATCAGTTTACGGCCAGTTTCACGTTGATTAGTTTAGCACGCCCTCGCCATCATAGCCTCTCATAGAAATCAAGATGTCATGGAAAAAAATCACTTTAATTAGCTTTGAGACCCCCTCTGCCTTTCATGGAAATCAAGACTGTGGCCAAAATCACTTTAATTAGCTTTGACACCCCCCTCGATTATCATAGAAATCAAGACATCATGGCCAAAATCACTTTAATTAGCTTTGACAGCCCCTCGCCCTTCATTGAAATCAAGAAGTTATAGCCAAAATCACTTTGATTAATTTTGACACTCCCTCGCCTATCATAGAAATCAAGACGTCATGGCCAAAATCCCTAAAATCAGCTATGGGGGTCCCTTTTCTATCATGCAAATCAAGATGTCATGGCCAAAATCACTTTACTTAGCATTGATACCCCCTCTCCTATCACAGAAATCAGAACGTCATGGCCAATATCAGTTTGATTAGCTTTGACAACCCCTCCCCTTTTATAAAAATTATGACCTCTTTGCCAAAGTTCTTAAAATCAGCTTTGACAGCCCCTTACCTATCATAGATATCAAAACGTCTTGGCCAAATTCATTTTAATTAGCTTTCACACACCCTCGCCTATCATAGAAATCAAGACGTAATGGCAAAAATGACTTTAATTAGCTTTGACACCACTTGCCTATCATAGAAAACAAGACGTCATGGCCAAAATCCTTAAAATCAGACTTGACATCCCCTCGCCTATCATGGAAATCAAGACGTCATGACTAAAATCCCTTTAATTAGCTTTGACACCCCCTCGCCTATCATAGAAATCATGACGTCTGTTACATAAGGTGTACGCGTTAGTGTAGGAATAATTAAAAAATGGGGCTTAAACGGGAAAGAAACGATGGTGTTGCAGAACAATTAAACACATCAAAGGGCAATACAATATCTTGTGGGCGTTTATATTGGTGCCCATTAATTTGAGCCACTTATCTATGACCAGAAAATGACCAAAATGGGCAAGATACATGGTAAAGTACACATAGTTGTGTAATACGTCAACAAAAGGTATGACACTCACTCTTGACACACAGATCCTCTTAATGTATTTTATATACTAACCCTCTAAAATTATTTGGAAGAAAGAAGGTTTATTTAAGATTTTAAAATAGTTATACGTCCACTTGGCATATGTATAACTTTACATTCTGCAACACCACATATTTGATATTCAAGGGTACAATTATATATTAAAGGCCACTTTCTCTAATACGGGCATGGTAACACTACCTAAATTTGTATAGAAAACGTACATCCCCTAAAGGGTACCATGAATCAACCGGTACAGTCATTTACAGCCTTGCAACACTGAATTTCATTTATTCCATCTTTTGTAACCGTTCATTCCTTATGTAACAGACCTCAGGTTAGGTGGACGTCCGGAGACAACAAAATGAATAACTGCAAAATAAACCCCTGGGCAGGCATTCCATGCAACATCTATGGTATACAAACTATTTCCTTACCAAATTACCATTGTACGTATTTTAATTAAGCATACTGTAAACCTCATGTATAATGCCTAAAAAAACAAAACATTTATGCTATTTTTGTTGTTTTTTTAAGGCCGAAAGGCCCCGCAGGGGCCCTGGTGGTGAGCTTGCGAACTACCAGGTTGAGGCATTATATTGTTTTCATTTGACAGGAAGTCAGTATGGGTGCCGCCATTTTGTTTTAAGGGGTGCCGCCATTTTGTTTTAAGGTGTCACAACACAAATTTATGCATATATAATGAAAAAATTAATATTAATCAACCTTCGATCCTGAGGTTGATCATAAGCATACCTATACCCCCTAACATGGATCCAAGGAATTCAATGGTTCTATTAGTTTGTTGCTGAGACAGCTGGTTGCCTAGCAACAGCTATTCTAATTGTTTATCTGCCTAGCAACACCCATTTCCATGCTCCTGAGGTTGATTATAATCATACCTACCCCCCCTAACATGGACCCAAGGAATTCAATGGTTCTATTATTTTGTTGCTAAGACAGCTGGTTGCCTAGCAACAGCTATTCTAATTGTTTATCTGCCTAGCAACACCCATTTCCATGCTCCTGAGGTTGATTATAATCATACCTACCCCCCCTAACATGGACCCAAGGAATTCAATGGTTCTATTAGTTTGTTGCTGAGACAACTGGTTGCCTAGCAACAGCTATTCTAATTGTTTATCTGCCTAGCAACACCCATTTCCATGCTCCTGAGGTTGATTATAATCATACCTACCCCCCTAACATGGACCCAAGGAATTCAATGGTTCTATTATTTTGTTGCTAAGACAGCTGGTTGCCTAGCAACAGCTATTCTAATTGTTTATCTGCCTAGCAACACCCATTTTCATGCTCCTGAGGTTGATTATAATCCTACCTACCCCCCCTAACATGGACCCAAGGAATTCAATGGTTCTATTAGTTTGTTGCTAAGACAGCTGGTTGCCTAGCAACAGCTATTCTAATTGTTTATCTGCCTAGCAACACCCATTTTCATGCTCCTGAGGTTGATTATAATCATACCTACCCCCCCTAACATGGACCCAAGGAATTCAATGGTTCTATTATTTTGTTGCTAAGACAGCTGGTTGCCTAGCAACAGCTATTCTAATTGTTTATCTTCCTAGCAACACCCATTTTCATGCTCCTGAGGTTGTTTATAATCCTACCTACCCCCCCCTAACATGGACCTGAGGAATTCAATGGTTTCATTGGTTTGTTGCTAAGACAGCTGGCTGCCTAGCAACAGCTATTCTAATTGTTTATGTGCCTAGCAACACACATATCCATGCTGAGGTTGATTATAATCTTACTCCCCCCCCTTACATTGACCAAAGGAATTCAATGGTTCTATTAGTGCTGCTGCACTGGTGGCCACCTAGTGGCTGTATATTGCACTAAATCCCTGTAATGACACGTTTTCCCCTGTTCTGTCACATCTGTCAGTTATATTATCCTCCCGCCCTGTTTGTATGGTGTCTTGAATGGGTCCCCTACAAATATACCAACCATGTAGACATTATGTTCCTTCAAATGCAAGAATTGCGGTTGTTGCCGCGTATAAAAATGCCTGAGGCATTTTTTTACGCGCCAACAACCGCAATTCTTGTTGCTACAAAAATCACCTTTTTTGCTTAAGAAAAAAATGGTAAAAAAAAAAGAAATCGACCTACTGACCCTACTTATTTTTGGTCATGTTACCGCGACACAACAATATTATTTTTAGGCCTAAGCCTAACTCACGTATATGCTGCACCCTTAACTTTGCAGAGGGGGCTCGAGAATCTGTAATTTGGTACTTCAGTATACACATCAAAGCTCACATATAAACAACACCCTGACTTTGTCTTGATCCTGTAAGCCGCACTGGCGATCTGACTTGCGGCCTATACGTGAGGTTTTACGGTACTACTAACAGATGTCGTACCTGTTCTTCTGAAGTCAACTCACTTTTGGCTTTGTTTGTAGTAGTTATAGGACGTGTACCAATCTGTACGCGAAATACAGTGGATGAGCCTTATAGCTGCCTTCACTGAATACCCCTACAGATTGGTAATAGCCCTATAGCTACTTTATACCACTAGCTGTATGCAGTATACAAGAGGTGTGAAATGCTTTGTTCTCCGTGCCTGCTGTGGTATAAAGGATTACATGTAATAAACATCATCAGGGTTCCAGTTGAGGCGTGGAATCGACATTCTATGATATCTAAACTATGTATTTAAACAATGACCACTATACAATATATGATGGTACTAACGGGCTTTGATGTGGGATCCTGTTGTGGGATGAAGACAATCTATTATGTACCAAACTATGTGTAAATATTCCAGCCCTGATACCTATATCTACATTCTTTACATCAGGGCTATGAAGATGTACCTAAAACAATATAAAAGCCCTCATGTCAATATTCATATCGGTGGCTCAGTGGCCAACACATGCTTGGGGTGATCTAGTCTGCAATGATGTACAGAACATGATTCCCAAAAGACCGACATATACTGAAGGGAATGCCATGTTTCAACTAAAGCTGTCCTGGTAGGTATGATACAACATCATTCTCTCATCATAAGGCCTCTCTTTTTAATTAGCCCTACATAATTAACTCTAGCTCGAGCCAAATGCCGACGATATTGTAGTTGTTGATGATGAAATTGCTTTTCGTCACATTTAGCAGAAACTGTCATGACATGCTATATTGTTCACCGTTCATGGTCAAGAGCCAGAAAGTAGTATAATGTATAAACATGGACCATTAGCATATCAAAGCATACCTTTTTCATACCCAGATGGATATCAGGTTATGGATCCTTGCTGTCCTATACATACCGGCAGTACTATCTACTGATCCAACGCTAGGTAAAACATTCAATGTATTATTAACCAAATTAATTTTACCATGGCAATTTTACTTCAAAGCAATGTGTTCTACACCTGTACACTGTAAAACGTTATTGTTCTGGACACCAGGGGGTGGTAAAGAAAACAGCGTAATCCATAGCATAAAAAATAGCGCACTTACCCTAATGCTTAACGATTTTTAATGATTTGAGCTAATGTTGACAAATTACACTGATACTAGCGAATACTTAAAAACGTACACTATCTTCTGCAAATTTACATTAATGCCTCGGAATTTATAATGCTAATTTGGGCTAATTTACTCTATCTTTCAACACCACCTTTGGGAAAGGATTTTTTAATGTAAAAACGTGCACTAACGCAAGTAAATCAATAACATAAATGTTTTTCTGTAACACCCCTGAAAAATAACGTAAAACAATATCCTGTCACACCTTTTTATGCTATTAGATTATTGTTTTTGTAACACTCCTCCCAGTGCACAGCATTGATATCATCAAGGATTAATTAGAGAACAGTGCAGCTTTATTTCTTTACATTTACACACTGCACGTCAATGTTCATAATTCCTTGGTATATTTGGTGCCTAACATTATTCATAAACTATTCATGAGCCAATAGATGATTCAGGTCAGACTATAGACCTGACTGAATAGATAAACGTATCCTCAGGAACATGTATAATCGGAAAATTTCAGTCAATATGCTACTCAATGTGTCCCAGATTTAAACAATATATATAATATAGTTTAGCATTACTTTTATATTTCAAAATACTAGGTGCCTACAATTATGTGTGATACAACATTTAAAAGTCACTCTTTGGGCTTCGTAAATGTTCTAAGCAATTGCCCAGGGCAATCAAGAAACCGAAAATACACATACTTAGATTTTCGAGAACCTATTAAATCTGGTTAACGGGCACCGTCCACTGGGGAACCTCGTCTGTCTAGGCCCATACATTTGCTACACTGCAAAAAAGGTGTTTAGATCCTAAACACAATCCTAAACACATTCCTGCCCCGTTTTTGTCCACACAATATGATCCTAAACATGTTTAGACAAATAATATGTTTAGCTCAGTGCTTAGACATTTATGTGTTTAAAGCAATGTGTTTAGGACAATGAAAAGTTTAGAATTCAAGAATTTAGCATATTATTGTGTTTATCTGTCAAGTTTTTAGGCTAAAAGTGGTGTGCCTAGAGACCTATTATTATTACGTTTAGATAAATAAGCAAATAATTTTATTTCCATATCATGTCTTGAAGAGACTTCTAGCAGCCCCCCCCCCCCCCTTAGGGCAATGTGTGCATCATTATTTCACATAGGCCTCTATTTTAACAAAGACACAGCCTTGAGTCAATACAACAGACCATCAGGGAAGATAATGCTTTATCTATTCTTAAAGTTCTTAAAAGAGGTGTCTATGTAGCTGATGTATCTTTATTGCATCGTGATCATAGTGATATAGCATTCGACCCTTGAATCCTGCAATGTGTATTATTTTCCTTTTGTATCCCATGCAATTTAACTTACTTATCTCAGATTTAAGCGCCTTTAGATCCACAATATCATTAAAGTGGTTATAGAAACTACAGCCAACCCCAGAGCTGCCATCTGGTATGTGTTTCATATACTATGATCTAAACACTACATGTTTACATCCTAAACACCAACTTTTCATACTGTTTAAATTCTAAACATCTAAACAGATTCAACATAACTGTTTAGGCATTTAGAATAAAAGTATTTCATTCCTAAACAGAAGGATTCAAAGACACAAACCTAGTAAAATGTTTAGACTTTAAACATGTTTAGACCTAAACATGTTTAAAACCTAAGCACCTTTTTTGCAGTGTATATACATATAACCTAGGCCAATTAGAGCCCATTGGACTGTGGCCATTAGAGAAACAGCAATGTTTCTGTTAACATTGTTTATTGAGTATTCAACTAATTTACATAAGTATAGTACCAGCATACTATCTCATGTTACTCCTTTGCAGGGTGTCCTCGCCCTAACCTCATTGAGGCTTATTATCAGAGAAGGATCAACAGATTCCCAATTGGTACTGTCCTACGGCTGAGGTGTAAAGAGGAATATGAAGAAGGGTCGCCTACAATTAAGTGCATCAATGGGACTTGGACAGATCCCAATCCTCCATGCAAGAGTAGGTTATAAAGGATTATGATACCATAGGGTGGCCGACAAATTTATTTGGAGTATATGTTTACTAAACGAGGAACCTAAGATTTAACCAGGAATTGTGTTTCAAGTAAGCAGGGAACTATAGCATGGCTGATATTGTGAACCCCCATAGTCACCTACCATTTCTTGAAAGAAGTGTTCACTGACTATTATGCAATAAGTAGGCAAACTGTACCAAGTAGTGACTGAGTTTGAGCGGTAATAAACTTAGCTTGTGAGGTAATACGCTAAATCGGCACAACAATTACAAATGAGTGGTTTTATTTAACATGTGTTCGTCACTGCGAGCCACGAGTTGGCTTCATATGGCGTTTTTTGGATTTGTTCTCTCTGATTTGGATCATTTGGGTGTTAAAATACTGCAATAATTCAATGTCTAAGTCGCCGTTTTTGCCCAGGCAAAAGAGGGCGTGTGTGAGGCCCCTATCCCTCAAAAGGCCCCTATCCCTCAAATATTTGTAGGATAGGGGCCGTTTGAGACTTAGGGCCCACCTCAGGTCCCTATATAGCAAAAAGTCCCTATCCCACAAAATTTTGAGACATAGGGACCACATTTAAACAGCCCCTATCTCACAAATATTTGTAGGATAGGGGCCATTTGAGGGATAGGGATATGTCAGGCCCCTATCCTACAAACAATCCCTAAATATCAAAAGCCCTATCCATTTGTAATAATTTCTATGACTATTTCTTGCTTCTGCAGCAAGAAAGTATGCCTCACAATAAGTTAAGGGTACCTTCTGAGGTTAATATCTATAGCCTGCAGACTGATACCTGTTATCACTGTGTACACTCTAAAACCATGATGAGGTATTTTCCAACCTAAAATACTCTAAGAAACCCACACACCCTCCCCCTCCTCCTGCCTGTACCGACCACAGTATGTTGATGTCAACCAGATGGTCAGTCACTTGGAGTGGGGATGGAGCGTTGATATATGACCACCAGGGCAGTTTGGTAAGATGACAAGGGGGGGGGGGGGCAACAAGTGACAATAAACATGCACAGTGAGTCTGGACCCCGGGGTTTGGACAGAATGTGCCACTGCTTTAATGTACCACTGTCTGACTGTACCTGGTCATGCAAATGGTACATTGCGACCACTGCACGACCACTGCATGACCACCTTGGTAGTATATAGTGACTGGTACATTGTGACAGCAATACATTCCCCATAGGATTCGAGGACAGCTTTCACAGACCTCAGCCAGTCTAGCCCCTCCCGTTTCCCTTATGTCAGACCATTTTGAGGGATAGGGACATGGAAAAAATATTTGTGGCTTTGGGACTTCACATGGGCCCTATGTCTCAAACCGTTTTGAGGGATAGGGGCTGTTTGGCATATAGGGACTTCACCTGGTCCCTATCCCTCAAACGGACCAATTTTGAGGGATAAGGGCCTTTTGAGGGATAGGGGCCTCACAGCGTGTGCCTTATGCTGCAGTGTATTCTGGGGAGACTGTAGCTGTGCACAACGCTCCTGTACCACATGCAACGCAGATTCCATACCAGCCTAGACTTGCACAAGTCATTGATTTCGATGTATATTTATGCTATACATTGCTTTCTGGCTATGTGTTTTTGACTGTATCAATTGAGATGGGGGTTGGGTCAGAGTAGATCCTGAAGATTGGAGTCAGTCAACTGTTTGCCAACAAATTGCAGCTACTATGCCGTACCTGCTTAATCTCTATAATATTGATGGTCATTTCCTCTTCAGCGGTATTGTGTCCCCACCCGGATGTGTCTCGTGAACATATGACAGTAACCGTTCAGTGTCAGAGATTCAACTGCTCCGCCTCGTACAACTGTGAACTAGGATACTTGTATGAAGGTATATCACAGAGTAGATGTCAACGGGACAACACATGGACGGATACCTCGGGAACATGTGAAGGTCTTTTTCTCTTGTTAATGATCTAATCAAGTCTCGATCCCTAATGCAATGGAATTCTTTTGGTGTAAGTTCCATCTGAATTGAAATTGGGCAGATACACCTAAAGGGGATTAACAGCGAACACTAACATTTACAATTGGCTACTATGCTGACTTATCTGAAGTCATTAATTTCATGGCTCATTAGGTGTGGCTCCACTACGCGATTTTCTGGGCAATTCTCGCCATCCGATCATACCCTGGTACCCTAGCCTACCCTACCCTGGTATTGGGGAGGCAATCAGAGCAAAAATATATAGTTTTGTTTATATCAACATCCCACCATAGGTCTTTCAGTGTTATCATGTAGAGGCACACGCCCCGGGATGGTATCATTCTGACCAATAAAAATCAAACGTGTCGAAAGCCGAAATCGTCCTGAGGTGCAAAATCGGGCTTAAATCGGCACTTAAATCATGTGAAATAGCCTTGGCAATTCCATAAGGGATAGGCCTTATCATTTCCATGGTTTGAGTCAGACTTGTGAGAATAGCGCCGATTAGGGCATAAAATCGCAAATGCCTAGTAGAGCCTCAGTTATAGACATGAAACTGACAACTGTGAATACCTCTTAAAACTTGTTTGCATTAATTCAACCTTAACTTCAAAATTTTGGAATTAAAACTCAGAGTGAGGATCAGTAAATGGCCAGCGTCATTTGTGTCATCTGAGTTCTCATTACTTAACTGCATATTATAGGTCTGGTATCAGGCTATCTGTCCGACCTGGTGCATAATCAGAATGATCCATTTGCAATCTTACTATGCATTTATATACCCATTTCACATCTAGTTTACACAATATGTATTTCAGCTGTGATTTGTTCTCTGCTGGATTCGCCAAAGAATGGCACAATACTCCAGCCGGACAGGTCATATGGGAAAACTGCCACCACGGTGTGTGATGAGGGGTTCATCGTGACTGATCGGGAGGCGGCCACAAGGCTTTGTCAACAGGATGAAACTTGGGCTGGCAATGAAGCTGTTTGTGAAGGTTTGTCCACACCATTAAGCCTGTGTCCATTAGCATTTATGGCGCCAAAACGTTGGTTTTTTTTCAGCAACAAAACAATCTCATAAATGCTAGTGGACACGGAGCTATTACCTACAATGTTAAAAGAAAAATGTTTACCAATTCCCATCACATAGTATGTATCGTAAGACCTCTCTGATATGCCAACCTTTGATTCGGCTTATAGCATCTCCTCAAAGTCGGGTAGTCGGCTTATAGATTATCAAGTACATTGTAATTTTACACTCTCTAAATGACCAAGAGTTCGGCTAAAAGAATACTCTCAAACTAGGAGGTCGGCTTATAAAGAAGGTTAGCTTATCAGAGAGGTTTTATGGTGGGAGAACCTGATGGATGAAAATGCTTATCATTTCAGCCATCCTCTGTCCATCACTGCCTGAACCACCTAACGGCAGAATCGATCAGCAAGACAGGAGCTATTTGTCCACAGCTACAACGGTTTGTGATGACGGCTACATTCCTTCTGGTACCGGAAATACTACTAGGCATTGTCAGGCGGATAATAGTTGGAGTGGAGATGTGGTTAAATGCACAAGTAAGTGAAGTTTTGATATGATTTGAGGGGTATTGACAATATGCTCTGATGAATTTCAGTCAACTCCTCCACTAATAATGTTGCCCATTCACCAAATTGCCCACTCAGCAATTCGCCCACTCTCATAGTCTTCCACGATTGTATGCTTGTCCCACAAGTATATATATAAATGTGTTCACATGTATTCATTCAGGAATTAACCACCTATATGTGAGTCCATACTTTGATAGAAATACGGCTCTGTGTCCCGAGCTAAAGATGTCAGCATTCCTCAAAAGTCCTTAAAGGTGTACAACCCATCAAATCAGTGGGTATACTATAAAATAGGACTTTGGATCTGGGGAGGGGGGTGGTCCTTCTGCATCCCCCTACAGAGGTTAGTCGTCCGGTTAGAGAGTGGGCGAGTTGGAGAGTAAATTAATGATGAATCAACATTGAAACAACACTGACAACCATTCATCAATGTTGATTCAATGTTCTCTGCTCACAGGGTTGATATGTAGTCACCAAGATCAAGAAAGAAAAACTTAATAGGGAATCTTGCAGTTCACTTTGAAGGCAAACTGAAGTACCTAGCTTGTACTTCAAAATGGTATTAGCAACATTGAAATAGTAACACAATCAGTAGTAGAAAAAAAGGATTGTTTTTATATAATTCAAAGTAAAAGAGTTTAAACGAGTTGTATCTACAAACAACTTTATTTCATTATTTGATATTTCTTTCTAGGGCAACATTGTCCAGTGCTTGAGGATATAGATAATGGTATCCTGTCTGCACAAAGTGCCAACTTTGGTGACAGGATCACCCTACAGTGTAACTCCGGCTACACCATGGATGGCATCAACACAGTGTATTGTGGGGCTTCTGGCAAATGGAATGCAAAGCTTGGCAATTGCATTCTTCATACTGGTGAGTTAATATATTGATTGATTATTAACATGTGAAATATTTATCACCAAGTTTCCTTTTAATAAGATATGGATATAAAAGGTATATACACAATATAGATTAATAATTATTGTGCATTGTTTTTGTGGATTCACAGTTAAGAATAATTCCTGATTTCTTATTTATAAGATACGGATCACAATATCTTACATTTTAGGGTCACCTGGTTTGATGACACACTTGGGATGGATTGTCACTGTGGTTCTGATTGTGGCTGCTGGGATAGGTATATTCTGTGCCATCAGGTGAGGTTTTCCACTATAAGTATTTGGGTACCCATTGCCTAATGGACATGATGATTGTCAAATAGAACCAGGTTACAATTTCTGTTTTATATTCAACCATCTTGTCTATTGCAGTAAATAACAATATCATTCTAATAGACACATCTGCAACAGTGCCTTTGCAACTCTTGCCTGACACCCACATACAATTGAGGTATTGAACGGCTATACTTAAGGATAACTGCATGTTATATTGAATCCAGGAGCCATATTCCACCATTTGAATACACGGTCAATATCTGTTCGCTTCTTTTTTCTATTAACAGAAAAAGAAAGCAACTGCATGGTGTCCGATGTGATATTCCTGCCCCCAAACATGAAGAAGAAGACCAGGTCTCCATTGCAGTGGCAGTGGAGCTAGCTGATTTAGATGTTGTGAATCCAGCATCTGATCTGTATGTAAATTGTGCTCAGGGGCCATATGAAATGATCGATCCCAAGGACATTCAGACCCCGAATCCCCTCCCCAAGCCGACTGTTCATCACAAGGAAGTTAACAAGAACACCACGACAAGTGAAATGAAGATCTATAATCACAAAACAGGGAATGCTCCCCCTGCACCACTGCCGAGACCAGCAAAGGGGAAGGCGGCTCCTGCCCATAATGCCTACCTGATAATGGAAGACGATGAACCTGTACCTGAACCTGGACCTGAACCTAAACCTGACGACTCCCCCTACCTGAGGGCTCGGGACCATGGTCTGCAGAGCGTCCTGCGACAGGGAAAATGAGAGATTTATAAGAGAGATAATTAGCCATCAGCAACAAGATCAGGCCATATCTCCACTGGTTCTAAGACAAGTACCCCCTGGAATTTTACCACCCTGGACATCTACCCCCTGGACTTTTGCCCCCTTATGACTTCTACCCTGGGGACATTCACCTATGGTTGAGACACATTCTCTGTAGTGCAGGGAGTTAGATGTCCCCAGGGGCCTGTTTCTTAACAAGTGTTTCTTAGACCGTTATATTCATGTCTTAATAGATCGGAGATAATATAACAATAGGTAACAAAAAGTAGCCTGTTGCAAAAGCCGAAAAATTAATATTTCAAATTTTGTTATTTTAATAGAAATATTAGTATAATGACTTCTGAAACTGAATTTCCAATTCTTCGGCTGTTGGTTACCTTCAAAGTAGTTATATAAGGACATTCTAGATATATTACCATTCAAAATATATAGCTATATTAGTGCTACCGATATACTAAGAAAGATTAGAGCAATGATAAATACCACATACAACAACAATAATAATATTATAACGCGAAAAATCAACAGGATCTTAATAGAACGATGAAAATAGTGTTTCTCGCCCTACCAGCAATGATAAATACCACATACAACAACAATAATACGATCGATGCTACAGGGTATGCAAGATAAAGGATATTGAGCATCTCTCCAAAAAAACACTAACTATCGCCAAAAAAACTAAACTTTAAAATTCATGCTTGCATGTTTTTTATTTTTTCTCATGGGCTACCCAAGCGCCCTAGGAAAGGCTACCCAAGCGCCTAATTGTCTTAATTAGTGTCTAAAATTGTCTTAAAAATTGTCTAAAATAGTAGTCTAAAGTTCATAGACATTTAAATAGTTGCTGTTTATACTGTTCCTTACATAGTAAGAACCACATTGTACTATTTATTGTTACCGGTACTTATAAACCTAGGAGGATACACTATCAACTGTACATATTGCCAGAAATTAATGATTTGCTGATAATTTGTAACCATAGCAACCATCTCAAAATGTGATCATTTATAGTACCTCAGTCACCTGTATATTCATTATAAGCATCTTTGCCTGATGAAGGATCATTAAGGATCCGAAACGTAGCAACATAAGATCATTCAACAAAAAAACTCCAAAAATATAGACTTCAAATAAAAACTGAAAAATAAATTCCTTGTGTTGCGTTTTGTGTGATATAATTATTTATTACAACAACAATAATAATTAATATATCTAGAAACATTAATAGAGCGAGCCATGTTCTTTCTGTGTGATCCCATTGCGGAATGAAGGGTTTAAAATGCACATAGCTTAGTATGTAAGCCCCCACAAGCAATGAAAATAGTCGCATAGCACAACAATAATAATTAATATTACTCGAAACCTTAATACAGCGATCAACATTTTGATATATTGCTCAAAAGTCCAAATTGCGTCATATCCGCTATATAAATACTTTAATATTAATTATTTTTGTCCAAATTCTTTTTTGGGATATCTTCTATACATGTACAACAGGTCTGTGAAATCATTTTTTTACTTAACCAATTCTAAAAAGTTTATGTCCACCCCTTGACATGGTCCTAAACAGTTATATTGCAACAGGCTAAATGATATATTAATGGCCTTAATATAACGCTGATGTAACGATTAAAAGAGCTTTAGCAACATGTTACGAAATCATTATATTAGTGAAAACAAGTTCTATTAGTAGAGCGAACCCTAATATAGCTCTAATGTAGCAGAAGTACTAATATGTCGACTTTGGAAACACCAAAAAATATCGTTATATCAAATAGAGGTTAAGAAACAGGCCCCTGGGGTAGAAGTCCTAGAGGGTAAATGTTCAAGGGGGTAGAAGTTCAAGGTGGTGGATGTCCGAGGGGGTAAAAGTCCTAAAGGGTTAGATGTCGAGGGGAGTAAATGTCCGACGGTAGATGTCTGGGGGTATTTGTCCTGACACCATCTCCACTACACAGAGGCAAATATCAGAGTCACCCAATGTCGCCAATACTACTCTCATACAAGGGTCAGGCACTGCTGGACTATAATAGATGGGTCAAGGGCCATTCTAGTGAGGGTCAGGCTAGGCTGGACCTTGGCTGGACCTTGGCAAACTTGCTTGAAAGTCTGGCCATGCTGGATCCTCATGCCATAGTCTGGCAATGCTGGACTCTTGCAGGCTGATAGAGACTCTCCCAAGAGTCCAGCATTGCCAGACTATGGCATGAGGATCCAGCATGGCCAGACTTTCAAGCAAGTTTGCCAAGGTCCAGCCTGTTATTGAATGTCCAGCCTAGCCTGACCCTCACTAGAATGGCCCTTGACCCATCTATTATAGTCCAGCAGTGCCTGACCCTTGTATGAGAGTAGTATTGGCGACATTGGGTGACTCTGATATTTGCCTCTGTGTAGGCCTACACCGATAAGATTACTGTTTATTTCTATGGAATACGGCAGTCCCGTTGATTTAACCCAGGAACGCCATATTTCAACCCCCAACCATGGAATAACCCATGGCTGTATTTCATGGTGGTTAGCGTCTAACATATTTGATACTTTGTATTTTATTTGGGGATAAAGACATACAAGTACGCTGTCCACTTTATGTAGGGTCAGTAGTTTGGTAATTATGACTAAAGTACAAGGTAAAACCTAACAATGATAAATAGTTTTTTAAGCGTATAGCAGACACTAACCAACATCAAATATTGACCATCATGGTAAAATGGTAAAATGGTAAAATCTCCACATCCTGCAGATATTGAGCACATTGTATGCTATGGTAAAATAATGAAATCCAAAAAGCGCTGAAAGTGAAGAGATATACACTCAATGGCATTACATCATATAATATAATAGTGACATATATATTTGTCTAAACCCTATGCTACATCCATCAGCACGCTATGCAATATATAAATGAATAAATATATTTATATATATATATATATATATATATATATATATATATATGTATGTATATATATATATATATATATATATATATATATATATATATATATATATATATATATATATATATATATATATAAAGAAGCAGAGGTAAAATGTTTTTTGGGACCTACCCAATGTTCAATGGCTGTCAGATAAATATATCGTTATTTGCTATGCATTTCATATATGTGTATGACTAACAAGTTAGTCAATGTCTTGGCGACAGGGGGAGCCACCAGCCTGCTACCTCCCCAGTCCCTGTGACGCCATGACGTCACTGCTCTCTGGTCAGCCGCCATTTTAAATATATCCTTATTTGCTATGATATCAAATATAGATACACTTGATGTATCGTCAACTAGCTTTTGATACAACTGGCTTTTCACTTTGATGTATTATATGTTACTGAACATGATAGTGTATGGGAATCATTGATCATCTCAAATGAGTACGCTTGACAAGTATTGCCTCTCAATGAGATAACGATGACATTGCTCAGTTGATGATAATCAATATGCAAGTATGTAACATTATTTTGGATATGGAAATTGTTAATCCATAAATTTGTACTATGATTTGGCTATCGGAATTCAGATAATTAGGCTTTCACTACTGGTTCACACTTATATATCCAAGACTATACTTTCCCATTCGATTTAGTCTGCTGTTTTTTTATAAGGTAGAGGTTGCCATTGATAAAACAATGCAGGATTCGGCAAGGTCTTTACATAGATAATGTATTTTATTGCACAAAGTGATTTAACAAACTACAATATATAGTCGTCAAGTGAGATACAATCTCCTAGTGATTTTAGTTATTCCAGAGTACATTACATCTTATGTAGAAAGGAAGCTCTACGAATGTGTAACCTAATTGTTTAAATTATTGATGCAAAATGTCGCTTGACGTATAGGAACAAATTAATTATACTGAATAAAGACTCACAAAAACGTGTTTGTACATGTTGTATCTGTCTATTCCCTACCGATAACTGGGCATGCTACCTCCTTGTCTTTGTATGTGGAGATACAACACTTGATCAAAGGTTCAGTTACATGTATAGTATGAACTACACACAGCGGCGTCTCAGATAAGGGGCCTTCCCCAGACAGGTGTATAACAAGTACTACCTGAGGAGTTTGGATTTACTGCTGGACCTGACATGCGCAGGACACGGCCAAAGTAAGTGTTTTTCTATCCAGATATATACATATTTAATACCACTAAAGGATGTGTGGTTGTAGATGAGGCAATGAGAATTATAGTCGTAGTCCACTATCAAAGTCATCAATCCCCTACATTCACTGGCATAGTTTGTCTATAATGCTGCCGGCCACTAGCCGGCAGTCCCTGGATTTCATTTCCCAAACCGAGGTTATTCCCCTCTAGCTGGATGTCCACTGGACAGCGCCATATTGGACTGGTCCCAGTATGCACTCTCTGCTTTCCAGTCACTAGCTTCAGCAAATCATGTGGACCAGATCGGGGGGCTAAAGCTCTGCTTGGAGAGTGGAACTACTACATTCCCTGCATGCTAGGACACCTGCAATCTTTTACCTGTCCAATATAGGGTTGTGGTTAGGACAATGGACTCATGACTAGCAGTAGCTAAGTTCAAATCCCCTCAAGGCTAGGTGTGGTGACCATTTTAACCCCATTGGTTGCAAAAGCTTGCACCAAAAGTTTTGGCAAAACGTTTTTGTAAAACATTTTATGAACCTTTGGAAAAGGTTTGGGTATAGTCTTTTGGTAACCATTTTTGGTAACCATCTATGTTACACTAAAAGCCACACCAAGGACTGAACCCTGGACCCTTAGATTGGGAGTTCCAGGCTCTCCTGGTTGAGCTATGGAGGCTGCTGGTAGGTCCAGGTACAATAAGTTAACTTTGTTATTGATTATCCTCATTAATGATCAATGCTATTAGGTACCTTGAGCAACCACGTAAAAGCTCATTAGGGACCTTTAGCAACCACGTAAAAGCTCATTAGACGTATCCTATGTCTTCAGCACTGCTGGTTGAGCTAAAGGTCCCTAAATAATGGTGCACTGTGATAGGGACCTTGAACAACAAATGGGGTCAAACCCAGGCTAACAGTCTAGAGTAGACCATTCACAAATAAATCTTGTTTATTTTGGGTCTGCCCCTGATCTGGTAGGGAACATGCCTTTGAGTTTATTACCTTGGGTTCAACCCCATTGGTTGTTCAAAGTCCCTATTACAGTGTAGGCCTACCGTTAGGGACCTTTAGCAACCACGTAAAAGCTCATTTAACGCAGACGTAGCAGTGCTGAAAGCATAGGATACGTCTGGGTTAAACCCGCAGTTCTTACTGCACGTCCAGTAACAGTCAGAGTGCAGTCGGGACAGGTACTCAGCTCTATATATAGGGGTGCTGGGCCTTTAAATAAGCTACGTCGGGTTCGCTAAAGGTCCCAATTATCTAGCATTGATCATTAATGCGGATGATCAATAACAAAGTTTACCTATTGTACCTGGACCTACCGGCAGCCTCCATAGCTCAACCAGGAGAGCCTGGAACTCCCAATCTAAGGGTCCAGGGTTCGGTCCTTGGTGTGGCTTTTAGTGTAACATAGATGGTTACCAAAAGTGGTTACCAAAAGACTATACCCAAACCTTTTGCAAAGGTTCATAAAATGTTTTACAAAAACGTTTTGCCAAAACTTTTGGTGCAAGCTTTTGCAACCAATGGGGTTAAAATGGTCACCACACCTAGCCTTGAGGGGATTTGAACTTAGCTACTGCTAGTCATGAGTCCATTGTCCTAACCACAACCCTATATTGGACAGATAATAAAAGGTGTGTCCAGGCACAACCAATGCATAATACACATGTAGAAGCCTAGTGTAATCATTGCTCCACTCTCCCCCTGATGTTTGGCCCCCCCCCCCCCCTGAGACCCACACTGCTAGTTCTAAGTGTCCCCAATTGTGGCAGCACTGGTATCCCGCTAGTGAGGAATAGAACCAAGATGACACTCCCATTATTTAATAGGCAATAAAAAAGAGCGATTTTTGTGAACGAGACAGCTAATCCCTAACGACAGACCTCAGGAAAATAGCAACTCTATGTCACTATGTCATTATGTTAACTTATCTCCATATATAGTCAACCAAAAATGACATATTATCGTGACAACACAATATATCGCTTCTGGTTGACTATGTGACACTGGCATGGTGGACTAATTTTGGAACCAACGATTTGAACTACCAGAAATAAACTTCTAAAACCTCTACCCTATAAGGGTTTGGGACCCTAATCTCAGCTCCACTCCTACTGTTACTGTAGGGGTACCAACATGTGGACCTTGACCACTATTGATAGTTATAATGAAATAAAAATATATTGTCACTTTCTTATAATAGTTAATATTATATAAAAACATCATGTACACTCTGTTTAGTCAGGACTTCTAAGATGCTCATCAAATACATGTTTCTTAATGTTTTATTTCATATTCAGATGAGGGTAAAACTATTAATGCTGGCACTTCTGTGTTTCTCGGAAGTAGATGTTTTTCAAACAAACCCAGGTAAAACCAATTATATTCATTTCGACAAATTGAATGAGATTAATCTATTTCTTGGCAGATAAGTCCAACTGGGAGGAGGCTAAATATGGGTCAGGTGTTACCCCTTATCATAATGTTTTTAAAAGTTCTGATTGATATATTCAATAAATGTTCTGATATGTATTTCAACTTTTTATGATCAAACCTGGGACTAGCCTGTCTATGGCTATGGTCGAGACTGAAAAGAGAGATCTTGGTGGGCTCCCTACTTATACTGCTCCAATGGTGCCAAAGATGGCATCTAATAATACGGGGAAACAACAGAATAAATGTTTGGAACTGTTACGATTGACAATTTTGGGAGGCACTTATGCATACACTATTCATTATCTGTCACCTGCTCTCGTTTGAGACCCAGTATTTTCCTACAATAAATATTTAGGATGTGGCCCTCAAAGGTAACATAAGCCACACAGAAATTTCGATGCACTCACAAAGCATTGGCATGATGCACCAATATCAACTTACTCACCGTCACTTGGTCTTTGCTGTGGTGGTGAATCATGACGAGTAATGACTATGAATCTTAAGGAATCTTATGCAGTCTTTATGAAGGGTTAACCTATTTCTGAAGTTGTGCTCTGTGGTCTGTATGTCATTGTACCTCATCAGTATGTGCAAAACGCAAATGAATCCGCCTTATCAAACACATCAAAAGTATCATTATTATATATGCAAGATTTATTGCGTCTTGCAAAAAAAACAAAAAAACTTATTTGGCATTTTTTTGCGTTTCTAGCAGTGGAATGCCCATATCCCGATGACCCTGTTGACCATATGAAGATCAAGAATACATGCCGAACATATAACTGTCAAGCGTACTACAGCTGCATAGATGGATACATCTACAAAGGAACATCACCTATCACCTGCCAACGGGACGGTACATGGACAGATGATATGGGGACTTGTGAAGGTATGATTTTGTAGGTTTTAAATGCACTCAATTTATGTTGATTTGACTTTCTATGGTGTAGGTATACTTGCATTGAGTGCGTTACAACGAATATCCTTAGATATTGAAAGGTGAAAAAGCTTCAGAGGGTGTGGAACTGAAACTGTTGTACCCCCCTAATTATACATTTATATTCAATTTCAAATGCTATATATTTCAGCTGTCATCTGTCCTGAACTGGATGCTCCAATGAATGGGAAGATCCTACAGCCGGACAGATTATATGGGAGCACTGCTACCACTGTATGTCATGAAGGATATGTTCTCAGTGACCCTGATGCATCGACAAGATGGTGTCAAGCTGACAACAGTTGGGATGGAAATGAAGTATTTTGTGATGGTAGTGCTGAGGAGTATTCATTTCGCAAACTATATAGTTCAATCCCTCACAATGCAATGTATCGAATATGAGTCAAAAATGTGTCCATTTGATTTCATATGATACAGACATATTCAGTAAAACCTAGATTTGAATGCTTTTGATAGCCTTTGGATTATAGACTAAAACGCTTTTAGCATAAATTAGAGAAATAATAAAAGAAAACGTTGAAATTCTTCAGTTTAAGGTAAATCTCTGATAATGATATCATCAAACTACATCACACTCCTAGATATCTTATATTTTACATTCTCATATTTGCGACTTATACAATCATGTATTTAATTTCCATCCACACCTTTCACTATCATTTCATTGCGCCTGTTTGTATATTTGTTAGCTGTGATCTGTCCTCCACTACATTGGCCAAAGAATGGTAGAATCGAGCAGCCAGACAGAACCTATAAGGGAACAGCTATAACGGTGTGTGATGAGGGATATGCACCTACAAATAGAGCACCTAGCACTACAATGCGGCACTGTCAGGGCAACAACACTTGGAGTGGCGAGGTGGTGAACTGCACAAGTAGGTTGTCATGCCCTCTAAAATGAATGAGTACAGGCTCACTCTCACCAGATCGATGCAACTATTATTTGGACGTACATGATCGGCGGACGTACATGATCGGCGGACGTACATGATCGGTGACGTACATGATCGGTGATTTATTGGCTGCCTTACCCTTTCCTACCATGACAAAACATAAATAAACCTTACCAGGGTGTACATATGATGTGTGTCTTGACATGTAATATGTTAGAAATGTCTAGATGCGACTATTCAGATAATTTTAATTGGCATTTCAATCCCGATCATGTACGTCATGTGACGTACATGATCGGCCGTTATTTATTGACTGCTTTAATTACCTTTCCTGACCATATTTAAAATATAAATCAATCATAGCAAGGTGTACATACGATGTAAGTCTTAACATGTATTATCAGAAACATGTGCAGCAGTGGGGTAATAAGAACATTTTACATGACATTCCCAGCCGGTCATGTACGTCATGTGACGTACATGATCGGTTGTACATTAAGGCACTCCCCTGAGGCCCCTATAAACATTTTGGGGGTGTTCTTTTCCTAATAAACTCCCCACAAATACATTACAGCCTGTAGGTATGGTTGGGAGAGTTAAACATCGTAGTGCAGGGGGTAAAAGACGGATTTTGTCCTCTGCCGATCATGTACGTCCACCGATCATGTACGTCCACCGATCATGTACGTCACTTTTTTAGTTGCACTGATTTGGTGAGAGTGAGCCTACAGCAATTTGCTTATAAATCATGAAGAAAAAGATTGGTTCACATTCTTTTATATATGACACTGTCTGTGGAATGACTTGACCTGTCTGGCATCTGCCTGTATATCAAATAGTGTCTACTAGGGCAGAGGTGAAACTCCAGTGAGATTCTGATCGTTTCTACTCTTGAGTAGGGGCATGAAGAAGACAATGCTTTGGACATTTTCGCTGTTGGGGGCTGGTTTCACTACATGCTATATCAGAGGCGAGTTTAGAGGCGAAATAAGAATATTGTATACTGTGGGCGTCGCAGGGGTAGCATTGGGTTTTTTGGGTTAATCTTTTGGCATTAGTATCCCCAGCTGTATCGCAGGGGTCTGTGCACATGAAAGGGGCATGCTGCAGATGTCAGCAAAATGGTCATGGGTCCACAGAGGCAGTAGTGTAGGTGACAAAATATTGTGTTACTTTTGTTGTATGTTACATTCATTTTACTGTTGTTAAATGCAAATACGTCATTTGGCCAGGCAATAGTACCAGCAACGCTACACACAGGCAAAGTTTAGATATTGATCAACATTCTACAATAATATATTCCTGAAACGATCTATGGCTTTCTAGTATGTCATTCAAATAATAAACAGCTAATCGGTTGATGTTCCACAGGAAAACAATGTCCGGCGTTACAGAAGGTTGATGTTGGTACACTGTCTGCACAAAATGGTAGTTATGGTGACACAATCACTCTACACTGTGACTCCGGTTACACCCTAGACGGCATCAACACAGTGACATGCAAGAGTGATGCGCAATGGGATGTTCCTATAGGGAAGTGTATTTCGGAGACAAGTGAGTAGAAATCGCGGATAGCTTTTAACCTAGACCAGTATTTCGAATAATATCTTTGAACCACTTCTCAATGTTTAGAGATGTAGGTCTAGAAGTGACAATGGGACACACTGGGACAAGAAATGCAGAAATGCACAATACCCCTACATCAGAATTGGTGAAATTAGATTTTCCATATCTCACAATGGATTGCATATAACATGACCAACAAAAGGGTATTTCTGAACACTGTAATGCTATTTGCATTTGCATTTATTTTGGCCTTTCAGACTACAGTCTGATTCTTCTCATTGCAATCATTGCAATCATCTGTGCGGCTGGCATAACTGTTATACTATGTAAGAGGAAGCAAAAAACACAGTAAGTGATAATTGTAAGGGCAGTGGTTACCGAACCGACCCAGTAACGTACGGCGCTGTTAGATTGTCAGAAGGGGAAGTAGCTCAGTGGTAGAGCACTTGGCTTCGGAGTCAGGAGGTCGTGGGTTCGAGTCCGCTTTCTCCAGACGATTTTTCCGCGACCGTTACACTGGTGGAGAAAGCGAGCGCACTCGCTGGTACGGTTGACTTAGACGGTTGGAGCATCCCAACTTGCTGGGGATTGGCCACCTGCTGGCGGTTGGTAGTTGGAGGAGCAGGTAGTGAAGAGTTGGTTTGCCAGTACGGGCAGTTGGAGTTCAGCATGGAGTCAAGTCAACAAATTGGCTGGATTGGTTCGGCACTGTGAGCTTCTATCATTGGCTGCTACGGGGCATGATAGAGGCTGGGGGAGCTGTGTAAGGGCAGTGGTTACCGAACCGACCCAGTAACGTACGGCGCTGTTAGATTGTCAGAAGGGGAAGTAGCTCAGTGGTAGAGCACTTGGCTTCGGAGTCAGGAGGTCGTGGGTTCGAGTCCCGCTTTCTCCAGACGATTTTTCCGCGACGGTTACATAATCAAGATAAAACCTTATTTGTTATAATAAGTTACTTGTTATAACCATTGTGTCCTCGCACACCATATTATAGCCAACATCAGCAGAATGCGATTGCATGACATTTATGTTTTACTAGGCATGTCCTTCAAATGTTTCAGTCAAGAAGGCCAGGTTGAGATGCAGCCATTGCTCCGTGAGTTCTACTCTGTAATTTACTTAGGGGACATTCTTTGATAAGCGAATAACAAATAACAAAAAAAACCATCTATTTCATCCAACAAATATTGAAATCACGTATGTCAAAAGTGAATCAGAACTGTGGTCTGTTGCACAGCTAAATTATAACAATATCATCGAAAATCTTTACAAAACTGACGAACCTAATGATATATCTTTCAAAGCAATCGTTATTATAGTATTCCCTAAATTAGATATGCCATTTTGTGAGAAATAAACTTGCAACGATTACTAAAAGGGGATCGTTATCATAGCATTTCTAAAGGAGAAATTGTTAAAATTTGCTGTGCAAAGGCCCCGGGATGTCTGTGCCCACCGGGGTTCCTAATTATGGATGTTATGAATTTGTCAAAACCACTACAACTGTCGCAATCAACAGAAAGTGCCATCTTAAACCTTTTATCAGCTTTCGGGTATACATTTCCTGTATATTTTTATAGCTGATTTGGAGACTCACTTCACTTTCGTTTTGGCTAAGGAACTGAGCACAACATTGTCCGGCGAAAAGGAATACAAGCACTTCATATCCATTTTAGAAAAAGCGGTATGACAACGTTCATTGATAATTTATAATTGATAATTTGCTCTAGATCTCAAGTTGCAGCAAACAAGATTATTTATCTTTTAATGCAGTAAAGCACCCATTTATCAGTCAGCAGTCATATATATATATATATATATATATATATATATATATATATATATATATATATATATATGTATGTATGTATATATATATATATATATATATATATATATATATATATATATATATATATATATATATATATATATGTGTAAGCACGACTCTATTGAGTGATGAAGTGATCCAGTTGATAAAGCTAAGGGACAGCTAGCCAAGAGAACGGGACAGCTAGCCAAGAGCAAGTCTGATTTATATGAATTGTCTCATCCAATTAGTGTCACCAATCTGTAATTCACAAAACTGCCACTTGTCACGGTCACTCCGTCTCTCTCTCTCTCTACACAATAATTGAAAATACATTTAGTAGTTGATTTTACACCAATTGTGGCGTAACCTTTTGATTAACCAATCATACATTATTGTAAATTTTAGTTCCACGATTTTCAGCATGTTTTTAGCATTGCAGTTTCCTCAAATGACCGGGTATAGGCTATAACCAGGTGCAATATATAACCGGCATGACAGAAAACGGTTTATTTAGGGCAAAAAATAAAAATGAAATTATTAATATAATATCTTAAAACATCCATTAACTTTTCCGGTCATTTCTGTGTATATCTTTTCTAAAGAAGCTGTTTTCTTTCATGGCGGTTATAGATTGCACCCTGTCATAGACTATCAACTTTTGATTGATCTGGAGAGACTAAGCCTGAGTGTACGCATAGTACATCATTTAAAAACACTTCCTGACTTACTCCCGCTAAAATAGTAAAAGTTTGTACCCTAATCTATTTGTATGCTGTGGGTGCAGTGGACAGTACCTTAGTATGGCGCTCAATTTGACTAAAAGTTAGTATGTGCACAGTAGGCTCCAAATTCCGTATTGGAGCCCATGCACACCATGTACATTTGTAATTGAACACCTTGCACAGGGGGCGCATTCGTAATGGAATACCATGCACAGGGTCAACATTCATATCGGCACCTGCTGTGCACGTGCTTGTGCTAATCTTTAGGCAAATTGAGTTTCATACTTATTATAACCCAATTTGGGCGAATTATCGGCCACTACATCTTTAACAAACAGGCCCAACATAGTACTTGGTAGTACTACTTAATGAGTGTATTGACTCTGTACATATTTCTATGTAATGTGAGAATCCTGATAAATGTGTTTCTAAACACAGATAAAAGAGGCCATAAATGGATTGAAAATTCACGGTTTGGACATTCTGTATGTGTGGTAGGCCAATACAACTTACTTTAGTTATAAAACATATATCATCCGATGAATTGCTTTTTGAAGTTAATCTGGTCAAACGGAAAATAAAGTTATATTCAATGCATGGTTTACTTATAGGATACTGGACCGGAACAGAACCCTATTTTTCATTGTAAATCACAGATACATTTTTCTTTAAAACAGTGTTGGAGACTCCCATTTACTATATTATTATGAGATTCATCAGGGGGATTTTTTCAATTATTATTTAAGTCAGAAAACACGGAGAGGATTCCTCCGTATAATGTCTGCTAATGTTGATCTACGACAACTGGCCGATGCGATCAGTAAGGCAGTTATTGAAGATAATAACATTATTGCCGCATCCATTCAGACCATTGGTAAGTACTTTGTAATTCTAAGGAAGGTATCAAAACATGCAGAATTCACTAATAATGTACTTACCGAGTGCAAGCCTCAATTAGTGTTGTTTTCAACAAATTCACGAACCATCATGCAAAAACACTCTTATTTTCAGTGATTTAATATTCAAATTATGTTCTAGTTGTGTATTTCGTAGACGAAATGATGATGGTGATGTCAGATGATAGAATGTTGATAATTCTCTTTATTCGAAACTAAATGAACTGTATGACATATTCAGTGTAACCAAATAGCAAAGAACACTCTTATTTGCTCTTTGGTGTTACTTTGTATATTTTATCTCCTTTATCATATCGCAGATAAGGTCCAAAGTGCATTGTCAGCACAAATCCTCCAGGAGAAACATCAAAGAGATGATGAGTCACAAGATGACAAAGTTGACTTCAATACTCAGTATGTAAAACTAAAACTTCAATCTCATGCTACTATTGGTACCATGACAAGAGAAGACATCGAACGACCTGACTACTACCAGGAGAGACTAAAACAGCAAGGTGGAACTGACATGGAAGATGAGGACTTGATTAAAGGCAATGACTTCGAGAAGTACATCTTGCTGCGTGGACGTGCTGGTATTGGTAAATCCACCCTGATGCAGCGTTTGTTGTGGAAGTGGGCCAATGGTGAATGGGCAACTCAGTTCAAGGCCATATTCCTACTGAACCTACGCTACCTGATGACCCTCACAAAAGATGTAGACTTTCCAAATTTATTGAATACATATTCAGTTTACAATACAGGAAGGACAGCATTTATTGCAGACCACACATGGCTAAGGGAAAACGTAATGAAAACCGCATTTGTTCTAGGTAGACATAATTTCATTCTACTTTTCGGAAAGTCTGATTCCTTGTCCCAGTGGGCACACAACCGAGTTCAAGTTCAAAGTTGAATCAACGATGAATCAACATTGACAACCAGCTTTCAGTGTTGATCCAATGTTTTGTGCCCACTGGGGTATACTGTTTATCATAAATGACCTTTATTGGACAATATAGATATATACTCGTTTATTTCCTCCTCAGGGTAACCCTCAAGATGATAAAGATCAGTACAGGCCATGGATTACATAAAATGGTCCAAAAATTGCTCTTACAATAACGATTGGGTGTTTTTCTGGTGTGTTGGTCAGATACTGATCGCACAGTGGTTTGATGTATTTTTTTGCAAGAACTCGCTTGCCCAAGTAACTCAGAAATTGTGTCCATACAGCCGAGTTATGTTACAAGAAATAGCTGAGGAGATGTAAATCGGCTGTTAGAGAGGATTGAAAAGACTTTTTTTTCAATGGTTTCAGCGAGTGTTTCTCCTAATGGTCACTGTCCACTGGGGAACTTCAGTCGCCTAAGCCCATACATTTCCCTTTTAGCTGCGGCCAATTAGAGCCCAGTGGACAGTGGCCATGAAAGAACCCTTTTCTGATATGTTTAATTAAAGCATATCTCTAATAACTCTTCATTTACCAAAGATGGAGTGGACGAAGTTCGTGACTTCAGAGAGTTCTGGGAACAGAATGAGGGACTCTCAGATACATCAACTCCGATGAAAACATCCAAACCTATCCAGTGGTGCTTTGCTTTGATGAGAAGAGAGATGCTTGCAAACTCCACAATCATTGTCAGCTCAAGGTAACTATCGCGTATATTTTTCATTATGTTCTTACTTTTCCCGGCATGGTCAGTCTTGTGCTGAACTAACTCCAGGATCTCGTCATCTACTCTCAAATAGGACTAAAAATTGAAAAAAAGAAAAACAAATTATAAGCTTTTTTTTTTAAGTCAAAGGCGGAGATGCATAATAGTGTACCTTCTTCTCAGACCATTTGCAGACCTTGGATGTATAGCAAGGACACTGAGGGATAGGTCACTCCACAGTTCTCTACAGCTGGCACAGCTAATGGGCCTGACCCGTGAACGAGTACATGAGTTTGTCCACAAGAATGTGGCAGAAGGACGCAGAGACTTCGTGTGGCAGACGTTGGTGAAGAACCCGATCCTGATGTCCATCTCCTCCATCACCTTCTACTGTGCTGCTCTGTGTAAGATACTGGACGGTCAGACAGAGGCACTGACCACCAAACTTATCACATACACACAGATTACGGCATACATCATGGATGTAAGTTGTGTCAGCAGCAGCTCATTTGGTTGCCACAACAAACCGATAGAAATGTCTATGTGTAGCAGGATTGTTTTGGGTGTATGTTAGGCGTAACATTGGCTAATGACCCGTCCTAATTCTATCAGCAGATTTGCATGTCCTATAAGCTTCTAAAACTGTTACCCTCATTTTCCTTTTCAACATAGGGAATAAGAGCTATTATCCACACTCTGGGGGTGGTGTGGATTAGAATGCCCTTCCCCAAACCATGTGGTGTGTATATTGGATGTTATCATCACCCTATGCAGGGCTTGGGGATATGATATGCTATTCACACGCCATTGGGGTGCGAATAAGAATGCCTACGCATACGCCTCAGGCATGTGGATAGCAGTTGCCTTCTAGCTTAACAGTGTTGTAGCTGAATTGTCTGATAAGACTTGCAAATCGCAAATGGCATATGTCTCACTCTCACCAAATCAGTGCAACTGAAAATGGGGCCGTACATGATCGGTGGCCGTACATGATCGGTGGCTGTACATGATCGGTGGCCGTACATGATTGTCAGACTACAAAATCCACCCAATACCCCCTGCACTACGATGTTTAACTCTCCTAACCGTACCTATAGGCTTTAATGTATCCTTGGGTAGTTGATTAGAAAAAAACAACTTCCAAAATTTTTATAGGGGCCAAGGGGGGGGCTCAATGTGTAACCGATCATGTACGTCACATGACGTACATGATCGGCTTGAAAGTCATGTAAAATTTCCTTATTACCCACTGCTTCACATGTCTATGATTACAAATATTTAGACCTACATCATATGTACACCTTACTATGATTGATTTATGTTTTAACTATGGTTAGAAAGGGTCATTAAGGCAGTCAATAAATAATGGCCGATCATGTACGTGACATGACGTACATGATCGGTATTTTAAATGTCAATAAAAATTATCTTAATACTTGCATCTAGACATTTCTGACATATTACATGTCAAGACACATCTTGGTAAGATATATTTATGTTTTAACATGGTCAGAAAGGGAAGGGCAGTCAATAATTCCCGATCATGTACGTCACTGATCATGTACGTCACCGATCATGTACGTCACCGATCATGTACGGCCGCCGATCATGTACGGCCAAATAAAAGTTGCATCGATTTGGTGAGAGTGAGCCTTATATGTTTGATACTTTTGCCTGGTTCCTATTCCAAATATCAGGATATGAATATTTATTTTACACAAATGATCATTAAGGGGTAAGATTTGTGTTAACTTGATATATTCAAGTACATCATTTGGGGAATAAGGTTCATGAAATATCTCCTTTGACAACAGAGATTCATGCGACGGTCACTGAAAAAGGAAATCCTCAACCTACAACAAGTTCTTCAGTTCCTATCCGAGTTGGCATTCAATGGTCTGGTAAACGAAATTGGAAAAGGACCTGTACGACTTGTGTTTGGGTCAAAGGACTTTGAACAAGTTAGCACTGAAAACCATTGTGAGTAGCTATTTATATTGTTGTTGTTGGTAAATCTTATTTTGGCAAGAAACTCTTATAACATACAAAGACTTTCAGCAAGAATCCAAGAATCAACCAGAAAGACAGTTAACCCAGAGAACGATTTAGAGTCGATGAGTGATATGTATGCACTTAGTGTAAAAAGTCACTATTCAGTCAACCCAGTCTATTTCTAAAGTATTTGGCAATAAGCTTTGTCTTACATTTTGATAGAATTTACATAGTACATTAAGCTGTCTACGCCCATAGTTTCCTTTAAGTTGACAGATTACTCCACAATCATGTAATTGCATAGCATTTTGATCAGAAACAAAAATACTAAATCTTAAATTCAGTGATGAGTGCCATGGTCAAAAGTGGTCTGCTAGTACAGACTCAGATTATGGATCACGAGGATAGGGAGAAATGCACGGTCCTGAGTCAGTTTGTCCACCTGATGATACAAGAATTTTTGGCGATGGTGGGGCTACTCTCTCAAACCCCTGAAAAGTTCAAAGAGCTGCTCACAAAGTTTAGTAGAACACAACAATACAGTATGACCATCCTATTCCTGTATGGGCTGGCCTTCAATAAGGACAATGAGATGGTTAAAAACCTGGATGTATCAACCTCTGGTGAAAAAGAAAAACAAGACTCATTGGCGAAAAAACAGGATGCCTTGCAGGAATTTGCAATGGTAAGAGTATTTTTTCTCTTTTTCAAAACATTATCGTGAAAAATCAAATAACAGCGTAACATGATTTCTGATGGTGTTAAATGTTGTGCTATGGTGAGGGTTTTCAATAATTGATATTTCTGGGCTTTTAGTAATAGTCATGAGTTTCAAATTCTCTATTTTATCATTAACAGCATTTTCTGTTGTATTTCCACCCTTTTACAATCATTATCAACAGAACATGCCAAACACCCTTCAAGCTCTGCAGGTTGCACATGAGAGCCAGTCTGCTAAGGTTGCCAAAGCTGTTGGTGAAACTACATTCAAAGATGGCTGCTGCATAGAAAACACCAAACTCACGGTTATAGATATAATGGCACTGATATTCGTGCTCCAGCATAATCCTGCAATTCAAAAGATGAGGTATGAATTATTACATTACTAGTAAACGATTGTATAGCCCATGATCACAGCACTAAAAAGGTGTAGCAATTCAATGATTTGAATGTTATACTTGCAAACTGTACAACTGTTTTAAGGAGTTCCTACTGTATTGGCATGTATGAAACTGGGGCCTCAGTATATTCTGGTTTAAAATAAGTGCCAGGCTCATTAAGCTCCAGGGCTATGGGGGGATTGAAATCAATGAGCGGCTCAGTGCTTTAACAAACCAATACAGCATCTTACCTATATATTAGACGTCGTTAAATATAACTGGATTGTACCTTTGTTGTTTTGATAGTGTTAACAGCTAAAGTCAAATAATATGGCACTTGTAGAAGCCGTTTACTCATACACTTGATCTGTAATTCACTCTGTTTGATTCATGTACTGTATGTCCCGTATGCAAGTGCATTGGTGTAATTTGTATTCGAAGGAGCATCGTTGCCATGATTCATCACCTTTTATTTATTTATATCTAAAAATTTATGAAATATACATACACCTTGTTTTATCTTCTTTTCATGTAGTCTTGAGCGGGCAGAATTGGATGAGATAGCTGTCAGAGAGTTGGCGAAATTTCTGCTGGGGGAAAACCATGTTGACAATATCTGGTGAGCATATCAAGCAAATATGAAACTATGCTAAATAATAATCCCTGAGTTTAAGTACAATCTCTTTGCTCTTTACACTTTACATCTTTCATTCATAACAGCACAAAAATGCATTCTTGTTGTGGGAGGTGCGGTATCCAGTAGATAATGTGCCAACAATGAAACCCCTGGGTAATAACTGTATCGTTTACTTAACCATGTATAGTCTTGTTGATGACACCCTGGATGATGTATGTGTGAAGGAGCTGATGGCCGCATTGCTGAAAAGTGATACACTACGGAAATTCGAGTATGTATCTTATATGGCATATAGTTCATGTGTATAGTTCAACCGGTTTTCTCAGCTCGGTTATGATTAAGTGTGTTCCCACACAGAGTAGACCAAAATCCATTAGGAAGGGTCTATGACCATCATATCATGTTTCGCATAATATATATACTTGTATACTTTTGTGATATTTACTATTCATACATGTGTTCTCCTCTTTACACTCTGAACTAGTTACAGAATTAATTAGTAGAGGGTACTTTTAATAACATGGAATTTATCTCAATAACCTTACCTAGTAATAATGAGTTTGAAACTTTGGCGCACATGCAGATGGCATGTTACATGACCGTTACCACGTCTATATCTTCAAAATTATATACAAGACATACCAGCAATATTTTTTTGACACAAAAGATGTCTTGCATATCAGCCATTTTAGTTTAATTTAGTATGGAGATATATTCAAAGGAGCTTTTCCATGCGCAGGATATGTTGTTTCAAACTAATACAGTTATCATATTCCTTCAGATTATCATCAAATCGCTTGACTGACACGGGTATTGGGAGTGTTGCCGAGGCACTGGCAGCAAACACATCGTTAGAGACCTTGTCGTAAGTGGCAGTACCTACAACTTCTAGATCCTGACCATGAGCTGAATTTGATTAAATAACGAGGTGTTCCATAAATGGAAATATTCTGATCCACCTAGGAAGGATTCAAAAAGTTCTCACACAGTTTTCAAGTAAGCATGTCTCAACATGATTATATGTGTCTGTACCATTCACACAGCCTGTTTTCATCGGCTGTCAAAGATGAAGGGATCCAACATCTAGCAAGATCACTACAGAAAAATGAAACACTCAAAAGCCTAAGGTAAATAAAACATTTTGCTATGAGGCAAAAATATGATTGAATCTGACAGCAATAGTATAAATCACTTCTAATAGCCATTTCATGAGAAGGATTTACCCTGGCCCCTGCTGATGAAGGAAAAAATGTTTAAGCTCTGAGATAAAGATGATAGTACCCTGTAATACATTTATCACTGAGATTCCATATCAAATATGGTGAAGAAAAGTTGGCTCATAAACATTTTATTCAAGTTTTACCCTCGGTTTTTTTTTATCAAAAGATTTGAATTATAGTGCTTGAGGGAAAAACGTGCCCTTTTGGTTAGAATATTTACTAAATAGTTTGTTCTCCGGGAAGCTTAAATGGTCATTATTCATATGCAAATTTGAAATCATATCTTAAATAACTTTGTGTAATTAAGATAGCGCATTGGGTAAAAATACAGATCGTTTTATAATCCGCTATCGCTAGAATGACATCTGCTTTCGTTATTTCAACTTAACGACAGCTTATAGCTCATGAAATACAACTGTTTTCTTACTTGACAACATCGGAAAACCGCTATTGTTATTTTGGACAGGTCTCATTATTTTTGTTAACCTTATGTTATGACTCTCACGATAACATACCTGAGTGTCATTTCATGAGAAGGAATAACAATATTGTTAATTTGGTTTGTTTCATAAGGCACTATCGTTATCTTAGCTATCTTTAAAGCTATCATTAATTATGCTATCGTTAATTGCATTAGCTATCGTTAAAAAAAGTAAATTGAGAGTATTTCATAGGGCATTATGATACCATTTTTAGGAGAGGGAACTGATATTTAATGAGAGCTCATTCAGCTGTTCGGATGTTCTCACTTGCAGGCTCATGTTTCGTGGCATGACTGATGTGGGTCTCCTACATTTATTAGACTCAGTTGGACAGAACAAAACCCTATGTGAGCTGTGGTAAGTGCTTTAATCATTTACTAATCCAAAATGATTTAATCTTGTTCTTAGTAAGGAATGACTTTATGAATAACACATAATTGTTCTTAAATGAAACAGGGTTGTTTTGATTTCATATTTGGCCTCCCCTCTATACATTTTGGTGTGATCATTTCCTCCATGGCAATGCCACAATAGCTCTCACCTTTGAGAATGATCTGTCGATGTGTAATCCTTTAACTGCACTTGATGATAATTATTTATTTGTCACTAAGGATGCTAGGCCCAGACATTACAGACAGTGGACTTACAGCACTTGGGCAGACTCTCCTAGTCAATTCTTCAATTACTAGCATCCGGTAATTCTGGAATTCTGTGATTTCGGTTGAATGTCTAGCAAGAAGAGATCATGAAGAATTCCAATTTCTCAAGTTTAATTGGATAAGGTTTCCTCATGTAAAAACCTCAAGTACAAAATTTAGTTCAATTCAATATATATCCTGATAATCTGATATGCTGTACTAACTATGTGTTGACATTGATCACAGAGTTGACTGTGGAGCCATGTCTGATGAAGGTGTTATACAAATTGCTGACACATTGACAGAGCAAGGATCACTAGCGAAATTATGGTGAATTATCCTAATATGTCATTTGGATTTTAATAGAACTACTTTCACAAACAATATGTAAATATAACTATGCAGCTATTGAATTCTCATTAGTTGCTATCCATTTAATCAAGGGATAAAAAAGTATGATGAAACCTTTAGAGTTGTTAATGCTTGGGATGCTGTAATTCTAAAAACCACAGATATGATATAATCTTCATGTAACACTTTAGGCTACATTCTTGCAAGATGACGGACAGAGGTGTCGCATACCTGATGGCCAAAGTGAAAGGACAGAAAGCCCTCACGGAGATCACGTAGGTATTAATCCAACTTAAAGGCGTATCCTACACTTTATTTCCCACAAACATATTTTCACAGGATTACCACAGTCGGTTTCTACATTTATTTACTGTATAAATGTGAGAGGAAATAGGACCTTGCAGTTGAAATGACTGGAGCAGAGCAGTGCAGTGGTTCATGAGCCACTTGTCTCAAATTATTGAGATTGCTATACCTTGCATATATTCATAATGTATATATACAGTTGTTTCTATCCTTGGTTTTTACACAAATCAAATCATATATATCAGTACTTGTCATGACACATATAGATATGAAGACATTTATTTAAAAATACAACTATTTCTTACTTCAAAGTCCAATAATTCCAGAAGAGACTATTCTGAGAAAAGTTTAAGGGGTTGATTCGAATACCAACTCCTTCTTTATAAAATAATGACCGAGCTTTCTTTGAGGTTTATAATGTATACAATGAACTGATTCAACCATGTACATGATCATATATATTCCCGAAAGGAAACATATCACTCTAAGTATTGTCCAGTTTGAGCCACTGCTACTGCCTGTCTGTCTGTGGTAAGCACAGGTACCCAGTGTGTGTGCTCCCCTCTATGTGCCTATACCTACAAGCTGCGAAAACTGTGACAACTGTGCGTGGACAACTGTAGGATAACCCTTTAAGATCAAAGATAGTGTTATAATAGCAATGGCCCAACGTTTGCATAATCACTCGTGTAGCTAAAGTAAATGCCTAACTACAGAAACTGAAAGTTGAGCTTACTCAATGAGGTCAATGGAGTGTTTCACAAGGGGGGTATACAATCAATTGTATAATAAGTATTTCTATAGGTCGGTTTGATTGCATATCACTAGTAAAGTCAATATTTGGTTTCATCAATTGTATACTGGTTATGAAAGGTTTCACAAAGGTATACTATCAAGATTTAAAACCGGTGTGTGTGGGCTACAGCCAAGATACAACTAATCTGTAAGTGTGTCACAATGCACATGAGCATGGAGCTCATACCATGCCTGCTAATATTTTCTTTATAGCTTTATTCCATACTTCGCATGTATTATATGCGTCATAATGCACATAAGAATATCTGTTCATTCAGGATAAAGATAAACTGGTTACACACACTTAAAAACACTTTATGCTGATCATATGTGATCATCATGCAAAGGGGGGGTATGTAAGACGAATGCTACATAGTTGTTATGATCAACCTTCTTTTACCCAATGTTAGTCTTAAGTTGGTGTTTCACAAGTTGTATTAGTATCTACAATTTTATCTAAGTATACAACCATAGATACAATTGAATCTTGTGAAACACCAAGTTAAGATTAACATTTTTTGTGGTTTTAGTAAACATCTAAAATTAATTTTATCTATTGTCCCCTTGTGAAACATCCTACAGAACACAAAACAACAACACTAGGTCATGTGTGTCAACAGCCTTTCTATTCAGCTTATATTTCCTATTAAAGTTATACATTTTAAATATTTTGAAAATTGATGATACCCTATATTATGATCATTAAGGTGGATCGCTACCCTTTGGCTCAAAGTCACTGAAATTTAACAGAATCTTGCTGAAAGCTTTTTACAGGCAATTTAAATCATATAGAATCAGAAAATGAAAAGAAAAATGTGGGTCCCTAATTATTTTAATGTAGAATTTTGAAATAGTATTGTATAAGAAAAGTGTGAAAAATTTCACTACTTCTTTTCATATCAACCATAATGCGCAGATATGTAAAACATTACATGTGAAACGCCTAGATGTTTCTATTTACTGGAAAAATAATTTCACAATTGTACACCATGACGTTCTGGGTAAAAATATAATGTTTAGGGAAAGCGTAGAAATAAATCATCATTATTTGTAGCCTTATTGGCTAAAAATAGTACTCAATATGACAGAATTTTTTTTAAACTCTCTCAGAAAATCTGCTTATTTGCTTACATATAAGAGTAATTTTGATAGGGGGTCCCGTGCATATTGTTAGGGTTTTGGACCTTTTAAAATAAAAAAATAATGCAAAGAAATTACTAAATTAAATATTTATGACATTGCATGATGGGTAAAATGGTAAAAATCTAAATATAAAATTGTCATGATTTATACCCTTGGTTGTTTTGAGCAATATAAAAACATCCATAGTATGCTAAAGAGTAAATATTTCCAATGCACTAATTCAAGTTTAAAGAAACAAATATCATCAGTTACCAATATATCAAATATACAAAGTATTTTTAAACAGTTTAGCGAACATAAGACGTAGCCGCCTGTGCAGTATTTGCCCGTTCTGATAATTTGAGGAAATCAAGACCCACCTTAAGGCAATGCCTAAACAAATCACTTTTTATACATTCAGTCAATTCTGTGTGAATTGAAGCTAATTTTAAATCACCATAATGAACCTGTGTACATGCATTGCGTGTGTAGTTTTAAGAAGTACTTCATAGCGATCTACAGGGGAAAAAATCATGTGACAACGTAGATGCCTTTATTTTTTTCAAGGTTGCTCGGGTTCAACATGAAGAAAAATGGTGTGGAGGCAATCCTGAATACTCTGCCTTATGTACCAACTCTGTCAGTAAGGTAGGAACTATTCCAAAATAAAAGATTGTCTTTTGGAAAAAGAAAATTGTAGTTATATCACGAATCATATCTGACTTTATTTGCAACAATACAAATACTAAGGCTACATCCATGGTGGGCTGAGGATAGGCATTAAGGGTAGAAGCCAGGGTTCGGTCAAATTAGATCTTTCTCTTTCAATTTCTCTTAATCACTTTTGACTATTTAGTTTGACACATGATTATATGATAAAAGCAAAAAAATCATGTAGCTATGGGAAAGTCCCTATTTTTTCAAAATTTTTCAACTTTTGAAAAATTGACTAACAATATCTTAACCAAACTTCTCAGATGTTTAGGGGAGATCACTAGTAACACAATCGGTTCAAAGAAAATTGGTTGTCATAGGTTAAACTGAAGAGCCATGACCAATTTAGGGGGAAAAGACAAATCTACAAAATTGTACTTTTTTCTACATTAACACAGAAAAAATTATAGCCAATAATTTTTAACCAAAACCTTAGCCATACCATACATTTTACTATCAACATAGTGATTTATTGATCAATTAATACAGTTGTGGAATTATTCAAATAGTTTCTAGTTGGTCTAAACGCCTATAAAAGAGCAGCGCACATTTTTTTTGAAAAACAGTGACGAGATGTGTAGAACACCATAATGTGGCATATAAAAGGTTAGTAAAGGTGAGGACATATACAAGCGAGAAACATGTTTTTTTCATGATTATAGGTAGTTTCATTTTTTTACCACCAGGTGCCGTACGCGTAGACCCTGGCTTCTACCTTTTAACAGTTCTTTAGATTTAACTATCGAACACTTGAACTTGAAAATACCCCAAATCGACCTGATGAAAATGTTCTTAGAAGGGGTGTATGTTGCGATATAGGTATTGTTTATTTAGTCAGTATATAGATCTGCTAGACAGATTTTGCTGACAATTAATAAATAGGGTTTCTCAGCCGTTTTCCATCCTACTTGCATTTTGTCGGACAACTGGTGTTAAGACATATTTGTTCATCTTGCAGGATGAAGAAACCTGATGTCACTCCACAGCTGCTTCACCAGGTCCAGGACAACCCCATGATCAAATTGTGAGTTGAGGCTGTCAAGACTGACATGAATCATTCAGAAGTTCAACCTAGTTAGACCCGCCCTAATACATAAAATGTATAGGTCGTTCACAGTCGGCATAGTAATCTTTACTGTAGATGATCTATCCTAATGCATTAGATCTAAATCTAAAAAGGAAATCCAAAAGAGACCCATAATACGTGTTTGGCAATCATAAGAAAGTATGCAAATGAATGATAAAATATGATGAGAAGATCCTTTGCTTTATTTTCAGAACATAGACCTTTTGTTGGATTACTAATCATGGACTTCTAAGGACGTCATGTTCATGCCCAAAGAATTTTTTGATATATAGCACTCTAATGCAAGCAATCTGTATCTCTAGGGTATAGCAGTGCTAGCTCTAGTCTCACCAGTGTTAAACAGTATTTAGATAATATACCACATTTGGCACCTAATATTTCCCACCTAACAAGAAAGAAGACAACAATAAAACCAAATTCCAGCTACACCTCTTTCCCCCTCTCTCTCTCTCTCTCTCTCTCTCTCTCTCTCTCTCTCTCTCTCTCTCTCTCTCTCTCTCGCCATATAGTCCAAACTATACTAACATATTCCATTTAATAAGCGCCCAGAGAGCTATTTCATAAGAAAGAATTACAAAATCGTTAACTTTTTATGTTTCACAAGTCACTATTTCTATCTTAGCTATCTTTAAAACTGTCATTAATTTCGCTCTGGTTAAATGCATTTGCTATCATTAAGAAGCTAAATTGGGTGTATTTCGTAAGGCATTATTATACCGTTTTTACTGGAGTGAACTGATATGTAACGAGAGTGATTTTGGTTTAAAGAGAGCGATTTTGGCCTTTCATATACTATATATATATGTATGTGTAGGGGTTTACTACGGTAATCATTTCTATCCAGGTGACCGAGGAGGGTTAGTTCGGGTTGTTCCCGCCTGGCGTTAGTGTGGGCGGTATCCCAGAGGGGGCGACTGTCCTCTCTCGGGTACTGCGCACCACGTTTCAGGCGGGAACTTACCGACACGTGACCATGTCGATTTCATATCCAAAGGGGGTATATAAACCTCCCCTCCTCGTATAGTCGCCAGTCAGTGCAGGCCCGGCTGACTCCCAGCATTACCCTACCCCAATCACTAGATTGAACCAGGACTGCTTCGTCTTACCCTTCGGGTTAAGACTAGATTCAATTGTAATAGGGATACGTTGAATAAAAACACTCTTTCTACTTCGCACTTGGAAACTGACGTTCTTGTTCTCTTTCTGAGATTCCGAACCACTGCACTGGTGCCGTGACCAGGATCAGTTTTCGAGTAGCAGTCAGGTGAACCTGGCCGGAGTAGAGAAGGATGGGGAAGGTAACGTCCCGGAGCGGAACAACCCAGTTGTTCCGACCAGTTTCGAGGGTTTCATACGTGAAGCCGAAGGAACTTTGAATCCAGGGGTGACCTTGGAGGAAGGAGAGTTGGAATCCACCAGAATGGACCAACTGGATCCAGAAGAGGCGAGGGGGTTCACACCGAACTTCATTGCCACTCGGGGTCAAATCATGTTGAACACTGGCCGTTCTTTGTTCAACACGACTGATTCAGTGTTCCTTCCCGGAGGAAAGAAGGGAGGGAACCAGAAAGGCTCATTTCTGGACCCGACGGTACTGGAAATACCGCCGAAACCCCTTCGGGTCGTACCCGAAGGAGGTCCCGTTGTCGGGACCCGACCTGATCTCAATCAGGACGACACTTTGGACCGGGACAACGCTTACCGGAACAAAGAAGAAATGAACAAGCAGTACGACGCTCTGCACGACGAACTAATTTCGTTGATCTCTGAAAGGGATCGGTACATCCTAGAAAATAGGCAGGTCCATTAAGATATGGAGTGGAGAACGGATCAATTGACCCGTGACAACCAGCTGATCCAAGATCAGATGGAGAAGAATCAGGAAATCCTGAGGGATGAGAAGAAAAGATTATCCGAGTTGGGTCAAGCTAACCGGAAGTCTTATGCCTGTCAACAGCAATATCAGGCGGACCTAGAAAGATACTCTAGGGAATGGCACGCCGCCAAGGACGCCCGTAACCAGCAGGTTGAGGACAATGAGGCAGTAAGAGCTGCTATCATCAAAGCGAACGAAGAGCTAAGTCAGAAAAAGCTAGAGAGCATGCAGGCAGTATCCATACTGGAAGCCAGATGGGTAGAGTTGGAAATCTACCTAGGCAACCAAAAGGTACCAGACCCAGAGGTGACCCTCACCCCTGGGGAGGGAGTAGAGAACCCTCCACTCCAGGGAGTTCTAAAAACCAACACCCGCTACCCTTCCGGGGGACAGGTGGAGAAGGATGTGTATTATTCATCTGCTCCCCCGGGTCCATCAGTAACTATCGACCCGACGGCATATTCCGCAGGGAATACGTCGGGAGTCACTAGTTATGACACCTTGAACCCCTTTTCTGGGGATAGTCCATCTCGGTATGGAGCTGTTCCACCCCCTTCGGGTACGAGCAAAGACACCACCACCCATGAGGATCAACAAGGTGGGTGGTATGGTTATGATAATTGGGGCGACCTGATCTTTCATCATAACCAGAGGACGAAGACAGGAGCCGGGAGGACTCCGGGCAAGCAAGCCCAGGGGCACGCTACCCGAGGCAAGAAAGCCGGGGAAGGACCTTCGGCTGGATGGTCTGGGGACCAGAACCCACAGTACCCTCGTACTGATAGTCCTGATAAGCCTAGAAATAGTCAAGGAAGTCGGCCCAGGCCCCAGCACCATGACCAGACAACAACCGGACCTGATCCCACCTACCCGGGTACCACCTCTCGCCCTCGACCCACCCGGTTTGCAGGGTGCGAACCAGTCTCCCCAGTCCGGCCATTGCCCCGAAGAACCTCAATGTCCCCCGGACTGAGACAGGTTTATGATACTGATCCATGTATCAAGAGCCTTGGCTTGGATAGCTATAGCTGGGGACAGGATGCCACTGAAGTAATGGATTGGAGCCGGAATCTATCAGGCCAGCTGATAGAAGGGGCCACCAGAGGTGCCCGACGCACCGCCAGGATCACCAAACCCTACAAGGGGAAAGGACCCTGGAAGGACGAATATCAGATATTTGTGGATGACTGCAAATACAATGGATGGTCCAAAGAAGACCCATTAGGAGCCTTCGTCATCTGGCTAAATGATGGGCCAGGTAAATCCGCCGTCTCCCAATGGAGAAGTACATATGGCCCTTCGGGTACATATGATCAGCTCGAAAGTACTGCTGTATATATCTTCGGGAACCTGGTGACCGTGGATCACTGGTTGGTCTTCAAGGGACGAACCCAGAAACGGAAGGAGTCCCCGAAGATATATGGTTTGGAGCTTCAACGGATCCTGCATCAGGCAAGACCCGAATGGGCTAGAGACGCAGATTACTATATCGAGACTCTTTTTGTTCGGTTCATTAGTGGATTGAGTGACCCTGATCATCAAGAACTAACCAAGAAAGCTTGGAAGAGCGATTCCTCCCTAGCTGATCTATTCTTAGCCATAGACAGTTATGAGAAGAAGAAAATTCTTCTTGCCGGATTGGTACCCAACCAATCCCGAATGTCAGCCGTTGTTGACTATAGCAGCAGCGGGGGATCTTCGGATGAAGATTCCGAGGGAGAAGGGATCATTGGGGCTGTAGCCTTCGGTGGGAAGCGCCGGGACAAAAAGTCCGGTGATAACAAGAGGCGGAAACCTTTTGATAAAACATCCTCTAGCAAAAAAGGAGAGAAACCCACAGGGGATAATTCAAAAACCTCTTCCAAACCTCCCTCGGGTCCACCAGAACCCAATGTTCTGAAGAAATCGGAACCCGACCAATCCCTCGGGTTGGTAGAAGCCATGATGCAACGTATGGTGACCCTGTTTGATAAAAAACAGGAACGGAGGATAAAACCCGAGCTGAGTACTGTAACTTGTTACAGATGTCAAGAGAAGGGGCATTATGCCTCCACATGCACAGCGGAAAAACCTGTGATACGATTCTCCGGTAAGAATTCGGAAAATTAAAGGGGATCCATGAGGGAGGCGACTCAGAGATCCCGAAGGAAATATGCCTTGATACTCCTGACGGGACGGGAGTAAGTTCACACTCAGTAGTGACGTCCGGACATATGGGGGACAAGCAGGCGCAGCTTGGGAACCCTGGGGCCGGGGCCATCAGCATTCCAGTCATACATTCGGGAAATGAGTCGGGGAAACCCGGTGCTGATGCAGAGGAGTATAGTGCAATGGTTTGTGGAACCAGGCTCCCCCTAGATCACCCTTGCCTGGAATACATAAGAGGGCGTGGATTAGATCTAGGTACTGAGAGTGACTTACAGAAGTTCACTAGTAACCCTTCATTGAATGGAGGAAAAAGGTGGTATTTGGCCGCTTCTGTGAAGGGTAGAGTCGGGGAATTTCTGATAGATACTGGGGCTAGCCACTCCATCATCTCTCGGAAGTTCTACACTCTTCTGCTGGGCACAAATGATGACCTTAAAATGAGGGTAAATGCGTGCACAGCCGACGGTAGCAGATTGCGGACGTTTGGACGTACTTTCCTGTGTATCTCAGTGGTGGGGAAGGAGTTTGTATTCTCCCCAACCATTGCTGAGATCGAGGATGATGGTATCATAGGGATGGACTTTGCCGACCTGTTCGGAATGATGTTGAACCCGAAGACAGGTGAATTGTCCATACAGAGTCCCTATAATATCAAGGCACAATGTGTGCTGAGAGTTATCAGTAGTGTAGCAAGTGTAGCACAGACGGTGAAACTTCCACCGGGAACCACATGTGATGTGTTAATCAGCGCTTCCTCTGAGGAAGGGCCGGGGTCATGGAACCCGACGTAGCTTATCTTCAATGCCTCGGGTTGGAATCTGCCGATACTTTGGTGGGAAATGCCCAATGGACTCTTGTGCCAATATCCAATCCTGTTGTTCATATGGTATATCTCCAGAAAGGCGCTAAAGTAGGCAGTGTGGTACTCACGGTGGCGGTCACCAGCAGCCTTCTGGGGTTGCCATCTGAAGGTCCGCCGGATACGGTCATTATTGAAGAGGAATTAGAGAAACTAATTCAAGATGCTTCGGAATTAGATCCGAAGGAGCAGAGGGACCTTCGGGTAATGTTGAAACGTTGCCGAAGGGCCTTTGCGTTCCCAGGAGAACCATTAGGACGTACTGATAAAGTCCTACACGGAATTGACGTGGGGGAAGGTTCCCCCTTTAAAATTCCTTACCGTCGGCTACCCCTAAAGAAGAAAGAGGTAGCAGAGACGGAAATCAATAAGATGATTAAAGATCACGTTATTGTACCCAGTTCTAGCCCCTGGAGTAGTCCAGTCTGTATGGTCACAAAAAAAGATGGGACCATAAGGTTCTGTATAGACTACAGGAAGCTGAATGGGATGACGAAGAAGAATTCATATCCTCTGCCGAGGATTGATGAGACCATTGACTCGCTAGGAGGGAATGAATGGTTCTGTACCATAGACTTACAGTCTGGGTACTGGCAGGTTGGGATGAAACCTGCCGACATGGAGAAAACGGCCTTCTCTAGCCATGTAGGACTGTTCCAGTACAACGTCATGCCCTTCGGATTGTGCAACGCGCCAGCCACATTTGAAGCCATGATGGAGACATTACTGAGCGATCTACTATGGAAGAAATGTCTAGTTTACCTAGATGACGTCATTATCTTTGGAAAGACATTCCAGGGCTGTCTAGACAACCTGGAAGAGGTCCTCCAGAGAATAATGAGTAATGGGTTGAAATTAAAACCTAAGAAATGTCAATTGTTCAAAAATGATATCAAATATCTGGGGAGAATCATTTCCACTCAGGGGGTAAAAGCAGACCCGGAGAAAATCAGAAGTGTGACTGAGTGGGAAAAGCCCAGGTGTCCCAAGGATGTCCGTTCATTCCTTGGGTTTTGCTCGTATTATCGAGATTTCTTACCAGGTTATGCCCAGGTGAGTTATCCTATCCAATCTCTGTCACATTGGACACCTGGTAGGCGCAAAGAAGTTTTTCCATGGGGAAAAGAACAAGACGAGTCCTTTGAGTCAATCAAAAGACTCTTTGTTGAGACACCAGTTCTGAAGTATCCGACAGCCAACGGACACTTCATTCTGGATACTGATGCCAGCAATGAGAGCATTGGGGCTGCTTTGAGTCAGGTCCAAGACGGAAAAGAAGTTCCCTTTGCTTTTGCTAGCAACACCATGAACAAGTCACAGAGGAACTACTGTACCACCAAGAGGGAACTCTTGGCGGTGATTGTTTACACAAAAAAATATAAACATTTTTTGTGGGGCTCAGATTTTACGCTGAGGACTGACCATTCATCTTTGAGGTGGTTACTGAATTTTAAGGATGCAGAAGGCATGATAGGCCAGTGGTTAGCACACTTATCAGAGTTCGGGTTGGAACAAAAGCAGATCCAACACCGACCCAGTGTGAAGCATGTAAATGCTGACGCACTATCCCGCAGGCCCATTAGGAGTTGTGGAAATGAAAAATGTGACGATTGTGGAGCCCATGGGGCGGTCCTGGCTGGAGGCCGGTTACCACTGGAATCCAGAGGAACTGGCATCCTTCAGTGGTCTATGGAGACTATCCGAAGGTTCCAGGAAAAGGATCCGAACGTGGGGAGGTTGCTCGGGTTAATTCCTAAGGGAATCAAACCTGTTCGACCTGAAATCTCTCTGGAAAATCAAGAGATGAGGAGATTTTTAGCTCACTGGACAGAGCTGGAAGTATCCGAAGGCGTTCTATATAGATGGAAGATCAGTCCTTCGGGAAGAAGGATCAGACAGGTAGTGATCCCCTCCGGTATGAGGAGGGATTTGATGTATTATTGTCACGGTCATATGACCAGTGGTCTTTGGGAAGAAACGTTCAATGGAACGCCTGTCCCGAAGGTACTACTGGCCAGGAATGAGCACTGACTTATTACGTTGGATCGCCACTTGTCCCGGTTGCTGCAAGAATAAACCCGGCCCAGGGATGGGTAAAATGCCCTTGTCCCAGGAACTGTTCGGAGTTAGGTTTGCCAGAATAGCAATCGACATCATCAGTGGTTTTAAAACAACCCCTGATGGTAACACGTGTATGATGGTAGTAACCGACTACTATACTAAGTACACGAGGGTGTTCCCCTTACCCAATCACAAAGCCATGACTTGTGCGAAGGCCTTTGTGACGGGTTGGGTATTACACCTCGGATTGCCTCTAATGATGCATAGTGACCAAGGCCGGGAATTTGAGTCGGATCTATGGCAAGAGATGTGCCATAGGTTAGCAATCTGTAAGACCCGAACCAATCCCTACCGACCCCAGAGTGATGGGATGGTGGAAAGGTTCAACAGAACGCTGATTCAGGTTCTGAAACCCTTGGTGAATGAAAGTATGACAGATTGGGATGAACAATGTGAATATGTATGCCATGCATACAACAGCACTGTTCATAAAAGCACCAATTGCACCCCAAACTTATTAGTGTTTGGGGAAGACATGATCATGCCAGCCGATCTTGTTTTTTGGGTGGTCGGGTTGAATCCCGACACACCATGTCACGTGATGTTTGTGGAATCACTAAGAGACCAGTTTAAATTCGCATATGAACTTGTTAGAACTGAGTTAAAAAAGAATGCGAAATGGCAGAAAACTGGTTATGACTATGGACTAAAAATCCGTCGGTTCAAGGTAGGGGATCAAGTGGTGAGACTACACGAACCTCTATCCAATTTAAAATTGGCAAGCAACTGGGATGGTCCATTTGTGGTGACTAGAGTAGTAAGTGACTGTACTGTCATGATTAGATCCTTAATTGGGCGGATCTATAAATCCAACGTGGCTCGGCTCCGTCCCTGGAATGGGAGGGATCTGACCACAGAAACGTATCGGTTAGGAGTAGATGAATTACTCCAGAAAGTAAAAGACAGGAAGATGGATCAAATAACCCCGAAACGTGGCCGAGGAAGGCCTAGGAAGTTAGGGGTCCGTGATCCGAAGGTGCAGAAGAAGGAAAGTCTCGCTAGCTGTAAGCAAACCTAGGCGGAAGAGAAAGGGGACGGCTAACCCTGCCTCTGAAAAGGCGCCTTCGGGAGCTAGGTCAAAGAAAATACCCACGGGAGGTACCCGACGCAGTCCCCGCCTGATAGAAAGGGCTGCGGTAACCTAAGCTGGTACACAACGAGTGTGTTGTCCTGTACTATGTTAGGAGAAGGAGGGAGGAGGTTCCCGGCGGGAAAATTATAATTTATTTCCTCTTTTTCCGAGAAGTTGTTTTGTGTTGTCATCTCTTCTATGTTAGAATATGCACGAGTGACCGGGTATGGAGCGGGCATGCTTCCCATAAAAAACCTCACTAATACTCCAGCAGAGCTGTTGGTTGTGAAAGGTTCGGCTACTACCCGAAGCACCTGTTTATAATTTGAGCTCCCAGCGCCCTGCGGGCGCGGGAAAAGAACTGGGTCAATGAGTGACCTAGTTAGGGCAGTCTCGCGGAGGGCCCGAGACGCGCGTGGATGCGCGTGACCTCTGCGCACAGGGGTCGTTTTGGTTCATTAGATTTCGAATCTTCGCCGGCACCGTGTGCTGGCCAACGAGGAGGGTCTAATAGGAACCGGATTCACACGTTAAAAGTAGGTGAATAAGTTTCAAAAAGGAGAACAGGTCCTCCACAAAGACCTGTAGCATCTGTTAGGACTCTTATTTAGTAGAAATAAGAGCGCCCAACCCAGCATGGCCGCACGGCAGCTAGATTTGGGCAGAGGGGACCGGCCACACAAGATGGCCGAGCTGCCCCACGAAGACAGCGCTGGTGTCGCCAGCCCTGTTACTCTCTCCGAGGAGCAGCTCCTCGAAGAGGAAGACATGGATGTATCCATGTCTGCATCAGTCCTCACTGAGGCTGAACGACGGAAACTTCATGAGGAAGATCGTCTTCTGGCTCTAAAAATAGAAAAGGAAGAAGCCCAACATCTAAAGGATACGTGGGATATGACTGGTAATCCGAATGTCGATCCGGATAACCACCCGAAGGAGGAGAAGCCAGCTAGACTGGTGAAGTCAACTGGTAAGAGTTGCTACGATGGGAGGGAGATGAATCTCCATCCGGACGTAGTGTCCGCCACGGAGATAGGTCTACCTAAACCTATCCCAAACGACATAGTGGATATGTTGCACGAATTTATTGATGCAGGAACTCTCCGCATCATGCCCCCAGAGTGGTTCAGCACCTGGGAAAATCTACAGCAAGGCCTCCGGGTGTGCAAAGCGCTTCGGAAGGGCTTGATCGACGCCGAGATGGCCGACGTCGGGGTGTGTGTACCTCGGATGACACGCATCTCGGATGACGTCTCGTGTGGGGCATTCGGCGCCACTACCCTTGCTGTAGCTTGCTACCGCAGGTACAACCCAGTAGGGATGTTAGAACCGAGATCGGTTGAAGGATATCGGGCCTTAATACGGTCCAACTTATCCTACGAAGTCTATCAGATAGACTACAACCGCATGAAAACTATCATGGCGGAGAAGGGCCTCAGCCGTCACGAAGCAATCGTCGAGACGGTGGAGGAAATGGTCAAGACTCGGACTAAGAGTTTGACCCAGGCAGAGGAGAAGGCTGCAGCTAAGGCTAGCAGGGACATCCGAAAGGGTGACCCTGTAGCCCGCACAAGCAGTCCCCACAGTCAGGATATATGGACTGTGGTAGTTGGAGGGGGTGAATCCCCTTTCGTCCTGCCTCGGGGTCGCCAAGCCCTGAGGAATGAGTCAGCAAGGTTGAAGAGAGTACCAGACGCCCAGCGGATTATTACCGATGGGTCTGTATCAGATAAATCTGATACGAGCAGTACGTCCCAAGGGAAGTCTGCTGGAGGGGAGGACGATATGGACACTCCTGCTCCGAAATCTCCCTCCCAGACGACGGATCCGGCGGCCAAAGTCGCCCAATCCGACCCAACGCCCCACCCGAAGGTAGCTGCCGGACATCAGTCCGACGTCAGTTCGGGGAGTGAGTCGGGATCTTCCCTGGAAAAACACATCTGGAACAATGCCAGAGGTGGATTTCAGGGATTCATTCCCTCTTACTGGGGGGAATGCGCAAAAGGATCGGGGCGTTTCTCCATCCCGCCCTGGATAAATTTGAATGGGAGATCCGATGATGAGGATTGGTGTAGAGAAACCAAAAGAGATCCTCTTGTGAGCGAGTTTTATGAAGACTGGCTCAAGAAAATAGATTTCTTTCCGGAAACCTATTACTCCAGGGATCAGAAGGCAAAGATCTCCTGGGCCGTCCGACATTGGGACAGGGACCACCTTGAGTGTCCATTCCAGAAATGCCAGTCATCTCTGGAATTACAGGTATCCTTCACCACTAAGGCAAGGTACCTGCGCCACTTAGTGGAGAACCACACCCATCACTACGTGCTGTACCAGTGTGATCCGGAGGGAGCAGGTACCGCTACCTGTTTGGGTGACCTGCATCATAGGCGTGGACGCCTAATCAAGCATATGACCATGCTCCATAATATTGGAGGTGGGGAGGCCAGAACCAAGGTAATGGCCCTGCATGAACGCGTAATCGACGCGTTCAGAGATGTCCTGAAGAACAACCCGATGAGCCTTATTTCTTCTAAGGCATATTTCTGCAAGGTAGCAGAAAGTAAGTCGAAGCTCACAGTAGCGAGGTTCGCGAAAGTCCCGGGTCCACGGAAGTTTGACCCGGACAAATACCCACCAGAGATGTTCCGTCGGTCTGCCAATCGAGGCCGGGGGAGAGGTGGGAGAGAACCGGACCCGAGGGACTACCGAGGTTGGGTAGAACAGCCGAGGGGGGATCGGGGACGTTCTCGATCCACCAGTCCGGCAACTCATGTCAAAAGAGGAGGGACCCTCAGTCTTGAGGAAATTGACTCCCGTTACTACACGGAGTCATCTCATAGTGGTCGAAGCTATGAGGCATCTGCGGATAGATATAGCGACTATCCGGAGATGGACTTGGCGCCTGGACTGGAGTCTCAGGCGCTCGGCCAGACTCCCCATGATACCCGAAGGCGCGAGAATGAACTCGCCCGCCAGAGGGAGATCGACAGGGAGCTGGCACGACGGGGACGCCGGAGTCCTGGTGAGGATTATGATTCCTCCAGGTCCTGGTATGACATGGTGCGAAATGTGGCGTCCACCTCGTCTGCCCAGGGGGGAGTCCTAACCGACGCCGGGTACCGAGGAGGCCCGACAAGCAGACCTTCTTCTGCCTCGGGACGAGCTGAACCAGCCGCCCCTTCGGGAATACACCAACAGGTGTTAAGGAAGGCCGGTAGGGATGCTTCGCGGCACCAACAACAGCCGCCATCACATAAAGCATTTAAGCCTGCTCATCGGATTACTGGGCCGGGGGAGGACGCTATGAGACCACCTCCTCCGCCACCAAAAGGGCCAGTACCAGCACCGGTGACACCACCACATAAGCCGGTTCCACCACCAGGGAAGCCGGCTGGGGTTGGGAAACCAACCGTGGATCCTCCTCTTAAAACCCAGGAGGTCAAGCCTAAGAAGGAAAAACCTGCAGCCACTCTTAGCGTAGCGCCAGTAGCATCCTATTTTCCGAAGGATGCTCCGCTGTCCAATCAGATCGGACAGGAGATTCTGGATGATTTCCAGAAGGAACAGCGGGCGATGGCCGAGGACTACCACAAAAGGGTGGTACAACACTTCATTGAGGGGGTCAGGAAGTGTCACCGGAAGGAGAAGGAGAGCCTTCAAAAGGAGACTGCTGATGAGGTAGTTACCAAGACCCGGTTCTTGGAAGCACAGCGGGACAAAGCCGCTGTGCTAGAAGCTACAGTCCGAGAGGAGTGTAAGGATCTCCAGGAAGAAATTCGGGAGATGAAGGCAAAATTTAAAGTTTGCCTCGGGATGAAATTCTCGGACTGGGATGGGAGCCTGGATCAGCTCAAGGAGGCCATCCAGAAGAAGGAGGTACCCGAAGGCTGAGACAAAGCTCCTTCGGGTGAACTGAATACAGCTGTAGTTGTTTCAGGGACGCTTTTGGCTATGGAAGCCGAAGGTAAATATGAAAGGACTACCCCTTCATATTAAAAGAACCCTCAGGTTCTTAGGTAACGATATACATACCAAGTATCAATATTTCCACATATGTAAAACATTTAAACAACATTGCATCTACAGGAGTCTACCATTTGCTGGTAGACCAGAAGAGGAGAGCACCTCACTCACTCGTCCAAGATGAAGAGGAGAGCACCTCACTCACTCGTCCAAGATGAAGAGGAGAGCACCTCACGTACTCGTCCCGAAGCAGATCCGGAGATCAGCCCAGTACCAGACTATTTTTAAGTCGACATAGCACTTTTTGTGAGGTTCTGCAGTATACCGCTGCAATTCCAGATTATTTATTAACGTACATTCTCGTCCATCTTTCTAATATATATATTTATGGTGCTGATACACTACGATAGTTTATGATACTCAGGATATTACCAAAGATCTGTATAAACCATAACTGTGTTCAAACGTTTAAGGAAATTTTGTTATTGAATAAATGTTAATTAATGATAGGGTCATGCCCTAAATGTATAAAGAATAACATTATCCTTTAGAAATGTTGTTCTAATTCCATTTTCTTTCAATTTGTTTCAGGTTTAAACGTAAAATCCGGAATCGGTCATTTTCGTGCTATCATTAATTCCAAAAACCTACAGTTTAAAAGAAAATGTATGTCAGTATATTGCTTATCACTACCATTGCTAGTGATAGAGGGCCACTTAAAATTACGCTGGTCTTTTCTTTTAAGAATATGTAAAATTCATTTTCCTGAATATATCTATTTGCATCCGATGGAAAACTTCATACAGTGTGTCCAATATATTACAGGAGTTAGTTATATCAAACATTATAGCCCCATTTGGAGTTAAGATAGCGACATTGCTAAAGTATAGGCTCTTTCATAAGGCAGCTAACGTTAAAAGAACATTTGCTATTGTTATTTCATTTTTAAAAGAGCTGAAGTTTGAAGTTTGAAAGTTTTTATTTTGACCATGAATCATAACACAATGCTCTTCATAATACAGTCAAATATGAACATGGGTTTTATAACAAAGGGCAGTATCTCAAGAGTTCAGGTGTAAAGTAGGGTCTCTCACAAAGAGTATGGAATGATGTTAACAAATGGCTTCCACGAGCATAATAGTAATAGCATACTTGGCGCATATAATTAGCGCTTACATTTCCGCAGATAACAACTGCATTTGTAACAATTAATACATTACATAATCAGTATAGTATAGAATATCAAAAGTCGATCACTATCTCATTCAATATCACAGCTAATAGGACCAATATGTTGATATAGATTGTCAGATCAAGGTTTTAAACTTGGTTAAAGATTCAGACCACTTCATACTACCATTTAAACGGAACCAAATTAACATACCTCTATACAAAGGACTGGATCTATAAGATTCCAGGATCGGTCTACTGACCTTAAGATAGTATTATTACGGAAAACCCTGGTTGGATTAACAATATTGTCGGAACTTATGTGACCAGCGGTACATTAATAATTTAATCCTCTTAATTCTTCTAACTAGAATTTTGGTGACAGAACATCTGACCTGTAAATCTACAGCCCTAATATCCCTCGCATGTCTGATGCCACAGCATAGGCGCAAACATTTATTCTGTACAGTCTGTAGCTTTCTGATTGTAGCAACCGGACCGATATCAATGATATAATCACAATAGTCAAAAACAGGCAAAATCATGGTTTTATAGATGTCCAAAGCCATGGGTTCATCAATGTTCTTTTTCATATTTCAAAGCTGAATAAATATTGAAAATGACATTGAGTTCAGTCTTAAAAACGCTCTATTTTAACCTGGGCACTACCATTAAAAAGACAAAACTTATGAAAAAAACTCTGGGTGCTTAAAAGATTATTTTGAGTGAAAAGATCAGCCTCAAATACATTTTTTAAAATACGCGCACCCCAGTGGCTGTCAAATACAGAGTGTTTGCCCACCTATGAGAGTAGTATAGTATGTATCGGAACGGGACTATGCTTAAGTACTGTTTATTACTCAATCGATATGCAGCCAATCAAAGGCCTCCATTTTGGCGGGAAATTCAAAAGCAGCCAATGAGAGGCCTCCCTTTTGGCGGGAAATTCAAATAGGTCACGAGACCGGAAGTGACCTACTTCCGGTCACGTGACCTTTGGGCGGGAAATTCAAATAGGTCACGTGACCGGAAGTGACCTACTTAAGAGGGTCACGTGACCACCATTTTGGTGGGAAATTCAAATAGGTCACGTGACTGGAAGTGACCTACTTAAGGGGGTCACGTGACTACTATTTTGGCGAGAATTTCAAATAAGTCACTTGAGATTTTTATAGATAAATAAATTTTAAAAAGAAAAAGCAAGCTGAAAGCTTGCTAAAAAATATTTTAAAAATGTGGCTCTTTTTTTAAGAGAGGGGGGGGAGCACTCTGGGGGGCACTCTTTAAGATGCAATGGGGGGGGGGGAGGGGGGGGACAGGGGGAGGGGGGGGAGGGGTTTTTAAGAGTAAGACTCGCTCTCTGCCCTCTCTTTTAGAGGGCAGAGAGGCGAGTCTACTGGTTCGTCTACTTACAATGTCAACATTTTTTTTGTTTTGTTTTTGGGAAATTTTGGTAACGCGACTTACTTAGGGCAATAACATCTAGAAGAGAACTCTTGCTCTAGGTTTAGCGGGACTACATTATTTGTATACTGAGTGTTAGGACTCTTGCTACACGACCAAAAGATTGAAATGTATCATGATGCATTTATGATGATGTGCATCATGATGTGACTATCTTACAAACCTTTAAGAATAAGTTCTCTCTCCTATACATATGCGTACTTACACTGGCTATTTGTAAACTAATGAATACGACTTCCTCATTAAATTTGTCATCTACAACTGTTTCAATCTTAAGGCTTTTTTTTTGAGTTTATTCTTTTTTCAAATTTGGTCCCACCTCAAAAGAGGAATAGGACTCTGTAACAATGTAGCTCTCTTGATCAATTAACAGCCCCATTTTTCTTAGATGTCATCTGACAGCTTCTTGCTAGGCTAAATAAACAACTTGGAAAGCTAATTACAGTTTTCTGGGCTTGAAATATGAGTATCTTGACTGTAACAGCAGCCTTTTTACCATATAGTCCTTCAACGGACTCTTGCTGGCCAGACTTTCAAGCAAGTTTGCCAAAGTCCAGCCTGTTATTGAATGTCCAGCCTAGCCTGACCCTCAGTAGAATGGTCCTTGACCCATCTATTATAGTCCAGCAGTGCCTGACCCTTGTATGAGAGTAGTATTGGCGACATTGGCTGACTCTGATATTTACCTGTGTGTACGGGGGGAGGAGAGGGTTCACAGCCACAGCTCTCTTAAGGCAAAGCTTGCGCTTATAGAGCACTACTAGTGGGGGTTTGGATGAGGAGCCTATGGCGTTTGTCTTAAAAAAAAATAGCCATGGCACATGTCGATGTCGCTTAATTATGCTCATATCTCATGTCGATTTTAAGAATTGCTCATGTCACCTGTCACTATGTTTTTTAAGCTTCATGTCAAATGTCACTAGGCCTCATGTCGAATGTCGATTCTAAGAAACAGACATGTCGCCATCTCGAACTTAGTGGTCCACACCGCCGCTGCTGCTGCTGCTGCTGCTGCTGCTGCTGCTGATTTGCTGTTGCTGCTGCTGTTGGTGCTGCTGCTTGTGCTGCTCGTGCAGCTGCTGCAGCTGCTGACAGCTGCTGCTGCTTGTGCTGCTCGTGCAGCTGCTGCAGTTGCTGACGATGTCACGGATGCTGTTGACAGATGCTGCTGCTTGTGCTGCTCGTGCAGCTGCTGCTGCTGCTGACGATGTCCCGGATACTGCTGACAGATGCTGCTGCTTGTGCTGCTCGTGCAGCTGCTGCAGCTGCTGACGATGTCACGGATGCTGTTGACAGATGCTGCTGCTTGTGCTGCTCGTGCAGCTGCTGCTGCTGCTGACGATGTCACGGATGCTGCTGACAGATGCTGCTGCTTGTGCTGCACGAGACTGAGTAGCTGCTATTACTAGTGCTACTAATACTAGTATGAGAAAATACATTTAGTCAGTTGATTAAATCAAGGAGGTTTTCTGACTTCAGTGGATCGTTTAGCCATCGGCCACGGGCAAAACTTGAAACCATTTTATACATGGGACAATTGGCAGAGTCGAAACATGTTGGTACGATGGGATCGATCATGTTCATCATCAGTTCAGGCAAAGGAAGTGTGTCGACAGCACGCGAAAACTTCATGTCTGGATGTTTCAACACAAGGCCTTTTATCACACTCACACAGCTGCTTTGAAGAGTGAATCCTTGACCAAACTTGAGCTTTTCCAACACATCTTTGGCCTCTTTCTGTGCAGTAAGGGATCTCTCTTTCGGGTTCATCTCAGTGCTGTCTAGCATGTCCTCAAAGTCTTTAACATAATGTTCCAACGGGCTACAAATGATGTACTCCAGATCATCGTCCGTATATGTCGTCTCCTCGCACCATATTGTGTCTTCTCCTGTTTCGAATTCCGTCATTTTCTGAACAATCTCCTCGTGAGTGCCTTGCACATATCGAAGCTCCTTCAAAGACCTGATAACTTCTATGGCGAAGACTGAACAAATACCTGAAGGAATTTCACCAGAGTCAGGCCAAGTATACGGAGCTAAGAAAAATAGCTCCAACAAAATCTTCTCCCTCTGTCCAAATGAAACTACTTCCGTTCCGATGAAGTTGAAGCATGCTTCTATCCATTGCTCCTTGGTGACGTCCTTCCAATGTTTCTTTACCTCACATGCATCATAGGGTACTGTTTCTCTTCCTGCTTCAAGTGGAAGTTGCTTTTTCTTTCTTGGACTCATTTGGAGAGAGTTTCGATGCTCTGTAGCGTCAACACTTCGATAAGAAAAGTAGCTGAAAATAGCAGAACTAACCATCATAACATTCTGAGCGAGCGTAGAGTGGACGATGCTATGATGATGAAGGGCGGGTGGAGAAAGTGTGATGGGTGAGAGCGTCGTTTCACTCCTTATGTACCCTGTCCTAGATAATCCTCTTAAACGGCTGAAAAGACTCTCTCAGTACAGAGTCTCTACTCAATTAAGAGATCTGTTAAGTAAGTTTTCACATGCTACCTGACTACTGCAGGTGGGTTTAGACTTAAGCAGCTTAGTGCACACACGTGTCTGTTAGAAAGCTACCTGCACACCTGCCTTCCTTTTTCACTAGTATTTACCCCCTGCCGACTTATAAGGCGCCTATACCAGGTCAGCCTCCTTATATACGCCTTCTTGCTTCTAGAGCTAAGCTACTTACCGTCGTTTTCAGCTGCCGCAGGCTGACTGGCAGCTATTTAAAAGAGAATACCCGTTACCTGTATAACGGATCAGGGGGTTATGAGATTAGAGTGTGTATACAAAAAAAGCTACAGGGGTCGTGAAGCAAGCGAGAGTGTGTCTGTCTGTGAGGTAGAGACGAGTACATGTGGTAAGCGACTTAAGTGTAAAACAGAAAGCACCTCCTCTTGCCGTGGTGAGTGGAGCGGACGGCGGCTGGCTAGTTGAATAAGCGTCAGCTTAGAAGATAATCCGTCCACGGGCTGGCGCGTCACACCTGTCGTTAATCACCTCCTGTAGTCTTTGTATACACAGTTGACCTGGCTTTATCTCTTCACCAGCTATAATCCCATATACATGTAGCGCACGTTACACTTCTTATCCCTCTTTTCATGCTGATGGATTAGGGGTGGAAGGGTCCAGGTGAAAAGCAATTTGATTCCTCTCTGGAAGAGGGTGGGGCTCTAGGTGAAAACAAGCTTAGAACATCCGGATTAGCCGCTCTCTCAGCTATATAAAGAGCCTCAATTTTTCTTGGAACAGTACTTCACCTCTGCCCACTTCGTCTTGTTGTACACTATCAGTCACGAGGCAAACGCTCGAAGTAGCAGATCTTTGCAGCATGGTTTATACAGGGGTTACCTGCTAATAGGAGTTTGTCTAAAAAAAATGAGCCAACTAGTCTAGGTAATTATAACCACAAGGGTGGCTACTCAAGATCCAAGTAGACCTACTACTACGAGATTGCCTTTTGACCACTCTGCCGCCTAGTGATTACATGCTCTAGTCTAGCTCGCCATACCCTTTGAGCAGCTCTTAGTCCCTGTCAAAGATGCGAATAACGAACGCACTAGTATAGTTCTCCGCTCTTTCGTCAGATGGCGCCACAATAGGATTTTTGTACATTTCCACGATACTCGCGAACATTTTAACGCATAATGAGCTATATAAGCAACAAAGTGTGCTTCTAATATATTAAATATAAAAAACAAGTCAATGTTGTGTATTTCTGATAGAATGAGTCAGTTTCTTTAAAATATCAAATAAACTATAGCGAGATGAAAATACTACACCATATCGAAGGCGATATAAAAGATATAGATAGTCAGAACCTCTCACGGATTGGTACACAACAAACGGATCATTCCCACTGGTCTTCGTCCGCCACACATGGCTCTTCGCCCAACAGGGCTTTGAGCTTTGAGGCTTCGAGGCTTGATCCATGCTGCCTAACATCAGGTGTAATTAATTACGCCGATCTTGCGCAGCATCTAACTCCGAGTCACATCGGAGTTAGTCGGCCCCTCTTTAGGGGCCACACAATAAACAAAGAATAGAAAGACTAAGGGAACGTTCACAAACGACACTCCTTTTTCTACGGGGTGGGTAGGTCTTTAGGTTTAGTACTATCTGTCATTGCAAATGACGCTCATGTAGAGTCGGCAAGATGTACCAATACAGTGTCGGCTAGTTACAGCTCCTGCATTGGAGCGTCATAGAAAATGAAGATTAAGACATCTTGTCCTTAAATAGTTAAAATGAGAAGTGATAAGAATTGATATGGCAAGAAGCAGCTAGTATAATGCTTTTAATGGATCATGTTATATTGTACAAACCGCTCTCAAATTGAACCATTAGGTGATGAAAAAGCTAGCCCGCCACCCAGAAAAGTGTCGCTACCAACTTGACTGTATAATGGGTATCGACCCCTAAAATCGACATGGCGACATGGCTAGTTCTTCAAATCGACATGGTGACATGGCAATTTCTTAAAATCGACATGGGACATGGCCATTTAAGTGACATGTGACATGGCCATTCTTAAAATCTACATGTGACATGGGGCTTAGTGACATGAATAAAAAATTCTCAATTACTGTAAAGTATGCTACCCAACTCTTCCTTCAAATTCCGTCCTTGTGGGTAGTCAAATTTTAAAAAATTCCTGGGGCCTATGGCCCCAAGAGCCCAATTGTATCAATTACGGTGCCCCTACATTTTCCCCTTAGTGACACTAGTGACATGGCTTTTTCCTTAGTGACATGTGACATGGCCATTTCTTAAAATCGACATGCGACATGGGGACCCCCCATCTACCCCCCCCCCCTGTATACGAGCACCAAGCGGAGAACAACAGAACTATTTTCTGCTTTTGCTCCAATGCGGCGCTATATGGGTGGCGACCCCAAGATTAGCGAACTTATGATGTAGCATTTAAGGTTGGAGAATTCCACCCCTCTGAATGTGACAATTCAATATGCAAATTCCTAAATTTTCTGAGGGTCTGTGGGTCCCAAAACACCTCCCTTAGTGACAGTAGCGACATAGGGCATGATCATTTTCTTAAGATCGACATGTGACGCCCCATGGGGACCTCCAAGTAAGAACTAGCACACACCGAGAGTTGTAACTCGCCAAGAGTCACGCTTCTTTGCTGTCATACACTATAAAAACGCGGTATAAGCAAGTACACCAAGTGGCTATATGTTTATAGTGTGCGGACAGAAGTCAAAATCGTCAGTAATCTGCATGAAAACCTGTTAAAAAATAGTGTCGCTATACTTACCATTGTCGTAGTATTTACAGTCAGCCTCCAGCGGCGCCCCGCTGCTATTTATAGAGTAGGGGTTCCCTGCGGGGTTTCCCCTTCGGTCGGCAAGCATCTGACCAAGTTTTGAGAGATGAGCTGTTGGCCGCGTCCCGGTGGCCGAGCGATTATGCCACCGGAGAAAATCAATACCCGTGATTGGGTCAGGAGAAGTGATTTACCTCCGAATGAATGAAATGATACGGCGCGGCCAACAATGAATTTTTACATTTATATTAACTAGAGATCTAGGGCTACCCTCTGGTCAAGGAACTGAAGCTCCATCTATTTTCTTACCCCCTGAAATCACCCTCTTTTGTCAGATTTTTCCCGAAAAGTTCTCTATGGGATTCCAGTGGTTAAGCGATCTAATCAGAAGGTTGGGGCTTCGAATCCCACCAGCAGTAAGACGAGAAGACGCTCTCTAAATTGATTAGGAGGTGGGGATTCCCCTGCAGAACGAGCCGGGACTGCCACTGCGGCATGTGTTATATAGACATTTGATGGCCGTAAACACGGCTACTATAACAAGACCAACCGATCATTTTAGGTTTCAATTAAGATAGCAACCTTATGTGAAAGAGATGAAATAAATTAGTCAGTACAGCTCATGCTCTTTTTGTGTTACCGGAGACACTAGAACCCTTCACCCGTCTGCTCAAAATAGGGTGACCTTAAGGTGCTCTACATAAGGTGAAAACATGTTCAGACACGGTCGGCGTGTGAGTCCTGTCCAGTCACGTCCGAGCAGGTTCGAACAAGTTCGAACTTGTCTGAACATGTTCCGGAGTGCAAGACGTGTGCACACACGTCCGAGGAGCAGGTTGAGACAAGTTCCAACACACGCACACGCACACACACATACACACACATACACCCACACACCCACACACCCACACACACCCACACACACACCCACACACACCCACACACACACCCACACACACCCACACACACCCACACACATACATGCACACACCCACACACACACACCCACACACACACACCCACACACACACACATACACACACATACACACACACACACACAGACACACACACACACACACACAGATACACGCACACACCCACACACGCACACACCCACACACCCACACACACCCACACACACACACACACACACACACACACACATTTTCTGTATGAGAATTCAGACCTGAAGCTGCTCAGTGTACGGGACTAGGTTTTGTCATATGACCTACGGACGCTACTCAAGGGGGAATAAGAGGGCTGTCCCACCATGGCATGGGCTGGCTGTAGTTTATGTTTCGGTACCTACAACCAAAGAGCCAGTACCCACCCCAGGGCTTCATGTCGCACGCGGGAAAAGTATAAAGATTCGAACGGTGGCGCCAACTGTCGGAATAGCGGGTACACTACATCAGTAGTTCTTTTGTTCTCCGCTGGGTGACTGCACGAAATGTAGTCGGTAGCGCTATTTTCTGTGCGCTGTTCTGTTCATTTTCTACACTTAACGCTTAAATAGAACAAGTGTTTGTACAAGCTTAGCCGTTTTTATCAGTGCAAAAATTAGATAAGCATCTGATAGAACAATAAAAAATGAGAAAGTAATCCAGCACTTAGTATAACGCGTCAGTTTTATCATGAGACACCGAAAGTCTGGTTCTTTCGGGTGCATAAGACAGTCGGCCAAGAGCTCCAAACTAACCAAAACGTACCAGAGTGCGATCTATCTCAGCACGTACCCGACAGGGCAGGGGCCCTCTACACCCCTGCTCTGATGAGCATAACATGAGCAAGCGACACTGTTACAGAGTCCTATTCCTCTTTTGAGGTGGGACCAAATTTGAAAAAAGAATAAACTAAAAAAAAAAGCCTTAAGATTGAAACAGTTGTAGATGACAAATTTAATGAGGAAGTCGTATTCATTAGTTTACAAATAGCCAGTGTAAGTACGCATATGTATAGGAGAGAGAACTTGCTTATTCTTATAGGTTTGTAAGATAGTCACATCATGATGCACATCATCATAAACGCATCATGATACATTTCAATCTTTTGGTCGTGTAGCAAGAGTCCTAACACTCAGTATACTAATAATGTAGTCCCGCTAAACCTAGAGCAAGAGTTCTCTTCTAGACGTTATTGCCCTAAGTAAGTCGCGTTACCAAAATTTCCCAAAAACAAAACAAAAAAAATGTTGACATTGTAAGTAGACGAACCAGTAGACTCGCCTCTCTGCCCTCTAAAAGAGAGGGCAGAGAGTGAGTCTTACTCTTAAAAACCCCTCCCCCCTCCCCCCCCTCCCCCCTCCCCCCCTATGCATCTTAAAGAGTGCCCCCCAGAGTGCTCCCCCCCCCTCTTAAAAAAAGAGCCACATTTTTAAAATATTTTTTAGCAAGCTTTCAGCTTGCTTTTTCTTTTTAAAATTTATTTATCTATAAAAATCTCAAGTGACTTATTTGAAATTCTCGCCAAAATAGTAGTCACGTGACCCCCTTAAGTAGGTCACTTCCAGTCACGTGACCTATTTGAATTTCCCGCCAAAAATGGTGGTCACGTGACCCTCTTAAGTAGGTCACTTCCGGTCACGTGACCTATTTGAATTTCCCGCCAAAAGGGAGGCCTCTCATTGGCTGCTTTTGAATTTCCCGCCAAAATGGAGGCCTCTGATTGGCTGCATATCGATTGAGTAATAGACAGTACTTAAGCATAGTCCCGTTCCGATACATACTATACTACTTATGAGGCATCTACACACCCCTATGCCTACACACTCTGATTGGCCTTAAGACCTGCCGAGTGTAAAATGCTCCATATCGAACACAGGTGTGAAAACAGTGACACAATCAGAGGAACATATTTTAAAAATCTGGAAATAATCTAAAAAGGGCTGAACCGCTTATTAGGGTGAGGGTGCTTATTAGGTCGAATACAGTATGTGTAAAAAGGACAAAATACTAACAATGCTCAGTATTAGACTAGCTGTGAAACCCAACCTGCCATAGCTTATCTGAGGACAATTAGTTTTTCTCTGTCATGCTCTCATATTTAATTTACTATTCAGAGATGTTAGGTAGGATCTGATGAACGTTACCTCGTAGAAACACTTTAAAATGATATTGAAATATCAGTCAATAATAGCATTGTTGTCATTAGGTTGTGGCATATTGCTTAGGCAAAAATGCTCAAAGCAGGTCCTAAATATCTAACATAAGATTAATGAGACAATTAAACCACAATTATGTTGTTTTCAATAAATCTGATGATCGTAACACACTGGTGAACGTAACACAAAAGCTGAATAGTCTCTAAAATGCAGATCTATGATACAAATGATGGAAACTATGGTGGCCCAGGAGGGTCACGTTAAAAAATAATTTCAAAGTGTAATTTTTTTTCCAAAGTGCAGTTTTTTTTTCAAAGTGAATTTGTTGTGGCCGGCATAATAACTGGCCTTGGGGTTAAGACATCCTTACCCACTGGCCCCTGTCAAGTGGCCCTTTCCCAAGAAATTGGCCTTTTGGCCCGGTAAAAATGTATGAGAGGTATCCTTTAACATTGAGACTCAACATATTAAAGCATTGTTATATGGGATGCTAGGTGATAGCTGCCTGTTAAGTGGTCAATGTGCCTGTTGAGTGGCCATTTTGACCCTGTGACTGGCCCCTGTGACTGGCCCCTGTGACTGGCCCCTGTGACTGGCCCATGTCACTGGACCCCTGTGACACCTTGTGACAGCTGTATTTTCACACTGGAATGGAGTATATGTGGGCATTCATTGGATCCTATGAGACCAGGTAATAAGCCTGCATGAGAACCATAGAATAGTGGCCCATTGGCCCATTGGCCCATTGGCCCCTTGTCAAAAATGCCAAAAAAACACATTGAAAAGTCTTTTTCGGGGATATTGGCTAATTTGGGGAGAAAACAGGTCAGAATCTCAAAAAAGTAGGTTTTTCGGGAAATTGGCCAATTTGACAAGAAAATAGGTCAAATTAAAAAAAAGTAGAATTTCGGGAAATTGGGCGATTTGGCGAGAAAATAGGTCAGAATCGGCCAATCGACTTTGTCATGTTATGTTGACAGTCTATACTTATATGTCCAGCCTGTGTCATACCAGGCACACACCCACCCACCCACATACACATATATATTGTAGTTGGGGGAGCTTATTCAGCCTAATTGGCCACAGAGTTTGAGTTTTGAGTGGTTTATTGGCATAAATTTCACTACATGTAACACATAGTAATGTATGCCAAGATATAACAACACCGCCACAAAATGAACTAATGGAAACTTTGCAGTTCCGTACAAGAAATAGTTGAGAAAATACTAGGCAGTAAAGTTAATGGACATTATGCACAGTGTTACCAGGAGTTGATACATAAATTAGATATATTGATCATTCATTCTTCGAGTCATATCACATGGGTGGCCAGCGTTAATGATCTAAACATGGGTTCACTTGAGTATGCACATATTTTGAGTAATAATTCGACTTTATTCACCAGATGTGTAGACTTTTTTTTCCTTAGTGAGTTCCTCGGTTGTATGAGCTTTACAGACATCTGCTTGTGATAGTTAAGGCTTGGATTCCCCGGTAAAAAGGAGAAGAAAAAACGATCATTTGATATGCTTAGAATATCACCTCTGTATTGTGCTTGGAGCCTTCATTGGAGATCTGGTAACCCGTAGCATGAGCTGGTGGTCAGTGGCGGAGCAGAGGAGGTAGGGACAGTAATGGATGGGAGTGGTGGTTGGGCACCAGGTTGAGTGGATGGAGTAGCAGAATCCTGTTTAAATTGTTTATTATAGTCAACTTTCTGAACAGGTGTTCCTTTTTTACTTTCACTAAAATTTAGAAATGCCACCCTTCTACCAGTAGTTTGTTCAATCGAAAGAAAGAGATCATCAAGTCTGAATGCCAAGCTACATGTGCCGTGCCTTTCCTCAAACCCTTTTAACACAAGAGAATGCATTGCTACTGCTTCATGATGAGAAACACCAAATTCGTCATAACTCTCAGGCTTTTTTCTAAAGAAGACTGACCCAGAATCACCTTCTCGAACAAATGGTCTGCCCATCTTCTCTGAGCCAATCACAAGAGCATCTGATATTCCTCTATGGTCTAGATCAAAACCATGGTACATCAACACACCAGAGGTCAGTTTTGTTTTGGCTCCGTACTTGAGCACTGCTACTTCCTCAAGATCCCTGGAATTTCCATTGTATGGACCACATAGTACAGTCCTCTCATGAAGGCCTTGTAGACAAGGGTGAGGTGTGGTCTCTTGACTTTTGTTAATGATCTCTACTAAGCACCCATCGATAAATGGACTACTTGAATAAGCCGCCCCAATATACTCAACTTCATGCTCCCTTGAACTAGTTTCGTCAACAAGGTAGCAGTGATAGACCGTCTTTCCATGAGCGGATGTCAAGACACACAGGTTGCCTTGTTGGTCCCTGACAAATGCACCTGCTGTAGCCTGAATATCTTCATCTTTCCTGCATTCAAATTTAATGCAACATCCAGGAGAAAATGTTGTTGCCCCGCCCTGTTCTTCAACCTCCAAAGCGTGTTTGAGGTAGACTACTTCATATTGGCCATCCATGTTACCATGTAAGCTATGGAATTGTTGAACATGGTCACGTAGTGAGCTGCCAATCCTGGTTTTCTGCTGTCTTGTAAGAAAAAACACCAGTCGGTTGTCCTTGGCTCGAAAGGCAGATGATATTGAATGCCTGCGAACAAGAACAAGGAAGTATGTCATGTTGAGAGAAGAGAAAAGAGAAATATAATTGCTACTATTTTGCAAAGAGGTGAAATATTATGAAAACCATGGAACATCTAGCGTGGGTAAACTATTGTAGCCACATAGATCTATAGTGTTTAGTTTTAATGCATTTTTCTTTACAACCTTTAAAGATAATTCATACTACTTCATCTATTGATCTCACTTTTTCAAGAAATCTCTTAGATATTCACGGAGTGATACTTCTTCTGGCTCAAAGTTTGTGCAGTCTGAAAATGAGTTAGAGTGGAGAAGTAAATGATGTCTTTAGTTGATTATAGCTTAATGTTTCAATCTTTTAATAAAACACATAAGAAATCTATTAACTGTTATCATTGCTTTAGGTATCACTATCGGTAAATGTATGCTATGCAGATGTGACCAAACCTGATATATCTACTAGAAAGATTGATAAGTTGTCGGGCATCCTTATTACATTGGCGGACATCGTTATATTTACCTTTCCCCAGATAATAGCGGTCCATTCCATTCTTGTTCCTGAAATAAAAGTTATCGATAATGTGTTTACATTTTTAAGACCAAGGTGGATATACAACACATTCAAAAACAGCTCAAATACCAACATTTTTTGCCTTCCGCCTTTTGCATAACAATTAAATAAATTTACACTTTGCTCCATCAATTGTGCAATCACTTTTCAGTTTCATTCCACTTTGCAAGGCCTTATTATCACAGGGAGACAGATGTCTTCCGTGGAGGGAATACCTTTCAACGTGAACAAATGTACTTGCAACAATCGTCTATATAAATACCTGTTCAAGATTATAATATACGAATGCCTATCATGGATAGAATATGTGAGGCAGAGACCTAAACGTTTTTATCCATGATGTAGAATATTGTACAATAACATTATAATTATCTCAGCATCAGATCAATGACATAGGCGCTATACCAATATTAAACATGTTATATAGGGGTTTCTTACTTTTGATGGTCACAATCAAATCACAAATCAGTGAAGTGGTTAACACTAGATGCATTCTCATGCACATAACCATCTAGAGTATTGTTTTTATGCATATAGTAGAGTAATAATCATGTGAACATGTAAACTCACAATTTAGTGACCTGCAGATATGGTTTCCCCGAACATGCATACCTGAAATAAAGAAAACTGTAGTATCCTGTATCATTCTCTTCAATTTGTGTAATGAACTACCATTCACAAAATTAACGAAAATGAAGTTTACAGTTTAGAAACCATGTGGCAAGCATAATGACTGAAAATATTTGTTACTTAAAATTGGAAACCACATGGTGCATGATATAATTGCATGAATAGGCCAATAGTCATTGTACTTACTGCACATGACTTATGTTCTTCTCTTGTAAAATCAACTTTTTCAGAGGTTCTACTAAAAGGGCTGTCATGTCTACGATGCTAAAAAGAAAGAATTATCAAATATTCTTACAAACGGTAGTAACTCTCTGAGTGTCAAAATTATTATTTGAGGAGAAGTATAGTGCAAATCATAAATAAAACATAATCAATATAATACCCCGCAGAATGCACACTCCTAGGAACTCACTTATTGCCAAATATCAAATTAGGTTCTTTTAAGGTAACTCCACTGGCAAATACAATAAACATTATTTCCATTGAAAAGATACTATGCTGCACTAGAACTTTCAATAAATACAATAGTACTCACAATAATGAATCAATACTTGAACTTTGGGAAATAGCATCCCGAAGTATTTGTAGGTGTCTTTCAGGCAAACCTCCTTCAATGTACCTGAAAAATAGATTATCATCTGTTCAACAACACTCTACCACAAGAAATCATTTGAATTACAAAGACGAGAAATTTTAAGATAGTTACTGCAATTATTCAATCTAATTTTGTAGTCGGTGTTTCTTTATTTTTGTTTTAAATGACATTTGCTTAAGTATGTAAAGATTAGACATGATAGGGATTGAGATATAACAACAGTAAAATATCATGACATACTGGAAATCACACATTGTTCCGTCTGATTTCGATGTTCTTTCTTTCTTCATTGCATCCTTCCTCAATGATGATCTGCAATGAATCAAGTCTATGCAAGCCCATACTATCATACTATTTGTAGGACTGACAAATAAAGTTACTTAGATTTGCAAGTTAAAGACTAGAAAGTATTAGAGCACAGTGGTATGTTTCTAGACTAAATAGCCCCCGTTGCGTTATTATTTTAGGTCCTACCCCCAACTACAAATGTAGTGCTTTTGGGACGGTTAGTGTATTATTTTGGTTGTGAAATTTTAAAGTAGAACAATGGCTTCATTCTTCTGTTTATGAAGATGATTTCTTATCATTATGTCTCAACAAGCACTACCTCTTTCCATCTTCACTGGACCCCTGTACCACGTTGGGAACATTAGGCTGACCTTCCTCAGCTCCTTGTGTATGGTCGGCACCTTTTTTGAACAAGTTAGGACTTTTATTGTACACGTTTGACAGCAAAAGTGCTTCCAGATGTAGTCATTGATCGTATGTCTGGCTATGTTATAACCATAATATACATTTTGCTTTACTTAATTAGATCAACAACATGTATAATAAAATAACAAGCAAATTACAATTTTCAATTTGTTATGAAGTGTGACTCTATGAACTCGAAAAATGCATGTGATTTATCCATGAAAATCCAATAGCATTTTTAACAAGCCATGTGGTGTTGGAACTGGTGATGGCAAATATATGGGTCTGGACAAGCACATTTGGAAAGGCAAATATATTTCTATACATTTTTATACTTATCTATCTAAATATAAACAACTCAAAGTGCAATGACTTACAATGACGTACACACTGAGGAAAATGACATGAAAATGAAGTAAATCGGACATATCAGTGACCTAAAATTACCCTAATGTCCAGGGGGGCCTCAAAATATTGGGGCTTTATATCAAAGAGGCCTAACAAGATGGGGCTTAATTACATAGGGCCTAATAAAAAAGAGGACCCCAGTCCTAGATCCAGCACCCAATTGAACCACAGTCTAAACTTCACAATTCACTATACACAAATAAACCTATGTCGATGTACTGTGAAATTACCTGTGGGCCTGCTGTCATTTTGTTGACTTGGACCACTGTCAACATATGTAGGGCTGTCAGCCGCTCTGGGGCTACAGTCAATGACTTTTGTGGGACCGGTGTCAATGCTTTCACATTGTTTGCCAGATTTGCTGTCAATGAAAAGTAGTACAGTGTTACTATATGCGGCATAGGTGCAGTAGAATACATAATTCCTCATAGCTTGCTCTCAACTAACGTGAACCATCTACAGGATACCTTTTCTTTTTTTTTCAGTTCTTATTTTACAAGAATATGAGATGCATGTAGTACGAATTTCATAACTGGGATATGGGGAAACAGCTCATGCAACTGCAGGTTGTCAGGCAGGTGGGAGATGGAAACGCAGGCATTGAGTATTATAAACACCACAACGCATTGCACGGCCCCACCAGATTAGTTCTGCTGCTGCCCTCTGGGTGTCGCACCGCTCCATGCATGTTATGTCATGCTAGATGACCATGACGTCACCCTGGGAGCAGCTCGTGGCCCCTCTGGCCACCCACCAAGCGGCACACAACACGTGTGCTAAGGGTGGGATGGTCAGGAGGGGTGGCGCGTGGCGCTATCTGAGCGCTGGAGAGTGGTGTATGACAGTGACCCCCAGTAGGGTGTTTCATAATGAGGAGATACGATTAATAGTAGGAAAAGTATTTCACCAGAGGCCTTGGTCGTATTTCTACTACTACTGCATTGGTATCTATTGTTGGTCGTAAATCTAATTGTTGGTCGTAAATTAGGGTATTCTAAGCATTTCACAACTATTTACGACCAAAAAATACAATTAATCATAACTATTACGAGTGACTTACGATTGACATTTAAGCATTTCACAATATAAGTTAATGGGGAACATTTACCCTGCCCCTTAACTTTTTCCATTAGGAAAATACACATATCTTGATATCCATAGCTGCAGCACGCAGCACAAAGGATTTCCTTCTAATCAAAGATAATTCCTCCAAGGTATATCCATTTTAGATAGACATTGGTGAAATTTTAAAGCAAGTTTATTTATGACCCCTCGTATCTACTATCAAGGAGACTGTTTCTCTGTCGTTAGTATGGGTAAAAGTTGGTCAGCAGTTATTATGACCAATTGGTCGTAAATTACCTCTACAAAGATACGATCAATCGTATCTTGGTGTTTCAAAAGGTGCACTCTTATCTTTCACATAAAATAGGACCAATGGATGAGATATGATTGATCGTAAGGTGTCCATTGTGAAACACTTCCCCTCATTCTAAAGCGATCATTCGTATCTCATTAATAGCAACCTCTTAATATCAATTGTATTTATCCATTGGTTGTGAAACACCATACTGGTGGTATTAATACCACTTGCATCACTCTAATATGGCCAGATTTCCATACTATACATAACAATAGCACTGAGAGCCAAGACCCACTTGTATCGTGCCCAATATACCCCAAAAGTCATATGTTGTGATCAACACATTAGATACAATAAAGAGCTGGATTAACTCTACTCATCGTGTGTCTCTCCTTTATCAGTTTAAATAGCCTAAACAGTTATGTAACAAGTTGTGAATACTTTAAGGGACATTGTGTGTGGCCTTCGCTGGATCGTGAGTACATGCTTATACATGCCTACCTCAGTGGTAAGTGAGCATCCGTTACAACAGCTTCACTTGTTTCATTTGACAGCTGCATTTCCCTTATGACAGTGGACATTTTCTGAGAACGTCTTTCTGATTGGCATTCATGAATCAGCTGCTTGATTTCCTGATTACGACTGTTACCTTGTACCTTGCGCACCTACAAGATCAACATGAGATCATTCATATTGTTTCTAGAATTATTTTCTGAGAAAACTGTTTTTTATAAGATTAAGCAAAGCTGAGGTGGCCACGCCCTCGGATGACGACCGTAAGAGATGCAGTGCAGACTGTGTCTCACCACATCGGGCCAATGTGTACGTCAAAGATGGCACCCAGTTAAAGATGGCACCTGGTAAAAGGTCTGCATTATAGCTACAACAAATCATCATCCAACTGCAGGAAATCGTCTGTAAGTTGCACTTTTTCTGCATCAAAATCTAACAAATATCCACACATTATATTTTTTCCACATTGAAATCCAACAGCATGTCTGCAAAGTATGTTTTTTCTGCATTTATTTCATATAAATATTGTCCGTAAATTAAATCTCCAAATTACATCATGTCTGTATGAAACTATAACGGATTATCTTTGGACCATATCCAACAAATTGCCCTCAATTTATGTCAAAGAAAATTGACAAAATTTGAAAAAGAAATGCTACGGTTGCCACTTTTTGGAAAATAGTTTCAGGTAGCCTGAAACACAACTTTTCTTTTTGGCCTAGTGTCCAGAAATTGTAGGAAATATAACTGACCTCGGTAATATAATCCTCAACCGCACTCATGCAAGCTTTGTCATCGGCTTTTGTCTGTAAGCAGAAAACAGGATGGTTTGCCAACATTAGTCAACTACATTTCATGCCATGATTCGTGCAGAGGAGAGACAAGGATGTTTTATACAGAGTAGTATTTATTAATGGCTCACCTGTTGAATTCCCAGAGCTTCCTTCACAGTTGCGATAGATTGACTTCCAACGTCCATGGTGATGCCAGCAAATAAGCTGCGCTGTGTGAGGGGCATACCTGAGAGGTCTGGCGTAAATTTCTTCTCTTGTAGGAGACTTGCTACCATGAAGAATTCCTCTACGGAGTGATGTAGGAACTCTGCCACACGCTCATTGCTTCCCGGCTTATATTGGTAGGAGATCAGATGAGACTTTTCCATTGCAATCCCTGTGGGATGAAAAAGAAATGGTACAATGTACTTAACAATGTGACACATCCTGTCCTCACTCACACTACTTTCTAAAGGGCAAATCCGATGTGTGGGACAAATTATAAATGAACTTTTCAAAAAAAATGAGTCAGAATGTTCACAGTTAACATACTTAACTTTCTATTTTATTCCCCCTCATTCCCTCAAAATTTGATTATATTGCCCAATATAGTTATACTCATTTTGGAATAGAATCATGCACGGTTTTATTCCCTGCATTGAAAACACAACAGAGAAGCCCATTGTTGGACACATCCAATCATTTCCTTACCCATTAAGGTGGCTAAATGGTCACAGCATGGATGTTTCCATTGTTAACGTTCAAAAATATAGGCATGGCAGGACTTATCATAATTGTGATACCATTTCTCTATGAGAATATATTTTTTCGCCGAACCAAAAAGTTATGAGGCCGAAATCTATATATTTAATGGGTTTTGGTCTAGTTCATGCATTATAATGGATATCCGCATGATGTTAAACTGTAGCCGAGATCAGCTGATCGTCGCTCTCGACCCTCTCCCACCAGAGGTTTAGTATTATAGTTATGTATGTGTTTAAATTTGTCTTTATTGCTGAGCATACATTATAATTACAGTTTACAATTTATCTTATGGCTTGACAAAAGACGGGTCGCGTCTTAGCCTAATTAAAGGCTAATAATTAGGTCAGCGACCGTTACATGTGACATCCTAGTAGTGGTAGTTCGGGTAGGCGAGCCAAAAAAACATTTTAGAAAAATAGTCATTAAGATACTTGAAAAACTATATTGCTTAATAAACAGTGTCAAATTCAGTTGTTGATTCACAATAAAGCGAACTTTATAATAATTACATCAATACGGGAAAAATATGACCAAATTCTGAGGCTGCATCGTGCAAAACGCAGACCTCTAGAAACTTAAAGCTAAAGTTAGTAGGGTCATCAAAGAACCCTTACCAAAAGAAGACATTGTTGAGAAAAAGGGGGGGGGGGAAAGGGGAAGGAGCCCCAGGAGAGGATGAATTACTTTGTAACTAATTAGTTTGTGACTTTATCAGGGACATTATTGAATAAGAATTTTTTAACGTCTTTTTTGAATAATATAAAGGTTTGAATATTTCTATCTTCAGGTTCTAAATTATTCCAAGCAAAGGCCAGTGTCCATTCTAGACTTCTTGTATATGATTTTGCGTGAGGGGTATGACACTTAAGAATTGGTCCATCCCAAGCTCTAGTATTGAGATGTCTATTGTCTCTAAAGTTTGGATTTTGTTGTCTTTTATAGGCGGCTAAATATTGATGGGCTAGTAATCTTGTTTCTAATAAATTAATTTTGGAAAGGGCATGAATGTCTTCTGTGTGAGCTCTATAATTTTGTTTTAATGCTATTTTCAAGGCTCTATTTTGGGCGCGTTGTCTTCTTTTTAGTAGGTCCTTATTTGACTCCACTATTAAAATGTCACCGTATTCCAATATAGGTAGGATATAGCTCTTATAAATCAGGATACCTGTAGATATACTTAGATATTCACTCATTCTAGTAAGTTGGTAGGTTCTAAAACTTACAGTCCTCAACTGATTGTTCAGGAATTTTTCATAATTAATTGCTTGATCTAAAATAACTCCCAAGTATTTGTAACTTGATACTCCATATATATTATCTGTACCTATTTTAAATTTACAATTTTTCCATCGGAAGCTCAAACCAAAACACATAAATTTGGTTTTTTTACAGTTTACAGTCAGTCTATTACTTTGACACCAGGAATAATATGTATTAAGATCCTCTTGTAATAACCGATTAACTATGTGTTTATCTTGACCAGACATATAAATTACAGTATCATCGGCGTAGAGTAAAATTTTTCCATTTTTAATTACATTAACTACATCATTTACATAAATGAGAAAAAGAAGGGGTCCTAGGGTAGACCCTTGAGGTACACCACAAACCATATCCAGAAAACTTGACTTAATATTGTTAGCTAGGGTACATTGTTGTCTGTTACTTAAATAGTTTTCGAGCCAAATCATGGGTTTTACCGGTATACCATATAATTTACATTTCTTTAACAAAATAGAGTGGTCTACGGTATCGAATGCCTTTTTAAGATCAATATATATTGCTATTGTTTCTATACCCAATTCTATATGGGTGTAGTATCTGCTTGGAGATGTAACCACAGACAAGTTGATCAGGGGTTTGATTTCGGCAGGGCGCGAGTGGAGCTTTCGATCGTATTTTTTTACTCAGTAAACAAATAGTTTTTGACTGGATTATAGTTTAATCACCTTCCTTTCTGACAAATTAACATAGTTAAATCGTAAATCAGGCCAAATGTGTACAAATGACAATGATATAGTTGATAACAGGGGGGCTGACATTTTTTGCAAAACGAAATTACGCTACTGCAGAGACCAGATGTAAAGTTGAGCAAGGTGGGTGGGTGGAGGCGAAGCATGTTGATAAAAATGTCCTTTTATTGGTTATAACAGATACATTCAAACATAAATAAAGGGTCTGACTGAAATATGGGGCATTTCGAGGTCAATCTGTAGGGGGGAAATACGGGACTAAAACAGATCCTGTATACGTCTTTCCCCATTTATAAGCCCGGGCTTCTATTGATTTCAAATGGGAAATAGACCCGGCTTATAAATGCGGCAGGCTTATATTTGAGGCAGGCATATATTTTTTCCATCTATTTTTCTTAAGCTCATAGAGCCATGCTGGCTTTCAGTCTAAAATCCTTGTATATATATTCCTTATCTTTACACTTAAAAAAATATATCTTTAATGATATCACGACAAATATCAACTTTGTCTTTCTCTACAGTGTGTCCAGCTTATGGGGTTGTACATTGGCCATTTACATGAACGAATTATGAAAATATTCCTATTGGAAGTGAAGTTATGCCCTCCTGAACAACTTTATTGACCATACTTATATTTGGGGCCCGGCTTATATAAGACCTAGTTCCGCTTTTGACCCAGCTTATAAATCGGGCAGGCTTATATTCGGGGCCCGGAATTTAAAAAAGGGGAAATGCGGTAGTTGTAATATTACCTTTGATATATGTGAATAGGTACATAAACTCAATTTCTATGCATATGCAAATATCAACAGTACTAGTAATTGAGCAAGAGTGGGATTCAAACCCACAATCTCCTGACTGCTACAGCTGATACTATAGTAGCAAGGTATATGAGGTACAGTGTAGGTATTTATAAGTAATCCCCAAGACTGTGTACTATGGTGGCCTACAAGGCTCACTCCAAAGAAAGAACTATGTAAAAATTGTATCCTTTTTTTCAGAAGTGAAAAAAATTTACCTTTTTTAGACATCGAAAATACCTGCTGTCAAGTGTCAACTTCGGAAATCAGTGCTGTCAACTTTTTCAACATTGACAGTTGATAGCAACCATTTTTGCAGTTGACAGTTGACAGCAGCTATTTTCAACTATATATTTTTGATTTTTACATAGTACTTATTGGGGGTGACCGTAGTCGGCCATCGTAGTACATGTATAGTCAGGGCCCTTATGGAGCAATGATACGTGTCAGGTCTAATTTACTTTAGAAAGGGTATGGTCAACATCCATTGTCGGGTGGGGGGTTGAACTTAGGGGTGTGTCTCACGAACTTAGGCCAATGGTTTTGTGTCTGACCGGGTGCCATCTCTGACCGGGTGCCATCTCTGACCGGGTGCCATCTCTGACCAGGTGCCGTCTCTGACTGGTTTTGCATGATAAGGTCAAAATACCAACAGCAGGAGGCTAATTATAATTATATAACAACTGCCATAAAGTTTTTACAAATCCTTATATATATGAAAATAATATTTTTAAAAACATGTTTTTTTCTGACACCCGCGCAGAGATGGCACTTGGTCAGAGACGGCACCCGGTCAGAGACAAAAACATTGGCCCAAGTTTGTGAGACACAGCCATAGGTGCTGTTGATCATGGGCCCAATGTGCCAACCACTACTATATCCTGACCAGGTTATAAAAGAGAGAACAGGTGTCCTAGCATGCAAGGAATGCAGTGATTCCACTCTTCAAGCACAACTGTAGCACCCTAAATCTCGTCCGGATTTTGAGTGGACGACTTTGACAATGGACAGTCGTGCTTTTAAGATATATCATTCACATATTTTAAGTTAAATTGGGCCCCAAGTGTTTGTAATTATTAGGGGAGGTATACTAATTGTGTCAAATATGATGTTATTTGTGCTACTTGCGCTCTTCTGAGGTAACTCCTGCCGAATCAAAGTCTTCCGCAAAGTATTGTGACTTTGTCTCGAAGTTGGCACTTTTTTTTCTCTTGGTCCCTGCCAGTCTTGCTAAAGGATGCAAACTGTGTGTCAGCACGTCCATTTCCACTTTCTCTTCTTGCTGTTTTGAACATATCCCCTGTAATTCAAATCAGAAATGCAGATAACAAGACATTAGTAACCCATACATTGTTTCAGTATAGTGGCCTTGGTTAGCAAAGGGTAGGAGAACATGCATGTGTAGGGGTTGTAAAAGTATGAAACAAACACAGGTTCGAAGTAAACAAGCAGTGTTTTTGCTGGTTCGAAGTCAGCAGAGCTGTTCGGACTGGTCTTGTCCCAGCAAGGGCTGGTGCAAGAGCCAGGAGTAGGAGGGGTGTAGGGGCCCCGGTCACAGAGGTATTGAAGGGTATGGGTCTCAGCTCGTCCGTGGAGGAACTCCCTGATGTGGCCAACCGCGGCCTCTTTTATACCCGGGTTGCGGACCAAGCAGTGTTGACGTGGCACTCCACCAGTGCGCCATCTGTAGTGCCCTATCTGAACTCGCAACCGGATAGTCATTCAGGGGACATGGCTTAGGACTCCAGGTGTTGCCACCTAGCGTGGAACTGTGCCATTCCCGCCTCGAAACCACAAACCCCTATTACACGTATACATATTATTGGCCCTTCACATGTATAGTGCGACCAAGTCTGTGTGTGACAAATTATGTATGTAATGTTGCAATAACATTTTCAGAGCTATGCTTCAAATGGATTAAATAGTTAATGTAAAAAACGAAACACCTATTGTGCCAATGTCGGATTCGAATCGATGATGTCATGCACAACCTCAGTCATGATCATGTGACCATAGCTGACCAAGCAGTGAGCTACCTATCTCATTAAGAAAATGATCCAGGATCCCGGATCATTTTGCTAAGTAGGATAGTTTTTATCAGATACAAATTTGTCCAAGCTCATTGCCGCAGCCAGGCTGTAATGGGCCTGGAGTGTTTGAGGCCCTGATTCAGTTTGCCTACATGTGCCACCATATCTGATGGAATCTCTGGGATTTCCATAGAATATGTGTATCACAAAGTTGTAAAGGCTACCTAGTCCAAGGAGAAACAATATATCATCTTATGTTTAGAAATCATACATACATCTTACCAAAATAACGTCAGACATCAACCTTGAGTTTGTTGAGTCCTCTGCATTTGGATCCCCCAAGCGTTCACAGAGGACAGAGCACATAAGTGGATTTCCGCACATTATCTTCAAGTAGCTGTTATTCTCCAGCATATCTAGGACATTGGCTTTCTTGCGAACAGAAATGTTTTTCACAACATATTCCTTCACGGCGGACCAGTTGAAATGATCCAGTGTCACCAGTGTTCCTGCTTCTCCCACATATCTACTATAGGATCTGAAAGTAATCAGAGTCTGGTTTGATAATGTAAGAGAAACTAGATGGCTGCAATCTCTTTAGATTTCAGATTGAATATTTATTTCAAAGTTAAAGCGAATCAGCTTAGATGTTTAACATACCGAGACGCAACAACCTTTGTGCAACTTGCTAGCAAACTATTATCTAGAATAGAAGTGCACCAGTCCAGAGGAGATCCATTTGATAAGTCTAACTGTCCCATCATCGCCATCCTGTCCAACTCATCAGTGTTATCTGAAGCAAAATGAAGATGAAATTATTTATATCATTTTCGGGAGATGGAGAGGGGTAGCTCTCTGGTCTCGTTGATCATAAGCTGATAAATATATCAAAATTATAGTAAATCATAACGGAGGTAATAGAAAGAAATCTACTAGTTTGATTTGTTTATCATTTCCCGAAACCAGACCTTTACTTAGGCATTTCACTCACCAAAAAAAATGACGAGATTTTCAGGATTTTCTCCTAACCACCTCTGAAGCTCTGCATAATTTGCTGATACTGGATATACAGAGTGCTTAAGCAGAAGGTCAGGTAATGTGACTCGGCCATGGACCTTCGCCAATGCTGATACATCCAACAGAAAAGCGAACGGACACATGTCTGACGGCTGTCCATTTGCCCATTCCTCCATCAGCCAGTCCAACAGCCAGCTTTTACCAATACCAGGCTCACCACAGAGTACAAAGGTAGAACCACAGTTGGCAGATTCTAACAGTTTGGCCGGATCTACATTCTCCACAGATGTCCGCTGAACAAACTTTCCATGTAAATTGGGCGTTCTGTGGGAGTTCTTAATTGCCAGTCTTGTTTCGTTATACCATTGGTTCATATAGCTGTCTGGAATTAAGGTGTTATGAATTCTTAAGACAACTGACATATACAGAAAGTACATGATTTGATATTCTATAATTGATCAATGCGTTGTCATGCTTTAGAAAGAAGTTATGCTAGGGTGCTTTATCTCGGGGTTTGTTTCCATATGTTCAAACTTCACTTCTATGCATTCAAAAGAGCCAATTGGAGATATCATGATAGGTCAGTGCAATAATAAGTAAAACTGAACCAACCTGCTTCTGCAATAGTTGGCGTCCTCCCCATAATGGCTTCAAACATTTCGGGATAAAGTCCTGCAATGACCTTACAGAACTCCTCAATGACATCATCTGATGAAGTTGACAACACACTGAAAAGAGTTTCAACCTGTTGTCTTTTGTCTTCCACATTCTCAATTGCCTTGCGTATATTTTCCTGAAGGCGCTGCCCAAATTCTGAAACATCTAAACTTGTTATGAAATAGTGTCTCTCCAGCTTCAACCGTTCTTGGAGAGTCTGATCGTCACCCTGGAATATATAGAAAGAAAATAGTGTCATTAAAATGTGATGTTACTGGTCGATTCTCAATAGTATAGCCAATTTCCTAATAGAAAATATACCATCTAATGACAGCTCTGTATCACAATTACAATGATTGCAAGATGTCTGAAGAAAAAAGGGCAGTAGTATAGTATGTATCGGAACGGGACTATGCTTAAGTACTGTTTATTACTCACTCGATATGCAGCCAATCAGAGGCCGCCATTTGGTCACGTGACCCATTGCCATGGTAACGTGACCTACTTAGGACTCTCAGCCAATCAGAAGCCAGCATTCTGGGTGACCTACTGACCTACTTAGAAGCTCTCAGCCAATCAGAGGCCGGCATTCTGGTAACCATGGTAACGTGACCTACTTACGTCACGTGACCTACTTAGGCTCAGCCAATCAGAAGCCAGCATTCTGGTAACTAGGGTAACGTGACCTACTTAGGGTTTGTTTGTAAACAACACCATGTGGCTCTCTTGTTTGTAAACAATACCACGTGACACGTGACTGTTTGTAAACAAACAAACAAAAAAGTTATGTAACTTATATATAGAAATAAAAACACAACAAGATAATTTCTTTTTTTTTCATTTTATTCTTTATTTTCATTTCAATCAAAAAACACACAAGTTTATGCTTTTTTAGCTTGCTTCTTCGATTTGCAACCCAACAGGCCGCAAAGTCTCACGCCGCCGTCACTCGCACCGCACCCCTGACGTCCTCTCTCAAATAGACATTGCACGACTTTGGATAAATCCAACAATATTTCGGCAAGGCAGAGAATCTTTGCCTCCATGAAACGTCCGCCATCGCAACAACCCGTTATTTCTGTCACAACAGCATCATCGATAGCTTCTGACTCACTGTCCGGTCGCTCAGCTTTGGGATTTTGCTCATGCGCATGACGCACTTCTTGGGGTTTCTTGTTCGACATGCTTCAACTAGAAAATGAACGCAATGAGGTCCACAGGTGTCAGCAGAAGTGTCTTGTAGTTGAACGCGGTTTCTTTGCCACTTGAACGGAGCAGAGCGTTCCACGAAAGACAAGAACTCCGCACTCAGCGGCGGTAAGCTGAAGGAATCAAAGTAGTACACTTCACCCGTGCTCGACACGTAAAACGCTACCCAATGCTGACCTGGTAAATGTTGCGGATCTGTGTTGCTCACGAAACAAGTGTCTTTGATAGGGTGCTTCGGAATAGTGTCACAAGAGAAAACACCTAGGAAACGATGTTTTGTGTGAACGTTTTCCTTCAACACTCTACTTATTTCAAGCGTATTCATACGATACGCTAAGTACCGCTGTCTTGTCTTCAGTTCATGTAGTAGTCGGTGATGGGATGTGGATCTCTGGTCAGCTCGACGACGTTGTCGTACACCAAGTAGAGTAGCACCTTTGTTGTCGCTTGTAGCGCCGAGCGGAAACTGACTTCCACCCTCAGCTGACCGCTCTTATAAGGTTCACGCGACACCCGTCGTGCGATCTGTCTGGGGTTAAATCGAGGGGGAACACCGTGTAACCGTTCAGGAATTGCTCGTATGAAATACCACAGCAGCGCGCGCCCTCGTACATCCCCGTTTCCGTGTGTAGCACCAAGTACTCTCTCACGGCCGCTTTGGTGTTAAAGTAGAGCACGTAAGCGTCGTTCGGCACTTTCTGATCGTTCACTATCACTTGAAGCGAGCTGATGTCGTAATGCTTCATCTCGAAAGGGTTCTTGGTGTAGCTACCGTTGAAGGCGTCGTGGTCCAGGAAGCAAATCATCATCGACTTGGGAAGCTGCCCCGTGTTGGAGTGCGTGTAGCTGTGATCTCTGTTACCTTGAGGGATGGCGTACGTCGTCACCTCCACTCTGTTCACCGGGTAGTCGAAGGGGCCGTGTTCTATCACCGCTCTCTCATGCGTTTCCGCTACAGCGTCCGCCACCAACACACGTCGCACGTAGAGCTTTGCTTTGTAGATCTTCAAGCTGTAGCCTGCGTCAGCGGCGCACATCAGATAGAAAGAGGGCGCTGCCTGTTTCAGAGTGAGATTGATTTCTGTCTCTCCAACGATGAGCTTCGGTTCATGAGCCAGGTCAAAGTGCAGTAGCGCCATCGGCGAAAAGCGCTTGTTGGAGATTAGCTTCCTGTGCGCTTTGTACCCCGCATTCGCGTTAGTCAACGCGTCAAACTGACCAGGCGTATCTTCATGCCACCCCTGGGCAATCATGACGCCGCACTTCACGTTTTTGTTGTAGTTGAGTAACCCTTCCAAGTAAGCTCGGTAAGGGTAGGTCTCGGTGTTGCCAGACACTTTGAAACCGCCGATGGAGACTTGGACGTCTTTGAAGAGCGAGTGAGCCAAGTTGTTCACCGGAGCTACCGCGTCGGTGTCCTCTAGCGCCGCTCCGTCCGCTTTCAGCACTTGACATTCCAGATGAAGGTAATTCTCGTTCAGGTCTGTGTACTCTTGCGACTTGTTGATGGTGAAATTTATGTTACCTCCATCCTCTATAGAGTTTTTTGTTTCTATCCCGAGGAAAGACGACTTTAAGATAGTAGTCTGAGTCGGCGCTACGGTGTGCAGGTCGAGCTCAGAGAGCGCGCACTCGTTACTGCTCTCGTGTACGTAAGCCATTGTGTTCTCTCTTCACGCGGACGACAGACTAACACCGGCCGCCTCCAGTCTTTTTATTTATACCTAAGCGCCTAGGCGCTTACCGGTCGAATACATCCCCTCTACGTCTCTTGCAAGAGCCACCGCCCGTCTGAGGAGAATGCCGGCGACGTTTCGACCCTTTCTTAGACGCGACAGTTGTCTTTCCTCCTGAGAACGCCGTACTCGCCAGTCTCTTCAGAGCGCCTGCGCCTCGGTCTTTCACGCTGCTCTTTAAAGTCCGACCCACCAGCACATCTTTAGCTACGCCCACACCGGCGCGGAGCAGCGTTTTTCCCACTGACTTTAATAGCGGGGTAGCCGAGCGCATCAGACCTAACAGAGCGCCGCCCAAACCGTGCCCGCTCTGGAAAGAGCGCCCGCTGTACACGTTGATGCCGTTGCCCAGCTGCGCGTTGTAGTAATCGCTGTACCCTCTGCCGACGGTGCGCCTGGGTGGAAAGTACGGAACGCGTTGACGCATCTTTTTTTTTTCTTTCAGCGCTCAATAGGTCTCAGATGAAGTGTCACGTTCACCTCGCCTCTACTGAATGGAATGGAATGGCCAGATCGGTCTCTTAAATAGATGCCGACATCGGTAAACCTCTTGGATTTCAAGGGGAAATAATCCAAATGGGGAAAACTGATAGCTTGCACGCCACCTCGACGCCTTCCGCCTCTGTCCACCGCGACGCAGCGTAACAGCGGCACTTGCATGTCGCCCACACGTCTCTCCTGGGTCATGTCGGTGTATATGTACACAGAGTGCACGTCCCCGAAAACATCCATCGAGTAGGCGCCGGTAGTTGGCGACGCGAAACACGTATTCTATCCGAAGCCTAGAACACATGCGAGATGCTGAGTCAGCAGGACAGCGCAGTGTCTCGGCGGTTTGATGGTGACGCATTTCGTCTTGGAGTCGTACGATAAGATCCCCATCGGTTTGAGCAGGAAGCTGGCCCAGTAAACAAATCACGTTATACACCATTTTATAACGTTATATAACGTTATATGTCAACGTTTTTCTAAGGCTCTTTAATATGAAATAACGTAATGTAAAATTTAAAACGTTATTTTGACGTAAAATAACGTTTTTTTGTCAGCTGGGGGGGCCCTCTAGTCTGTCATCTCGCAATGTCTCACTCAAGCGCTCGTCTAGGGTGTGGTTGCTTCCGGTGAAAATAGGAGGTATCTCGAATATGTTTGGCATAAAACTGTGCACTCCCATGTCTTTTTCCATCTTTTCGATCATCTGTCTTGCTTGATCGCTGATCGCCTTCTTCTTCACGGCCGGGGACAAGAACTGCTTGTATACGGCATTCGTCTGTCTCAAGTCGACCTCTCTCTTGAACCTTTTTGTTTCCGGTTTCAATCGCTGCTCTTCCGACGTGTCTGACATCTCTTCCACCGTTACATAGCTCGCTTCCTTCCCGCTCAGCGGGTATTTTGAGCTGAACGTTAGCTTGCTCAGACCGTTCGCGTTTTTCATTCCCCTCCAGTTTACCTGCGGTTTTTTTCTTTCGGCGAATTTAGCGTCTTTTAAAACGTTGATCGCCTCCTCTAGCGAACCCTTGGTGCGCAGAGGAACAACGATGATCAAGTCGTCGTGCACGTTAGTCCATTCTGTAGGGAGGATGATCTCAGTCAGAGCCGCTTCGTACGCTTCGGGCAGAAGGAGCGGCGAGTCGAAGTGAGTTCGGAAAGACGTCAAGCTGTTGTCAGGATAATACTCCATAGAGCTGTTGCTAGGTAGGGTGATGTTCATTTTTTTTTCTACGTTATTTTTTTGACGGGGATCCACTCGTTGAACTTGTCGTCGTAACCTAACCAACGTACGAAAGCTAGCTCTTTACCGTCGACGGTCTTGCGGCGCAACACCTTGTCTATCAGGTAGTTGTTGTCGTAACGACTCTTGTACACCTTCTGAACCTCTTCCGGGTAGAAGACGCCTTTTATCTCCTCGCCCTTGTCGTCTTTTAGCTCGAACCCTCTGCTTCCCAAAGTCTTAGCAACGTCGACCACTTCCTTGCGCCAGTTTCCCTCGTACCCTTTGTCAAAATTTTTTATTTATACCTAAGCGCCTAGGCACTTACCGGTCGAATACATCCCCTCTACGTCTCTTGCAAGAGCCACCGCCCGTCTGAGGAGAATGCCGGCGACGTTTCGACCCTTTCTTAGACGCGACAGTTGTCTTTCCTCCTGAGAACGCCATACTCGCCAGTCTCTTCAGAGCGCCTGCGCCTCGGTCTTTCATGCTGCTCTTTAAAGTCCGACCCACCAGCACATCTTTAGCTACGCCCACACCGGCGCAGAGCAGCGTTTTTCCCACTGACTTCAATAGCGGGGTAGCCGAGCGCATCAGACCTAACAGAGCGCCGCCCAAACCGTGCCCGCTCTGGAAAGAGCGCCCGCTGTACACGTTGATGCCGTTGCCCAGCTGCGCGTTGTAGTAATCGCTGTACCCTCTGCCGACGGTGCGCCTGGGTGGAAAGTACGGAACGCGTTGACGCATCTTTTTTTTTTCTTTCAGCGCTCAATAGGTCTCAGATGAAGTGTCACGGTCACCTCGCCTCTACTGAATGGAATGGAATGGCCAGATCGGTCTCTTAAATAGATGCCGACATCGGTAAACCTCTTGGATTTCAAGGGGAAATAATCCAAATGGGGAAAACTGATAGCTTGCACGCCACCTCGACGCCTTCCGCCTCTGTCCACCGCGACGCAGCGTAACAGCGGCACTTGCATGTCGCCCACACGTCTCTCCTGGGTCATGTCGGTGTATATGTACACAGAGTGCACGTCCCCGAAAACATCCATCGAGTAGGCGCCGGTAGTTGGCGACGCGAAACACGTCTTCTCTCCGAAGCCTAGAACACATGCGAGATGCTGAGTCAGCAGGACAGCGCAGTGTCTCGGCGGTTTGATGGTGACGCATTTCGTCTTGGAGTCGTACGATAAGATCCCCATCGGTTTGAGCAGGAAGCTGGCCCAGTAAACAAATCACGTTATACACCATTTTATAACGTTATATAACGTTATATGTCAACGTTTTTCTAAGGCTCTTTAATATGAAATAACGTAATGTAAAATTTAAACCGTTATTTTGACGTAGAATAACGTTTTTTTGTCAGCTGGGGGGGCCCTCTAGTCTGTCATCTCGCAACGTCTCACTCAAGCGCTCGACTAGGGTGTGGTTGCTTCCGGTGAAAATAGGAGGTATCTCGAATATGTTTGGCATAAAACTGTGCACTCCCATGTCTTTTTCCATCTTTTCGATCATCTGTCTTGCTTGATCGCTGATCGCCTTCTTCTTCACGGCCGGGGACAAGAACTGCTTGTATACGGCATTCGTCTGTCTCAAGTCGACCTCTCTCTTGAACCTTTTTGTTTCCGGTTTCAATCGCTGCTCTTCCGACGTGTCTGACATCTCTTCCACCGTTACATAGCTCACTTCCTTCCCGCTCAGCGGGTATTTTGAGCTGAACGTTAGCTTGCTCAGACCGTTCGCGTTTTTCATTCCCCTCCAGTTTACCTGCGGTTTTTTTCTTTCGGCGAATTTAGCGTCTTTTAAAACGTTGATCGCCTCCTCTAGCGAACCCTTGGTGCGCAGAGGAACAACGATGATCAAGTCGTCGTGCACGTTAGTCCATTCTGTAGGGAGGATGATCTCAGTCAGAGCCGCTTCGTACGCTTCGGGCAGAAGGAGCGGCGAGTCGAAGTGAGTTCGGAAAGACGTCAAGCTGTTGTCAGGATAATACTCCATAGAGCTGTTGCTAGGTAGGGTGATGTTCATTTTTTTTTCTACGTTATTTTTTTGACGGGGATCCACTCGTTGAACTTGTCGTCGTAACCTAACCAACGTACGAAAGCTAGCTCTTTACCGTCGACGGTCTTGCGGCGCAACACCTTGTCTATCAGGTAGTTGTTGTCGTAACGACTCTTGTACACCTTCTGAACCTCTTCCGGGTAGAAGACGCCTTTTATCTCCTCGCCCTTGTCGTCTTTTAGCTCGAACCCTCTGCTTCCCAACGTCTTAGCAACGTCGACCACTTCCTCGCGCCAGTTTCCCTCGTACCCTTTGTCAAAACTTTTTATTTATACCTAAGCGCCTAGGCACTTACCGGTCGAATACATCCCCTCTACGTCTCTTGCAAGAGCCACCGCCCGTCTGAGGAGAATGCCGGCAACGTTTCGACCCTTTCTTAGACGCGACAGTTGTCTTTCCTCCTGAGAACGCCATACTCGCCAGTCTCTTCAGAGCGCCTGCGCCTCGGTCTTTCATGCTGCTCTTTAAAGTCCGACCCACCAGCACATCTTTAGCTACGCCCACACCGGCGCGGAGCAGCGTTTTTCCCACTGACTTCAATAGCGGGGTAGCCGAGCGCATCAGACCTAACAGAGCGCCGCCCAAACCGTGCCCGCTCTGGAAAGAGCGCCCGCTGTACACGTTGATGCCGTTGCCCAGCTGCGCGTTGTAGTAATCGCTGTACCCTCTGCCGACGGTGCGCCTGGGTGGAAAGTACGGAACGCGTTGACGCATCTTTTTTTTTTCTTTCAGCGCTCAATAGGTCTCAGATGAAGTGTCACGTTCACCTCGCCTCTACTGAATGGAATGGAATGGCCAGATCGGTCTCTTAAATAGATGCCGACATCGGTAAACCTCTTGGATTTCAAGGGGAAATAATCCAAATGGGGAAAACTGATAGCTTGCACGCCACCTCGACGCCTTCCGCCTCTGTCCACCGCGACGCAGCGTAACAGCGGCACTTGCATGTCGCCCACACGTCTCTCCTGGGTCATGTCGGTGTATATGTACACAGAGTGCACGTCCCCGAAAACATCCATCGAGTAGGCGCCGGTAGTTGGCGACGCGAAACACGTCTTCTCTCCGAAGCCTAGAACACATGCGAGATGCTGAGTCAGCAGGACAGCGCAGTGTCTCGGCGGTTTGATGGTGACGCATTTCGTCTTGGAGTCGTACGATAAGATCCCCATCGGTTTGAGCAGGAAGCTGGCCCAGTAAACAAATCACGTTATACACCATTTTATAACGTTATATAACGTTATATGTCAACGTTTTTCTAAGGCTCTTTAATATGAAATAACGTAATGTAAAATTTAAAACGTTATTTTGACGTAAAATAACGTTTTTTTGTCAGCTGGGGGGGCCCTCTAGTCTGTCATCTCGCAACGTCTCACTCAAGCGCTCGACTAGGGTGTGGTTGCTTCCGGTGAAAATAGGAGGTATCTCGAATATGTTTGGCATAAAACTGTGCACTCCCATGTCTTTTTCCATCTTTTCGATCATCTGTCTTGCTTGATCGCTGATCGCCTTCTTCTTCACGGCCGGGGACAAGAACTGCTTGTATACGGCATTCGTCTGTCTCAAGTCGACCTCTCTCTTGAACCTTTTTGTTTCCGGTTTCAATCGCTGCTCTTCCGACGTGTCTGACATCTCTTCCACCGTTACATAGCTCGCTTCCTTCCCGCTCAGCGGGTATTTTGAGCTGAACGTTAGCTTGCTCAGACCGTTCGCGTTTTTCATTCCCCTCCAGTTTACCTGCGGTTTTTTTCTTTCGGCGAATTTAGCGTCTTTTAAAACGTTGATCGCCTCCTCTAGCGAACCCTTGGTGCGCAGAGGAACAACGATGATCAAGTCGTCGTGCACGTTAGTCCATTCTGTAGGGAGGATGATCTCAGTCAGAGCCGCTTCGTACGCTTCGGGCAGAAGGAGCGGCGAGTCGAAGTGAGTTCGGAAAGACGTCAAGCTGTTGTCAGGATAATACTCCATAGAGCTGTTGCTAGGTAGGGTGATGTTCATTTTTTTTTCTACGTTATTTTTTTGACGGGGATCCACTCGTTGAACTTGTCGTCGTAACCTAACCAACGTACGAAAGCTAGCTCTTTACCGTCGACGGTCTTGCGGCGCAACACCTTGTCTATCAGGTAGTTGTTGTCGTAACGACTCTTGTACACCTTCTGAACCTCTTCCGGGTAGAAGACGCCTTTTATCTCCTCGCCCTTGTCGTCTTTTAGCTCGAACCCTCTGCTTCCCAACGTCTTAGCAACGTCGACCACTTCCTTGCGCCAGTTTCCCTCGTACCCTTTGTCAAAACTTTTTATTTATACCTAAGCGCCTAGGCACTTACCGGTCGAATACATCCCCTCTACGTCTCTTGCAAGAGCCACCGCCCGTCTGAGGAGAATGCCGGCGACGTTTCGACCCTTTCTTAGACGCGACAGTTGTCTTTCCTCCTGAGAACGCCGTACTCGCCAGTCTTGTCGTCTTTTAGCTCGAACCCTCTGCTTCCCAACGTCTTAGCAACGTCAACCACTTCCTCGCGCCAGTTTCCCTCGTACCCTTTGTCAAACGCGCCTTTAGTTCTCAACATCCTCACTCTGTCACCCGGAGCGATGACGTCGACGGCAGACGTCTTTGTTATTTTCTTCTTTTTCCATATTTCGTCGATTTGTTTGTTAGTTGGGAGATCTTGTCGGTAGAAAACTGTTTCGCTGTTTTCCGAGCTGACTTGAGCCGGCGCCATTTTCAACGTCTTGTGGTGAGTGCGTTTGTAAGAAGACACTACATGGTGCAGTACGTCTACGTAGCGATACGTGCGCTTGTGTGTGAAATAACGCCACAGCTTCTCCTTCAGACTGCGGTTCAAGCGCTCCACTAGACTAGCTTTGATGTCGTCGTTCTCGCCAGTGAAAAACTCTATGCCCTCGCTCTTCAAGTGATCTTGAAAGATCTTGTTCAAAAACTCTTTCCCCTTGTCTGTCTGAACAGTGCGCGGTTGTCTCTCGCCAGTGTCTGTCATCTTTTGGAAGGCCTCGGTAACATCAGCACCACTCTTGGATTTAATGGGAACGGCCCACACGTACCTAGAGAAAACGTAGATCGCCGTCACCACGTACCGGAAGCGGTCGTTGTGAGACGCCAAAGCCTGCATGTCCATCAGATCTATCTGCCACTGCTGATCGATTGCACCGGTTATAGTCTTGTTCCTTGCGAATTTTCTCCGAATGGGTTTATGTTTAGTGTAGGCGTCCAGCGACACTAAAGCATCTCGGATGACGGCCGGGTTTAGGTGGCGAAAATGATGTTTCTGGAGTTTAGTCACGCTAGTGAAACTGGAGGGTGCTTTGACGTCGGTATATCTAGCTACTACGCGCTTCTTTTCTTTTTCCTTCTTGGTCAGTCTCTTCACTGGTTTTCCCATCGTCGGCCTGATGGAGGAGTAGCACCAGGAGCGGGAGTGAACGACGCCGCCTGCGCTAGGCGGTTGCGCCTTTTCCTTTTCTTACTCGCGCTCCTATAGGCCGACGGGGGTCTCAGTGTAGTCGGAGTTTGGAAAAGTTCACTGCCCTCGTCGTCGTCAGAGGATTGATCGTCCACCTGGAGAGAAGAGTCTGCTGCTGCTACTGCTGCTGCTGCTGCTGCTGCTTCTTCTTCTGCTTCTCCTTCTTCCGAGTCGAAGCTCGGTCGTTTCCGACCTCTGTCAGTAAGCCGTGTGTCCAAACTTCGGCCAGGTCCGCTCGCTTTATACAGATGGTTTCCGATCAAGGAGTCTGTGGGATCTGCTTCGCGCAGCGCTTTTGTGAACGGAGAGTAGCCCGCTGGTCTGGTCGCCGTCTTCCTGAACCTGGCGGCGTCGCTCAGTAAGTCCACTATGTTGATGTGACGCTCAGGTGGTATTCTCCGACCCGACATCTCGCGCACCGCACCGTCCTCGTTCCACTTGACCACACCGGATTTCTCCAATTTATTGTACAGCGCAGTGGTCCGGATGCGATTCCTCTTGGGAACTTGGTTCACCAACCGCTCAAGTAGGGACGCGCTGGCTTCTTCAGCAGACTGACGGAGGTGAGCCGGTGGCGAAGAAGTGTAGGACGAAGAGGTATCCAGACAACTCGTCCACTCTCCAAGTCGCCCACTACCATCTCGCCCACCAAATTTCCTGGTCAACTCGTCCACTCCCCATCTCGCCCACTCTCCATCTCGCCCACTCCCCAAGTCGCCCACTCTCCAAGTCGCCCACTCTCCAAGTCGCCCACTCCCCAAGTCGCCCACTCACCCCCCCCCCTCACATATGATAGCTCTAGACCCCAAAATTCGACCCAGCGACATGGGCCATTTCAGGGCTTTATAGTGACATGAGACGGGAGGAAAAATTTGATAATGACATGGGACATTAGGCATTTCTTAATAACCGATATGGCGACATGGGCATGTCTTAAAATTGACATAGGACCTGGGACCCCCCCCCCCCCACACACACACCATGAGCCCCCATTTGGCTTGCTCAACTCGTCTACCAGCCCAAGGTATTGGGGGAGCTGACTGGTTAAATATACAATTGTGGTTCTAGAAGTATGTGTTTTAAAGAATATTGACTGTTGGCAATCATGTGATAAATCATACTTATGCTTTATAATACTTTATCATACTGCAGCCATTTTAATGGCTATGTGATGCACCATGTTAATTAAAGGAGCCGACAATCAAAGTTGGAAATAATACACTAGGTTTATTAGAACAGCTCATGTAGCAACACGATCATCATGGAATAAATTCAAACATGGTATAAACCGGGTGTATGTATGTTTTAGGTCCTGCAGACCAACAAGTTAACACAACAGTGCATTTTAAAGTATAGGTAAGCCAGCCGCGAACCATAACCGTGAGTGGGTGATAGCATCACAACAACATAATAACAACAAATCATGAAGTCAATGTATAACAGTAAACAATAAATTATTGCTGAGTAGGCATATAAATGCGTATGTCCATAATCTATTGTAGTCAATCAAAACCATATAAACAGGGAAAATCAGCAAACAAGGAGTGGGAGGGTGGGGTCTTGAGATGTTACTCACACAAAGAGAGGAGCAGTTGTGATTTGAAATGGGAACGGCGAGAGCCGAGGACGAGAACGAGAAGTGACGTCATAATAATTAGAGTAAACAACACCAGGTGGAGGGGTAAAAGATACATGTAGTGACATGGTGTGGAAGAAATATAAACTATTAATTCCCGCTGCTTAAATTAACAGAGAATGATTCTCATTCTCTCCCAATGGTTATGGTAATATAAGGTCGCAGTATCCCCCCCCCTCCCCTGCCCCATTATAGAATGGTGGACGAGTTGGTAGGTGGACGAGTTGGTAGGTGGGCGAGTTGGTTGGTGGGCGAGTTGGTAGGTGGGCGAGTTGGTGGGTGGGCGACTTGGTAGGTAGGCGACTTGGTAGTTGGCGACTTGGTAAGTGGGCGACTTGGTAGTGGACGACTTGGAGAGTGGGCGAGTTGACTGGAATTCGACGAAGAGATGTTGCTGTTGTTGGGATTCGCGAGAAAAAATTGCAATCTATTCAACAACCTTCGGTATTTCAACATTTTCTCGCGCGATTCCAAAGTGGGATCGTTCAACACTAAGTCCAAGTCCCTGTAGATAAACTGTAGCACCTGGTGCAATGCCGCGTCGGGATGAAGGGATTGTTCTGCCTGCTTGTGGTAATAGGCCATATCGGCAGGTAGGCAGGCGGCGGTGGCAGGGGCGGAACTCTCGTTCTTTTCACTACGCTCATCAGGAAGAGGAGGAAGGATTGGAGCAGTAGAAGTACTAGCAGCAGCGACTGCAGTAGTAGCAGCGCTAGTAGTAGCAGCAGCGGGCACATGATGAAGTAGACCTGCTCGTGATGATTTGTAGAGCGTCTCAGGATCCACGAGCGCTAAGCGTTTGTAGTGTTGTTGCTGCTCTGAGTCTGTCATGGGGACGACGGTGGCGATGACGCTGGCGGTGGCGGTAGTGGTGGTACTGTCGGCGAGTAGGTGTCGAATGAGGTGTCTCATATACGGAGAATGCTCTTTATAAGCGGTAAGGCCATCCCTATGAGAGCCGGAATGAGGAAACCTCCCTCTTGTACCAAGACGCGTCTCTTTTTTTTGATGGGCGTAGATTTTTTGCCGACCTCCCTCAACACGTCAGCCGATTCTCGAAGCTTGTCCAGTTGTTTGTCGCTGAGCGGGATGTTCCCTACGAGTAAATTGTGACAGATCTCACTCAACGCTGCGATTAGATCGTCGCTTCCAGAGTCTATTAGATGCGAGCAGTCCTTTGGCGAGCACTTAGCTAAGTGCTTGAGAGTACCAAAGTGTCTTTCGAGTAGATGAGAAGACATTTTTGCTACTACTTTCTCTTCTCTTTTTTTTTGTCTAGCGGTACGAATACTAGCTGAGAGTGTATGGATGTCAAAGAGGAGCGTATTCTCAGATCGTCAGGTGTTGACTGCTTGAAGTCCAGAAGGAGGTATGAGTGAGGTCGCTTGAGTTCATGGGTAAATATACTAGAGAGGGCCGCCGCGTTGGAGGGAAACACCTGGCGAGACAGACTAGCTATTTGCCCCATGTCGCGCGGGTTCTTGAAAACGATCATGTAGTGAGCGTTCAGACTCATAGTTCGAAAGTCGGGTGATTTCTGGAATAGGTTCTTAGTGATATATATAACGCTCACGTTCCAGTGATGGGAGTATTTAGAAAAGATGTCAGCTACCACTTGCTGATTGGAACTGCTCATCAGATCGTCCAATATCAGTAGAGTGTGTGGTCGTAAAGCGTCTTCTGCTACTTCCACGTCTCCCGCTATAGACTCTTTGCTAGGAAGACCTTCTCTGAATTCCACACCGTACTGATTTTGCATTTTTTCAAACAGAGGTTGCCACTCGCCGTAATGGTAAAAAGTCTTTTCCACCGGCGGCGTGACCAAATTGTTCACGTCGCTCAGAAATTGATCCATTTTGATTATTTTTGCGATAAAATTCTATTTTCACTCAATAGTCATAAATGTTTTGTATCAGACTCCAGAGGAGTCTGATACAAATATTTATTTTTTAAAAAAAAGAAGAAGAGGAGGAGGAGGAGGAGGAGGAGGAGGAGGAGGAGGAGGAGGATGGGAGGAGATCAATTTTTTTTTTTTTTTTTTTTTTTTTTGATCATTTAGGCAAAGCTTGTCGCTTTGCCGCTTTTTTTTCTATTTCTGTGTTGTGACACGATCGTCTCGAAAAAGCAATAAGGCGTGTGAGCGTATTATTTTTGCGATAAAATTCTATTTTCACTCAATAGTCATAAATGTTTTGTATCAGACTCCAGAGGAGTCTGATACAAATATTTATTTTTTTAAAAAAAGAAGAAGAGGAGGAGGAGGAGGAGGAGGAGGAGGAGGAGGAGGAGGAGGATGGGAGGAGATCAATTTCTTTTTTTTTTTTTTTTTTTTGATCATTTAGGCAAAGCTTGTCGCTTTGCCGCTTTTTTTTCTATTTCTGTGTTGTGACACGATCGTCTCGAAAAAGCAATAAGGCGTGTGAGCGCGGCGGTGACAAATACATATTGGAGCGTATGGTTTAAAATAGTGCGTCCCTATCTTCTTCAATTCGGCTGCGTTGCAATATGCGGGATAACAAGTGACGACGTCGAAACGTTTAGAGACCGTGTTCACGTCGGCCACAACGAGCGCCCACCGAGTGGGAGCTGCAGTCACTCCCAAAAAACCGATCGGCTTGTCGAATCGTTTCATAGCGCTTATTCTCACTTTATAAGAGGAGGCAGGGTGAGGGGAGTAGCAGCGCTCTTTCTTTTCATGAAACGCCAAACGAGTGGGGGCGCTGAGAGCGGCTATTATGCAATGGTAGAGTAAATACTGTTCTGAGAAGACAGCTCTCGGCCATGTCGCTACGTTTTCCTTTTCCGCTCTTGTATAACGACGATTTCTTTGGCACTCGGCTTTGCTTTTCTCGAGAATTCGATACGCTTCAAGAGAAGCGTGAACCTCAACTACGTGACGCTCTCTCCTTTGAGATAAAAAAATAGCCGGGCAGTTGAGGAGGGCACTTTGTTCGCGTGTCCGTCTTTTAAAAACTCGCGCCCTCTGCAGTGCCATATTTCTTTCCTCCGAAAAAAAAAGACTGAGTGAAAATAAAAATTTAAAAACAAAAAGCTCAAAGAAAAAAAATAAAGCAATAAGCAGACTCAGCTCGAAATTCCCTGCTGGCGTGATGACGGTGACGGTAGGGGCGGCCGGGTGACTGCAGGCGGTGGCGGCGGTCAGCTGGCCGGCGGTGGCGGTGTCGGCGGCGATGGTAGAAGGGCGTGTGGAAAGAGAACGCATCTCAGTCTTTTATAGGAGCGGCGAGAGTTCGACTTAGTCTGACATTTTCAGCTGTCGCATGCTGACCTGCTGCTATCATAGGAGAAACAAAAGCCCTAATCACGCTTTTCAGCTGGATCCTTCCACCCACCAGACATGGATCCAGATGGGAGGATGGTTTAAAATTAATCCGTGTACCGACTGTCATACAATAGTGTAATTAGTTGAACGCGTGTTACCTGTATAAAGGATTAGCAGGTCATGGGCTTAGAGTGTGTATAGAAAAACAACTACAGGTAGCGTGAACAAAGCGACCCCCTCCCTTTCTGTCACTCTGTCTGTGACGCGTGTGGTAAGCGGCTTAAATCTAAAGAAAAAAAAATCACCCTCTCCTGTCGTCAGCAGTCAGTTGGCCGGCGGCTGGAAAATGCGATTAGAGGGATGATGAGCGCGTAGTAAGCGACTTAAGTCTAACCTAAAGACCTGTCGTGAGTGGGCAGCTGGCCGGCGGCTTAAAAAAAGGGGGGAGTAAGGGTATATAAGGGGGAGTGAAACCGTATTCGTCATCGTCAATCATCATTCACTCTACTACTACTACTACTACTACTACTACTACCACCACCACCACCAGCACCACGCCTCAATTTGCAGATCCCCATGATGAAAAGTTGCGACCGTGACATGAAGCGGTATGATGAAGCGGCGCGCGAATGTGAAGCTGATGCTGTAGCCTCTGCTACTGCTGCTGCTAGTGCTGCTCATCGTGCTACTGCTGCATTTACTGCGGCTGTTAGTGACGCTGGTTGTGATGACGTTGTTGTTGTTGCCGCTGCGGCTGTGACTGCTGCTGTTGCTGCTGCCGATGCAGCTACTCATGCCGCCGATGCCGACGCTGCTGCTGCTGATGCTGTTGCGGCTGCCGATGTCGCCGCTGATGACGCTGCTAGTGTACGCTCTGCCGCCCTTGCTACTGTCGCTGCTGCTGTTGTTGCTAATGCTCACGCTACTGCTGCTGCTGCTGCTGCTGCTGCTGCTACCGCTGCTGCCGAGGCTGCTGCCGCTGCTGCTGATGCTGCTGATGCTGCTGCTGATGCTGCTGATGTTAGTAGTTGCGTCGACAAAGAATCGTCATTTGTCACTCTTAAACCTCCAGTTGAACGCGCGACGGGTAGTAGGGCTACCAACGCGACGGCCGGATGGTGCAAATGGTGTCATCTCTTCTGCTCGTGCTCTTGCTTTTCTTCCTGCCCTACCTGCTGCTGCTACAGTATAATAGTGTTATAGTGTTTGAATGAGAACGCGCGTACTTACACATAGACACTGTAACAGATGTGCTTTTTGAAAATATAATTTTAGCATAACATGGAAAAAAAGAAATTATCTTGTTGTGTTTATTTTCTATATATAAGTTACATAACGTTTTTGTTTGTTTGTTTACAAACAGTCACGTGTCACGTGGTGTTGTTTACAAACAAGAGAGCCACGTGGTGTTGTTTACAAACAAACCCTAAGTAGGTCACGTTACCCTAGTTACCAGAATGCCGGCTTCTGATTTGCTGAGCCTAAGTAAGTCACGTGACGTAAGTAGGTCACGTTACCATGGTTACCAGAATGCCGGCCTCTGATTGGCTGAGAGCTTCTAAGTAGGTCAGTAGGTCACCCAGAATGCTGGCTTCTGATTGGCTGAGAGTCCCAAGTAGGTCACGTTACCATGGCAACGGGTCACGTGACCAAATGGCGGCCTCTGATTGGCTGCATATCGAGTGAATAATAAACAGTACTTAAGCATAGTCCCATTCCGATACATACTATACTACTAAGGGCGTCATCTAAAATAATTTGTTGTAGTTGTTTTCTATGCCCAACTAGCACGGAGCTTAAATACTGGCCTAGATTCATGGGAAAGAGGTTATAGCTAGAAGAGAATTTGGGTTGCTTATAAAAAATGTCTACATTCTATTGTGGAACAACGCTATATGAGTAATGAAAACACTGGTCCATCGCCAAATATGCATGTTTTGCAATAGACTATAGTCATTCATCATCGTCTTATTCTCACGAAATATGCATTTCTATGCACCAATGATTTAATGTTAAGTAAAAGAGTAACCGGTAATGAATCGGGACACATCAAATATTTTTTCATATACATATATTTTAAACTAATGAATACTTGCATATTCAAAGTTTCATTATGACCAGAATACCTTTTTTTAATATAGAAACCAGCCCCTTCGGGGGCCGGGATTGTGGGTGGGGCGATAGTAGGACATAGTATAGGCCTATAGGGCCTAAGCATATCCTCTGCCCCCCCCCCGTGCAAATCATCTGGGAAAGAATGGGGGGGGGGGGGGTAGATCAAGTATCAGCTAAAACTGCAGTCTATGGCCCGTAAATTACACATAGATCTATAAAAATCTGATCACATCTTTATTGATGTGATCGGCCTTACTAAGTGCCTATTCTGTCTAAATAGCCCCACCAAAAAACATTTTGAGATAAAGTTTGCGATCAGCCCTTATAAAAAAAATCACTTTGAAAGCAGCTCTGTAGCTCTGTTCGGGAGACAGCTGGGGGGTTGCTGTGAACCAGGCCACGCTTTGTGCCTGACCGGCGCGGGAACATAGCAGCGTCCCACTGCCCCAGATGGCCCTGGTTACATCACCATGGTCACGTGCGTCCCTGACTACTGGATCCCGCACCTCACTCTCCAAGCATATTCTCTCAGAAGGGTCTGATTCGAAAGTTTAAGCAGGCATATCTCTATAATTATAGAAGGTTTTAACATCATATTCAAATTGGGGGATTAAAAGGATATATGCTATGTTATTCCATTGCATTTGATTCCCATTTTTCCGGTTTAATCTTATAATAGTGCTATTTTAAATGCCAAAACAATGGCGGACATTTGTACAATTGGTTGCCTCTTGTTCCTAGGCACTCTGTGCGAGATTGTGTGTATTATATGTCGTTTTTCCTTTAAATACAATTAAGTTATGAGAATTGATATGATAGATAGAGCACTTGATAGATATGAGCTCCTCTAAATATTTCTTGAAGTAATTTGAAGACAAAAAACAAGTTAGCTTTGAAAAAAGTACATATTTCGATCTAGCCTCTTTTGGTTCATCTAGTCCTGTCAAGCACCTCAAAGCTAATTCAATGGGGTGGGTACCAGCGACCAAATAGTGCCGTTTTATATATAGGGGAACTATGTGATGTGTCAATGAACAATTTCTTTAAATCAGCCAATTTACCTCCTTTGAGGCCTTACCAATTATTACCAAGTATTACCGCTACCCTGGAATCGAGATCCATGTCTCAGATCTAAGCTTAAGGAAAAGTAGGCCTACAATCCTTCTATTGAATGCAATTCAGTAGTTTAGTAATATTTAGCAGAAAATCAAAAGTACGAGGGTAAGGATTTACACTTTTATAAATATTATTGAATAATATTTATAAAATTTATAAATCCTTACCCTTATACAAGCAGCAGCTTCTGCGCGAGAATTTACAATATACATAATATTGATTTTAGATACTCACTATGGTCAGAGTATATTATTGAGACAATTCCATTACATGCATTTACATGTCTTGTTTACTATGCGTTTCAGGCTCTCTGACATTTCTATGTGTGGTATTAGCATCATTTGGCCGATTGAGCCATGCAATTCGGCCAAATAGAATCCTGTACCATCTGTGCATAACTGTAGATTAAAAAGTAGTAATACCTCCTTCTCCATGTTTATAGTATCCTGTGCAGCAGTGTTAGTCCTGTTTCAACCTGTTAAGAGTAAACCTCATGTATAGCAAAAACATTGTTTGAAATGACTGAATATTAGATACAACTTTGATATACATTTAATAAGAACATCAAATGGGCCTATATATATATAGTTTCAGGTCATAGTACTGAATTATCTCAGTGGGGAAGATCATCATTGAAACCCGGTTGATCAATTTCGAAGAACTAGTTGTCAATGCTGGTTCAGTGGTCTGTGAACTCGAGCTACATAAATCGAATGAAGGGGAGGTTGGGGCCTAGTTGAAATCAATATGTGCCCGGAGGCATAATATACAGGCCAGTACAGACTTAAAACCCGAAGGGCATACTATGCTTTGATTAAATGTATTTTCATCTTTAGATGATATTATTGTTCTTTTCAGTTTTTGGACAAACCATTCACGATAAGGAGTTGTGACAGAAACTTGTTATTGTTGTCTCTATTTATATGTTAATGGTTTTGTAAAACAGTAAATTGACTACTAAGGTAGGTCGATACAATCGAATCAAATAGTGTATAATTCCTCCAATCTATTCACAGAGGTACATTAGAACAGATTCCAACATATATTTGAACATGAAAATTGCAGTTTTGATTTTTTTTTCTAAAAAGTAGAAAGAAAAAGATACAAAGTCATAACGAGGAACTTTAACAATTATGAAAAGAAACACTTGTTATGATCACAGAAACAATATATATATATATATATATATATATATATATATATATATATATATATATATATATATATATATATATATATATATATATATATATATATATATATTCACACACATATATATATATATATATATATCCACGCACCTATGTTGTGAATACAAGTTCACAAGTCAAACCGTTGCAGTCCTGACTGTTATGTCTGATGTTCATCATAGTTAGATGGTACTATCAGCGTCTATCCACGTCTTTATGTCATTTCACTCCACCATAGTGTCTTTAGTTAAGCATCACACATATTCCGAGTATAGTATCCTTTTATGGTGATCAACTACGAACATGTACGGAGATGGTAACCATATTCTTTCACGACCATTGCATATCTGCCTGATACAATAGAAGTAAAGCTTCAATTAGAATATAGCAGAGAAGAAATGGAGCTGATAAGATCTTCCTTGCAGAGGTCAAGTGGTTAGTTATCCAGCTTTCCTGCCTTGATAACCGTGGCATAGCCAGACTAAAACTATAATATAATGCCATAAATATGGTAGGCCTAAGGTTGACTGTGTAGATAGTTCATATATGCTTAATTAGGCACTGCACTTTTTTTTATTACGGATTAAACATTATACTTTCCATTGTGTCGAAACATCAAACACACCTTTTAGGCTCTTAAAGGTGGTTGTCTATCATGGGTCAAAAGTATTTAGATTTATTTCAAATATTTCCCTAATGTGCTAACGTGATTTGAAATCAAACAGTCAAAAGAAAAGTAGGGATCCCAAGCTACTTTTTGGAATATTGAATTTTGAAAAGTAAAAGTGTTTCTAGACAAGGAACTCATCTATTTAGTGATTTATGATATGGTTGTAAAGGTATTATAATTTCTTTTTAACTGTCCAAAAATATTCTTCAGATCATTTCTGAATGAATAGTATCAATTCTAACATTATGGTCCTATGCATAATTCAGTTGTTTAAGCAACTCAAAATAAAAGGTAATAGTAATCTATAAATTGAAAGGCAGTGTAAAGATAGTTACGATGGTAGGTATGAAGGTAGGTAGTTAGGTATGAATACTCGCAGACCAGTCTTTGCGCAATAGGATCAATGCAGAACTTTCACATTGGGGTTATGAGTTCGCCCCTCACCCAATGCATGCAGTCTCTCTGTATTGCATACTGCTATATAGCTTACAAAACGATGACCCCTTTACTTACGCATTAACCCTTGTCAATGAACTGGTGCATATTATTATTCAAAAATCTGTAAGAGGTTTTGGCAGTTGAAATTTGGGTGTCCCGGAAATGTCTTAAAATCAATGATTTTCAGGATGGTTTGGACTGTATGATATCATCCTTGTTTCACCAATGTTAACCGGTCCATAATGTGTGCCCTGCCAGCACTTCACAATGTTAAGATGTCCTGCTACTTAACGTTATCTTTGTTTTGTCACTTATGACGCAGCAGTAGATAATCTGTTAGGATATCAATATCCTGCACAATGCGGGTCAGCTTAGATTATCAATTATGTACACTCTTCACTGTAAAAAGTTGTTGTTTCTAAACAGCAAAAGGTGCTGTAACTATACAGTACTTTTGCTGTAAAACATAATACAGTAAATTTTGCTGTACATGTACATTTCTGTTGCTGTAGATGCAGCTTACAGGAGTGAGTTGTAGACCTACAGCACTTTTTGCTGTAATAGGTACACGGGGGGTCCTGGGATCGATCCTTGGTCTAGCCACCTCTCAATGTGTTACATACTAAATGTGACCCATCCTTACGAAATGAGGCACAAGTCGCCAAATATGAAAAGTATGTTAGCCATATATTCAGATAGTATGCATCAAGAGCTTTCATTTGATATCTTACACTTGTACGTAGGGTTATGGGAAGTATTTAAAAATTCATTTTGAAAATTAAAACAAGAAATATCTAAAACTGAGAATATGTGCAATCAGCATTATGTCCCGAGATATCAGATCTATTAAATGCCTACAAACATAAAATCTATTCAACATGATTAGCTGAGCCTGAGCAATGAACGAATGACCGGATATGTTTTTCAGACACATGCATCATATTACATTTCCTGAAAGCTGCTGGAATGCCCCCTCTATTACTATTATTAAGAACATTCTAACTTTGTTACCATGGCAACCAGAACATTCTTTTGCCTCTTATCAAACAACATTCCGATTAAAATTGATAAGCTGGAGACAATAGATAGGATTACCTAGTGTATGCTTAATCATTCCCCTATATATAAAACAGCATTAGTTGGCCACTGGTACCCAGGCCATTGAATCAGGCTTGGGGTGCTTGACAGGAACAGATAAACCAAAAGAGGCTAGATAAAAGTATATATTTTTTTCAAAGCTAACTCGATATTTCTTCTCAATTTACTTCATTTAATATTTTGAGATCTTTATATGTCATAATGCCCCTCTCTATACACAGATGCTTTAAATCAAACTGTAGACATATATATTCATAAAGTAGGCTTCAAGAATAATACAAATAATCTCGCAGAATGGACCTAGCAACAAGAGAGAGAACATTTAGCTAAATTCCGCCATTGTTTTGTTCTTCATTATGGCAATAAAATAAGATAAATGTAAAACAATTGAGACCAAATGTACCGGAAATTGATAGTAGATACACAGGTCTACTCATCTAATATCCCATGTTTGGGTTTATATTAAAGGAAATTATGATGATTCATACAGCTAAACTTCTCAGTCGGGGAGCTCCGACAGTATCTGCTTGGAGAGTGAGGTCGCTACGGCAATGTGTGTCAGACGGACGCAGGTCAGCTCTGGAGCAGTTTGTCGCCCGCTGCAGCGGGATGCGTAACAATAAGGGGGGGACCCCACAATCCCGCCCCCGAAGGTGCTGGTGTTGATAAAAATGGACTTTTAGGACCAAATTTCAGTCTAAATACCATATTTTCAAATAAATTAACATTTATTTTCCCAAAAAAATGTAAAATGTCATTTTTAAACATTTTGACCATTCTACCTTCGAGGGCCCATATCTAGATTCCAATATTTGCGACTTGTGCCTCATTTTGTAAGGATGAGTCACAAATGGTCAAAAGTAATTTAACATCATTCTTTATGGGCCTTGTTTATAGTTTTCATTGTATAGTAAACAATTTTGGTATTATAAAATGATGTCTGCATGGTGCTAAAGGTGCCAAATATGAGAGCCATGCTGTAGGCCTTACTCCAGCTGCCTCGATAGCTCAATCAGACACAGCGTCGGACAGTGATGGGAAGGTCCCAAGTTCAATCCCTGGTTGCGCTAGTCATGAAAAAACAGTTTCTTTATGTTCTGAATTTATTTCCTAAAAGTGATATGCAATTCCACACAAGATACTTTCTAGACATTTTTTGTAAGAAAAACATGAAATGCTGTTTTGTACGCAGGACAAAAGAGACCTTTAACAAACTTCTAGCACTACAAGGTCAACCTTGCACTTGACTCATGTTACTGTACAGTATTGAGGCAATACCTCTATTTACAAAGCAGACAAACCTTGTCCCTTCCTTATGACTGCTAGGTCTATGTGACGTTCTGCTATACCACAGCATCTTTATCTATTGTGTACCATTTCACCCGGCAAAGAAAGCTCTACTTTTACTACAATAGATGCTCATGATTATAGTAAATCATATCTGGATTTTGCTGCAAAGTGCTATTAAAGACCGATTCATACAGACGAATATTTTCCGTTTGATATTACAAAATTGTTGTTGAATATTACAAGATGACCGTATACCTCTATTTCTAGTTTATAATGGAAATATTATCGCAATAAATAATGAACCAACAAGTTTGCATCTCAGATATTGACATAGCCTCTATCATGTAACATGTAATAGGCCTACTGTATGATTATTATCATAGTATAGCTTAAGTGCGGCTATGTATGGCTAGTTTAGTAGCTGTACATAATAGAGTGCCTGTCATCTTAAGAGTAAAACTGAGTCCAAAATACATGAGCCCCTTATCTACCCTCCCTAGTTGTCAGGTATGCCTTCCCAGCATGTTATATGCCACGCACCTCACTGACCTCTTGTCTACCGGAACTAGAATAACAAGATGGCAGTGCTTCCGGTAATGGTTAAATACAAAATGGCGGATGGTGTACATGCAAGGTCCTTACTCTGCCCACTAGTGACACCTGGAGAGTAGCGAGAGAACTACAATGCATTGAATATACACATTATCCTTTTTGGAACATGTTTGATTGGATATACCTATAATGGTTTATGCAGTAGTAATAGTGTGTCTGACTACCACTGAAGTAATGATACACCCTGAGTCTGATCATATAATGAACTATATGAATCAAATGTTTCGCGATAACCATATGTACCTGATATCTGTGATAAGCTTTGAATGATAGGGGACCTAGCAGAAGTAAGGCAATGCGCCTAAGCTAGGATGATGCATCTACTTTAGTATTTGTTATCTTTTACCCAATAAAACACTTAAAAGAAAAAAAATTGCATATAGATATACCGAGCAAAGAAAGATCTACTTTCACTTGATTAATGTCCAGTAGCAGAACAAGGAGCTATTCAAGTATGACGTCATTGATTAAGGGGCCAAGGGGTATTATATATATAGAAATTATGACTATTCCTATACTAAATTATGACAAATTGAGTGGAGGTGCTGGGAAAACCTGAAAAGTGATGACGTCATACTTAAATGGCTCCCAAACAGAATGTTCCCTCTTCAATTAGTATTCGAGCAGACATCTTGTATTTTACTGACTAACATATCATGATTTTGACGACTGATGTTGGATAGAAAAAAAAATGGCTAGATCTGCATAGCATGACTCGCGTGAGTTCTAATTGCATTATGAGGGAATGATAATACCAAGTTTGCTACTCCAGATACCTCAGCCTGTGGGATTGTGCCATGTTTGTTTAATGTATCGTTTCCTGGTTGGTTCTTCAATGATATACTATGCAGGTGTCACATACAGCAGCAAGGTCTGAGATCAAAAGGCCAGAGTCCGATCGGCTGAAACTCTCCTTCAACATAGGCCTGATTAGGTTGTCTATCTTGCACCTTGATAGACCCATCTCTACCAGAATCAGAAGGACAAGATGGCGACACTTCCGGTGGTGGCTGGTAACAAAATAGCAGACACCGTAGTTGTGGATCCCAGTATGTACTGGATATACTCCTGGGGGTTGAGAGGCAATATCATTGATATAAGCCAAGGCCTTCGGCCTTGGCTTATATCAATGATATTGACTTGAGACACCAGGAGTATATCCGACATACAGCCCGCTTTCATAGATTGATTATGTAAAATAGCCTGATTACAGCTCTTTTTCCACACATGTGGCCTAGGAGGATATCCTGTATAACCCTCCTAGGAGGTTATAAGACACAGCACAAACTAAACAGCACTCTTAACTTTGTCTAATGGTACAATACCTCACCAACATAGGCCCTAGTTAGCTAGTTGGCTTTTCTGATATTTCAAGAGAGAAAAAAGAAAAAGAAAAAAGAAAACGGGGGTGCGGGAGCAGAGTCCCCGATTTATACAACAGCAGCACCAACTAAACAGCACTCTTTGCATTGTCTAATGGGACAGTCCCTCACCAACATAGGCCCTAGTTAACAGGTTCAACAACATGTGACTGGTTGGTCCTGCTGCTAGCATACAGGGTAGTTCTTGTTGGGATTGGGACCAATTGGGTTCGAACCCCTCAACGTTTTAAATAACATTACTCATTGAGCTAAAAAGGCAGAAGCACTACATATACTATTGGCTGTTTAGTATCATTACATTAGTCCCAGTGGAGCAGTCTGTTAGCTGTTGGGCTGAATGTTCTGAGGTTGTGGGTACGGATCCTGCTAGATACCCGGGCTCTCAAAGAGAAAAAGAGCTCTTAACTATAACCGCCTCCTAGGGGTGTATATCAACTTATCCCCTAGTGACTCCCCGTGAGCTATTGAGGAACTAGTATTGTGTAACTTAGTTGCGATATTTAAGATGGACTGTAGGTGTCGAACACTTAGTGTTACTTATTTGATAACTTAAGTGAATAAGGCACATTGTAAAATAAATGAGATAATGATGACGATAACAAGATCTGTGCATGGAGAAATAACCTGGTCCCAACTTTAGAGATTCGTTTCGGTCATTCCGAACTTTGTAATTCATCAGATCCTTGAAGTGATTCTTTTCTCAAGTGTTTATTTTAATGGAAATGATAGGAGTGTTAAAAAAAAGTTAATCTTGCTGGATGTAAAGTAATGAATGATTCAACTCACACATGTATGTATTTGATGATTATCATTATAATGAACTACATACTATCATCGCTGTTGATCATTTAATATCAGAATGGCCCAATGAAATCATCGCATATATGACTGAATAAAATTATCACTGAAGTTATAATAATAATAGAACACACTGGACTAATAACATTTCATACCATAATGAATTTTAATTCGTTTTAAACATGATCAACACATCAAGGGTATATAGGAAAATCGTTTATTCTGTGTGCTTTGCATTTTGCTTTGTCTTTGCTAAAAGTAATAACCATTATGTGTCCTGACTGGATAACCCCGGACCTGATACACTGTCCCTTATGGACAGCCTCCATGGCATGGCATGCTATAAATTGTATGTATTCGGTAAATTGGGCATGTTGGCCATTTAAGATTTTCTGTATTCGGAGTATGTTGCTGTGATAAGGCAAATTTATAGATAAACGCCCCTCTATGGAGGACCAAAATACCTGTACTTCCTCTAGTTCATGGACTGGCCAGTAATTCATGGAGACGCGGTAAGAATTGCGTCCATTAAAAATTATAAAGGTTCACCCAGTATCAAAGATGTGTCTTAACAAAAAGATTATCGTAAATATATTTATAAATGTAATTACCATCATGTGTCCCGACTGGATTACCCCTTCTCATGAGGTGTGTTCATGTTTAATTCCCATTAACTAAGTATCATAAGACCTGAATCACCAATCTAATTGGGATACCAAATGCTACTTTAACCTTTTTTTGCTATTCATGCATTTCTGGATTATACTATCATCTACTTCTTCATGTTTGAGTAGCTCGGCGAAGAATGTTGGCATCGGGGTTAGTACATGTCTCACTCCTGAGTATCCATCAGGGCGTAATATGTGCTTAGTATCTTCATGGATACAGCCCGTATAGTTATTGTTAGTATTTTAGTCCAAATCAATCATATGTGACTGGTTGTAATGGTAGATTGTGACCCGCATGCAAAAGTGCTATTTCATGGGCACACTCCAACTTTATAGCCTTAAGACGAATCAGTTTCAACCTATCAGCTGGGCAAATTAACATGTAGATTAACCTTATTTGGATGGATGTTTTTAATTGACAGAGTTTAGCCTCTTAGGTCAACTACAACTGGTTCTAGGGGTTCTCCACCTGGAATTGTTGCCTGAATTTTCCCCTAGAAATTCTCCCACCCAGAGTTTTCCCCCCTACCTTCATTAATTAGATTTTTGACCAGGTTGCCATTTCAGATGATTGTTTGCCTTCAGTATTATTGGGAATAGAAAGTACTATTGAATGTTTGGGGGTGCGGGGGCTTTGCTCCCGCAACCCCCTTTCATTCCCTCCTCTCCTCTTTTCTACCTTTCTCTAAGACAAAGCCCATGACAGTCTTATCAGATGGAGGATGTTCACAGATAAGATTACCTCTCCTGAAGGGGGGAGGGGGGGAGAAAGCCGCAATAAGGACCCCTGGTGGTGAAATTACGAACTAAAGGGCTCAAGTCTTGGTCTCCAGCTCAGCATACCTTAGGGAAATCCAAATTACAGTAATATTGCAGCATGTGACTATCAATCAATGTTACAATAACATTAAATATACTCTCCTCTATGTGTCTGATACTTTCTAGAGGAATGTGTATGCATGAGAAAGGAGAATTCAACCGGTTCAGTTTAAATTCTGTTTTTTCTGAGTAATTATCGAACTTTGAGCAGTTGATACACATTGTTGTGTTGAAGTCTATTGAACCTGGTATAACTAATACACATAATGGATCATGAAACATGATATATCCTCTGATATAGTTTTCCGATGCAACTGGGCTGACATCCATGGTTTGACAGGTTAGTTCATAATTCTGTTACCATGTGGCAACAACGCGGCGTTTTACCTCCCTCCTTTACCTCAGGTTCACTTTTTGTGTCTATGTGATGAAATACCAAAATGTATAGAGACCAATAACTGGACCTGCGTTATTGACTGCCACGAGGTAAAGAAGAAAGTGAGGCAGGTTTTGGTATTACAAGTAGTGAATCAACTTTGTATCAGAAGTCATACATTTAGAAATAGCTATTATTCTAAAACAATACAGTATGCATATAGGCAAAAATACCTTACAGTTATTAGCCTACCCCTATCTGTGGGAGGTTAAAACGACAAACTCAGGAATTGTGCAAATTCTGTTTCTGCTCCTGACATATCTTTAACATATTATATATAATTGTGTCTCGATTAAAAAGGCAATATATATGATGGTTTTCACTGTCAATGCCAAGAACATGTGATCATATAAACAAGAGTTCTGCTGTAGGAATATACCACACATTTGCTGTAGATTCAGTGAACGAACATAGTTATATGAGCCAAACCAGAATCAGTTTGACAAGACGGTAGCCTGTTCATATTAGGACATATAACATTATCTCTACTGCACCGTGTTGAACCCTTATCTACAGGAACCGGAAGGACAAGATGGCCGCCTCTCCGGTATTGACTACATACAACATGGTGGATCTAATCCTTTATGAGCCCAGTAGAGACATCTAGGGAATTCTATTCAAACTGATCTATACCCATTCTTAAATGTAGTGTACGATATGATCTGCAGGTGGCATCAATACATTCACTGTAGATTTAGTGTATGCACTTAGTCACGCAAATTAAACTAAAGATTGAAAAACTAAAGGCTGATATAACATCTTTCACCCTGAAACACGACAAGTCAGCCAAACAATTATTCAATTTTTTTAGAATAAAATAGATTTAGATTGTACAACTATAGCATGTCATGTTTCTTCGTCATATGACCTTTGTTTTTCCTGTTCAAAGTACTAATGATTTAAGATTTATTTTTCTTTGTGATCTCCACCTCTCTTAGTGTATGGTAGGTGTGCTATAAGTTTATGTAGCTATGAAGGAATATGAAGATGTTTGGAAAATGTATTGACCATAATTCATTACATAATGGAGATGTAAGAGTTCTGTGGGGGCATTATGTCATCTAGATCTTTGGAAGCCTAGGAAACAAGCTCATGCACAATCCACACTATCATGATATGATCATCTGTCTGATAGTTAGCGAATATGTCAGATGAGGTGACCATGAGGTGATCATGAGCTACCACCCAACCCATTGGCCCTATCTTGGGAATGATCTGTGAAAAAGAAACGCTCAACTCCATTTGGATATAAATTATGTTCATTTATTACAACATGATATTTACAATGATGTGTTCATGAATGGGATTGGCTCGGCAAGAATATATCTTAACAGTGATGATATGTATGTTTATCTAAAATACAATGATGCCATGATGAGAGTAACACCAAGTACGGTATTTCTCCTTCCTGACACACACATACCATGAGTCACTCAGTTTTGATCACTGATTTTATGATTAAATGTATGAAAGCAGGTAGAATATTAAGCAACCATGGTTGGGAATGAAAGTGTACATCTTCCTCTAGAATCCAATGAAAGCAGTGTATATATTTAGCATAGATATGTAGGTGTTTGTCAGTGTGTTAAATCTAGGATATATTGTGTCAGTTTTGTACTGGAATTAGGGAAGCAGGTGGGAAATTAGTTTTACCAATGCCTCTATAATGAGGATGTGCCTACCTATAGGTGATGTATGCAGGTATTAGATCAACCCCCACATCTAAAAGAACTGTTAAGGTATGCTGTTTATAGTTTCTAGAAATTGAATATGTGGTTTCACCCAGAGTCGGACATCAATTTTACCATGAGTCGGACATTAATAACAAAACATTCCCCTGAGAATTATTCAAACTATGAGCAATATACTATTACATAATTGACAGAAATCGGGTTCAAAACATGTAGCCGTGCAGTTAAGCCGAAGGATTGTTCATTTTGTGATAAAGGCATGGAATTTCTACCACAGAATCTAGACATCTCAGGGAACATTTTAAGAGATAGAAGCACCCTGAGCTCCTTCTATAACCAAGATGTCCGCCATCTGAACATAAAGTACCTGGGAAAGGACAACCAGACACTTCTTAGTGGATTTCCAAAAGTGAAACATCAATGCATAGATTTGAGAGGGTGGGAAACTCAAAAAAGAGGCTCAAAACATATTTTGGTAAACATCTGTCAACAAAATAGTTCCCATAGCAACCAGCATAGCTACCAAACATATTAAAAACAGTGAATTTAGCAATTCTTATTGGATCTTTTTGTGAAACATTATCATACAAAGGTTTCCGGGATGTGATGTGATAAGGGATGTAGCTCAGTGGTAGGGCAATTGCTTGGCAGGTGCAATGCCCCAGGTTCGAGTCCCGGTGTCTCTAAAACATCATTTTCAGAGAAACTGTGTCCCTCACACTAGCGGAGACACCAAGCACACTCAGGGTAATGTCGGCTAGACGACAGGGGAAAAAAGATTTTGGTAAATATCTATCAACAAAATGGTTCCCATAGCAACCAGCATGCCCACTGAAGGTATTGAAAACCATATATTAAGCAATTCTTATTGGATTGTTTTCTGAAACACTATCATACAAGGGTTGCCTGGATATGATGTGACAGGGGATGTAGTTCAGTGGTAGAGTAATCACTTGGCAAGTGAAAGGCCTCAGGTTTGAGTCCTTGTGTTCCAAAACATCATATTTCTGAGTTATTGTATCACCCACATTGTAATATGCAAAATTAAAAACAATTATTTAACCACTATGAAACCAAATGCATAGAAAGACTCATTCCCTTTAAGAAATATTACATTTACATATGCACCTTTCAGAGATAGCAGTCTAAGAGCCTCCAGCATAATGCAGTGCATTTGAGGGAAGCCTTTTGACGCTGATATTACCAGTACATTCAGTACTTTCTTGCATCCTCAGTGAATAAGTTCATAGCATGATTTAGACAGTTGCTTATTGTAGTTTTATCCACAGTGGGTGCCATCCAAGTGTGTCCCATTGCCAACCCCACTCAGACAGATCTGGCAATTCAGGATTGGAGTGCTATGCTTTGATCCAAATGTTAACTTGGACATTTTTTTCTGGCAAGCCATTAACTGCTGGTCTTGAAAATGGTAATTTGGGCCTTGACCACCGCCCTATGCCATGAGAATATGCAAATAGACATAGAGGTAATGCCCTGGGCTAGTGGCCAAGGAGTGAAATATGATGCATTGGATATGGGGACTTCTTCGGCACATTCACAGCATCTAGTAATATGCAATTCAAGATGTCTGCCTTGACACCAGGCTGGAGCTTACCATTTGATACCAGTGCTGGTCATGCTAAATGGTTTAAATAGGGGACGAATGGGTCAAGATCTCCATTGCATGTTTAGCAACTATATACAGTCAATATACCTGTCAAAATATACCTGTCATTCCTAAGTGCTTTTAGTTTCATCTTTGGTTCGATTTAAGTCTTCATGGGAGATGTTTTGAAAAATGGCAGCTTGTTTTTCTTGATTGTTTTCAATTTGTGTGGATTTTCTAGCCTGTCCTTAACAAACTACTTGTACATTTCTTAACCAATATCCTTGATGCTCCGAAGTGTGTTGCACACAATGTCATCCATAATCATAATGTCTCTTATGTCAATAACCAGGTCTTTGCTTTGTTGCATGAATAGATTACCAATATCTTGCATTGCCCGTGTTAATTCATAAACATCCCTGTGCAATGCATTTTGAGCGGATAGCTTATCATGCTGTGCATGACCTTCACCTTCTGGCAGGCGTGGTTGCAGCTGCTGAAATTCTGCTATTAGTTTTTTTGGGCCACCATCCAGTTTCTCAGAGCTGCAGGACTTTCTGTCAGTCTGACTGCACCACAGAAACTCTTGGTGAAAGCATTATTCTTTGCATGACACTGATCCAGTGCCATTGAAGAGAATATGCTTTGTGCCTTGTTGACAGCATATTTGCCAGACTGAAAGTCAGCGCCATTAGCAGGGTGCGGCCTATGACAAATACGCTATTGACAGTTCGAACTGTCAATAGTGGAAATTATTTCTCTTATTGACAGTTCACACTGTCAACAGTGGAAATTATTCCTGTTATTGACAGTTCCTCATGCGAACTGTCAATAGTGGAATATTTCTGTCTTATTGACACTTCCCATTGACATTGGAGTCAAAAGTCGTTTTTTCTTTGGCAAAAGTGTTTTTTTCACCAAAATCGGTTTTACCCCCCAAAATCGGTTTCGGACCCAAAATGGGTTTGGAACCCAAAAACAGTTTTAGACCCAAAATCGGTCTTGTAGCCAAAATCGATTTTGTCCCCAAATTGGTCAAAATCGGTTTTGTCCCCAAAGTTGGTCAAAATCGGTTTTGTCTCCAAAATCGGTTTTGTCTCCAAAATCGGTTTTGTCTCCAAAATCGGTTTTGTCTCCAAAATCAGTCAAAATCGGTTTTGTCTTCAAATCGGTCAAAATCGGTATTGTCTCCAAAATTGGTCAAAATCGGTTTACCACCAAAATCAACTTTTCCACCAAAATCGACTTTTCCACCAAAATCGACTTTTCCACCAAAACCGACTTTTCCACCAAAATCGGTTTACCACCAAAATCAACTTTTCCACCAAAATCGACTTTTCCACCAAAATCGGTTTACCACCAAAATCGACTTTTCCACCAAAATCGACTTTTCAACCAAAAACAGATTTTCCCCAGATAAGGAACTGTCAATAAGAGAGAAAATTCCCACTATTGACAGTTCAGTGAAGAACTGTCAGTAATGCTATAATTTACCACTATTGACAGTTCAAACTGTCAATAGTGGAAAACTTCCCCACTATTGACAGTGTCAACTGTCAATAAGAGGAAAGTTTTCCACTAGGGACAGTTTGAACTGTCAATAGCTGGCCCAAGGTGGGCCGGCTATTGACAGTGCAAACTGTCAATAGTAGAAATCAATCTTCTTATTGACAGTTTGAACTGTCAATAACAGCATAGAATTCCCCTATTGACAGTTCAAACTGTCAATACCAGGATATAATTCCCTTATTGACAGTTCACACTGTCAATAGTGGGATATTTTTCTCTTATTGACAGTTCCTTTTTGGAAGTGTCAATAAGAGAATCTTTTTTCCCTTATTGACAGTTCAAACTGTCAATAAGGGAATAATATCCTGGTATTGACAGTTTGAACTGTCAATAAGGGAATTTTGTTCGGTTATTGACAGTTCGAACTGTCAATAGTCACGGCCTTCTTATGAAGAGCGGCCATATCACAAATATAAATGGACACAGATCCTGAATAGTGTATGTGGTCAACAGAAACATCCAAGGAACAATTTTCACTTATGACTCTTTGTGCACATAATTTGAAACACTTTTTCACGTTGCATATGACAGTCTGCTTGCCATGGAAACACTCTCCATAAAGGTTCAGGGAAATTATCAAATTGATACACAACATGGCACATAGAATCTGAAACAGGTGTTGATTTTGCATTTTTCAGTACGGTTGTCATGTTAAGTGTTTTCCTATAAAGTAATATATATGAATAAAGTCACTTGTGCTGGTGATCCACCAACTTGTCATAATCAAAAGTATTCTACTCTCCCGGTAATTTAATTACTCATCAAATAAAAATTGCCAAGTGACGTTTTGATTTTTCTTCCCGGGCAAATATAATGGTTGCTAGGAAAACATATTTTCCAATGATTAATGATGGAATTGGGACCCTAACCACCTCCACGTCCTGGTATAATGGTGTGGTGTATAAACATACATGTAAGTAACTGATATCCTTCTTGTATGAGGAGTTATCATAGGCATATACAGTGAGTCCGCTGTATAGGATATTAAACTGGGTCTATGTGTCATTATGAATAGAAGCAGGACATAATTCTGATGGAATAGAGGTATCATAATGCTGGTGTTACTTGGACAAACCTTCTACATAGTTTACCTCTTGGCATGACAAAGGTGTTTAAGATACTCATCTCCCAGTATTTTCTATATAATATAGTCCACAGTAGCCACTGGTCAGCCCTAAGTTAAATGTGGTATAGATGCGCCACCACAGAGTAGATGTAATATATCTTGATCATGAGATTAATATGGGTGCCTGTGGCAACAGAAAATTAAGATTTCCGCCGTATTTCTTTATCAAAACAGTGGTGGTGGTGCGGGGGGGGGGGGTAACGTAAGACTTCATATGAAATCTTTGTATCAGTCGTCTGACTTTAGGTCAAATTTGCACCTTTGAATTGTCAAATTACTTCACATGGATATTTCATTAAAGTAAAGAATATTGTTAATAGTGCATGAGGAGGAAACTCCCTTCTTTCGACTGTTAGATTTAAGTGGGCATTAGACAATGGTGGGCTATATTTTTCCTAGAATGAGAAGGGGTGAGATTTAAACTGAAAATGAACTTTTGGAAGTGGTGAATCTGCCCTACTGTAAAACCTCGCGTATTAGCCGCACCCCTAACTTTGACAAATCATATAAGCCTCAGAGGAGAAAATTCCTTATTCAGTACTGTGCTATACACATAAAAAACTCTCGTATAAGCCGCACCCTATATAGGCATGTTTTGTATCAAAAGAAAGCTGAGTCTGATTCGGGTACAAACTTGTACAATCTTGTACGCGAGGTTTTACTGTACTGGTTATACACAGCACATTGAGAGTATAAAGGTGCATACTTGTATTATCATTCTGCACACTGTGATGACTAATGTTCTGCCAGCAAACACCCAGAAGTACAAACTATTCATCAGTATTACAATCAAGAACCCCAACGCAGATATTGCTATTATCAAAAAACCTATAATGTCCCCTACATGAAAGATACCTGTGATTAACAGCCCCAATAGGTTTTCTGCTATACACACCCCATATTCCATGGCTGTATCTAAAATTCCTATTTCCAGTGGGACAACAAAACCCGCCACAAAATATGAAGTGCACACTGCAATGAGTGCAAGACTTGCTATCATAAAGGCGAACAGAGCCAGGCCACCAAGGCGGTTACAGGATTGCACGATGGTATCTTGTCCGAAGTAGAGAATGGGTATGAGTCCAAAGATAACAGCCATCAGTCTAAGTAGCACAGGTATCAGTCTCTTTATATTTCCTTGGGCAAATGTTGACCATTTATTTCTGGAGAAAGAGAATAGAGAAGTGCCTATGAAGTAATGACATTGGGTGAATAGGTTTCAGCATTGTGAATATGTTTAAGCATTGTAAGCAGGTGTAGTGACTAATTTTCATGGTAAATAGTGTGAGTTGTTGTAGTAAGGGGGCGGTAGCAACGCCTCAGAAATAAACACATTAAATTCAGATATCATTCTTCCTCAGCCAGTGATAAATCAAATAGAAATAAAAATGTGAAAAGCTAAGTGTAGATTCTTTCCTGTAGTAGTAAGCCCGGCCACACTATGCCATTTTGAGCACATCCGACCCGACCAGACCCGACAATCAGATGAATTTACCTGGCGGGTCTGATAGAGTTGTGTATGCCAAACTCTTCCGACTGTCGTGTCAGGCTGGGTCGGATCATGTCAGGTCGGGCAAAATCATGTAGGTGGTGCTTTACCCAGTCTTTGCGAAAACATGCAGGACAGTGGCAATGTCCTTCTAAAATGCCACCGGTCCAGCAAATTTACAAGTGTAGCAGGACCAAATGTCCAGTCACATGTTGCGCTTTTCCAAACTAGAAGAATTCTGTTGGGTTTCTAAAGCTGAAATATGTATGTCAATATACTGTGTGGAACTATCCATCTATCCTGATTTGGCCATAAATGATTACAAATAAATTGTATTTTTAATGGACAAAATGCTTTTATACTTAAATGCAGAAACCATCAAATAGGTGGCTATCCAGTCCTCCAAAAATGTAGCCTGTCCTTCAACATTGAAAAGGTTTTCGCAAAGACTGTTTACCTTTCTGGTGTTGGGTTAATCCCAGTATTTCCCCCAGCTGCTGGTGAGTCGGTATAGAGTTGTGTGAGGTACTCATGGAGGATGTTCGTCCTGTGGTCGGCGGGTATCAGGTCCACACTCTGTACAGTGTACTTCTTGTTACAGACAGGACAGTTTAATGTGAGGTCCTGGTCTTCACGAGCCTTGTACAGACATTGTGAACAGAATGAGTGGTGGCATGGCAGGATGCGCGGGTCCACCATCTCTTTGAAACACAGCGAGCAGTCCAGGAGTCGTTTGATGGCCTCCATAACTCCTCAGTGGTTCTGCAAAGTAGAAATATCTTGAATTTTGTGCTGTGTTACATGGACCTTGGGCTATAGAACTTCAAACTGCAGTTTTACATTGACTGTGTGCTAGAGAACTTTAAACTGCAGTGGTACATGGACAGGGTGCTATAAAACTTAACACTGTAGTACTACATACACCTTGGGCTATAGAACTTAAAACCGCGGTGTTACGTGGACCTTGGGCTATTTAATTTCAAACTGTAGCGGTACATTGGCTGTGTGCTATAGAAATTCAAACTGTAGTGTTACATGGACCTTGGGCTATAGAACTTAAAACTGTAGTGTTGCATAGACCTTGGCCTATAGAACTCAAAGCTGTAGTGTTGCATGGACCTTGGGTTATAGAACTTAAAACTGTAGTGTTACATGGACCTTGGGCTATATAATTTCAAACCATGGTATTACATGGACTGTGTGCTATAGAACTTCAAACTGTAGTGGTACATGGACTTTGGGCTATAGAACTTGGACTTGTTCCCACAACTGTGTGTACACCGACACCAGTAACTTTGTGAGATCTTGGCTCTGCTCTCACAACTTAGCTTGGTCCTAGCAAGCTATGGGGAATGGATGTCTGGTACCCACCTAAATCTCAGGAGGAATTCGGAGGACAGAACCACTATGGCCGCGCTTACGGAGCCAGCAGAATTATCGCTACATAACTTCAAACTGCCTTACTGTGTTACCTTGGTCCATAGAACATCAGACTGCAGTGTAATTATGGGTGTAGGGTATTACGTGAACAATAGGAAATAAACGTATGAATTCAAAATGATCAGTGTATGAGCGAAATCACGATATCATCTAATGAACGCCTCAGTTCATAAGGTTTGATCCACTAACAAGATATAAGCATTCTGCCATAGTGTACTTACATGTAATAACAAACGATCCAACCACTCTAATACTGCTTCCTGGATGAGTGAAGCAGATATCTTGGTGAGGAGCCATGTGTGGCCCTTAGGCCAAATTTAAAAAAGGGTGTGTTTCAGCCAACCTGACCCTATATTTCTAAAAGGACCGACCCTGGCTTTTCTTTTTGTGTAAACTCTTATTTTCCTATTTTTTTTGCAATTCTTTGGTCAAGAATATTGAGCTAACCTTAGTGGCCTCAATAGTAGTTTGCCTTCAGTGCCTTCAGAGGAATATCCAACAATTTCTTGATATCTATTTTTAGTCAAGAAATTCTAATGAGTGACAATCATTGTGCCAATAGACTACTCATTAATTGTACTCTAAAGATGTAAAAAGAAAACAAAACAAAACAAATTCAACCTACCTATCCTAAAACTTCGGACCATGTTGCCTGAAACACACGTCTTTCTTTTGGCCTAATCTTTGTGTACTAGGCTCTGGGCATTATTAGAATCCTATCTATTGATTTATGGATATAGTTTAGTCAGCTGGCTGAAGTCCATTTGACTTCTTAGATAAATGCCACTTGAGTCAGGTTAAAGTCCAAGTTGGTAGGTAGGAATGGCCTCCTGACTGTATTATAGGGAGTAGTTAGAAACAACACAACAAACAGGGCCGACATCTATATACATGTAAGTATGAGTTGAGTTTTGAGTTTGAACTTTTTTTATTTGGCAAAGATTTATCATAAGTACACTGGGCGTTTTTCCATAAAATGCCAAAAAAGGAGAGAAATGATACAGTATTTATAGGCTTATGGTCAATATGAGTGTTTGTCGGTTTACTGTGATTATCTTTAAACCATGGTAGGATCGAGTGGTATTAGGTCTCTGTCTGTTAAAGAGACAAGGAAAGCCTGCTTGCTGACTTTGTGTATGATTATATATACATTCCTAGGCATGCAATAGAAAATATGTTGGCCTATGGTTAGAAATGCTCTTGCAAGGTGGCAACCAGGTATGGAACCCCCTTACATTTAGCCCCATGTTAGCCCCTCTCCCTCCGAAGTAATACCCTACATACTATAAAGCCACTTTCTGTCGAGATTTTTGTAGGGAGGGACGAATATGTATAAGAGATGTATATGGGGTAGATGTTTCCTTATCAGTATGAATAGATAATGATAAATCTAGAAATTGAATATGCTGTACATGTCTCGGAAGATTTTAGGAATAAATTCAAATTATCTTTAGCTGTATTGTGTAAGAATAGTGTTCAAAGTCTCCAATCTTTTAACTGTAGAAAGACTGTTCAAATCATTTGATACGTCAAGGATTTTGGGGTATTTAACCTATCAAAACATGCAAAAACATATTGAGAGGATTGAGGGTATAATGTCAAAAATCAGGGTATAACGTGCTTGCTCTAAATACCTGTGGTCCTTGAAAGCCAGATGGTCAGTTTTATTGTATTCAAAATGTAGCATAACAGTTATTGATATTTATCAAATTTTCGAGGTGCCCTAATAGCTCTTTATATAGAACCATAATTTTATATGCACCTGGATATTCAATAGGGCCTCATTTTGATGCATTTAAGCTATTGAGCACAGCGACCAGCGCAGCAGGTTCACATTCAACATGCAAGCCCCTGAACAAGCAGAGGTACATATAGATTCCAGCCAATGGTATTTATTAGAAAGTCCTCATTCTCCCCATTTCCAGGCCCACATTGACATTATGGAGAACATCCGGAGGCTGGTGGACTGCTCAGTGTGCCTGGATGAGATGGAGGACCCCCGCATCCTGCCGTGCCATCACTCCTTCTGTCTACGATGTCTGCGGGGACTTCACACCGACGGGCGTTTACTGAAGTGTCCAAACTGTAATGTGCTGTACCAGGTTAACAATACAGACATGCTGCCTACCGATAACAAGACTAATATCCTGCATGAGTGCCTTATTGGTATGGGCGTCTCTCCTCAACCGACTAGAGGTCTACCCCTGGCTGCACTGCTAGGCAGATGGTAAATTGTCATTTAAGACCACTCAAAAAGTTGTTTGTCATCACCCGGCAGTGAGAAATATTTCTAAATTTAAAATCTTTTATTCTTATTACTGGGGGCTGAAATAAAGAGGGAAATTAAAATGTTCACATTCTAGTAGTTTAGAGTTTATTGATACACAAAAAGTTGTTATAAATAATGCAAGTTATTCCTAGCTCTCCGCATTATTGATAGTATACGCTTCAATTTGATAACAAATATGCCCATATTCGACCACTTTCTCTTTAACATATTTTTCAATAAAAATCAAAAAACGAAAAAACGTTTCCCCAAAATTCCTATTTTTATTATGCGCGGTGATGAGAAACAACTCTTTTTTTGAGCGGCTTAACATCTTTTGAAAAATATAATTAGCCATAAGGATGCACATATTCCCTCACTAACCAAAAACAAATAACTATTGTTATCATATTATGAATAAGAAACGGTCATTATATGGATCATAATAGATTTCTAAAAAAGATTCATGCCCAGATATATATATGATTCAGAAAACGTCTAATATCATTCTTGTTCTCCTGTACTAGGAATGCAAAGGACCCGGCTACTCAATTGAGGACCAAGATATACAGACTTGTCCTGCTAGTAGTGTTGGCAACATTAACGGCGATATGTACACTGTACTTTATGAAGGACCTCCTAATACAATACATGACCACACTGTGTGTACAAGGCCTCCTGTTCTGCAGCAACAATATTGTAATAATCACATACTTTACGTTGTGCGCTGTCTACTTTGAACGACCGGCTATCGTCAGATTTATCACCAAAGTTGTCAACTCTGGATCACATTGGAGAGTAAAGGCCATAGATGTGATCCATACTGCACTAGTTCTTGTTATATTTGTGCTCCTGGTAGCTGTAGTGTGTGTGTGGTTTCTGTCAGCAGTGGGGGTGTTCCTCATGTGTGTTGCCTACAGTCCTTATGTCATATACCTTACTGTATATAACACTGTAACAGGACTCATGTACTTGGCAATGTCCATGATACACAGGATTGTAAGTCTTGTTTATTTCCTTAAATCTGTGCTGCTTTTCACCATTGATATAGCCAGGAGGGCACTAGAATATGTATACTAGAGATCTTAAAGATGCCTGGACTTGTATACCATATTTTTGTTAAATATTTATATCCTGTTGTTATCTAATACCAATGCGTACATACATATAAATAAATTGTCAGCTCCAGATATGTTTTGAATAGCCTCGGACCTTGTACCTATTTGCATGACCCATATCCAATTTGAACTTGGTGAAATTATACTCAGCAACCTTTACATTGGTAACGATAAGACATGAAAGTTAAATAAATATATTCTGAAAAATGGGATTTCCCCCATGCCCAACTTTTTTTTTTGATTTGGGGAATTTTTCTTGTGTAAAATATTTAATTTTTCTAAAAAAAGCGAATGTTTTGGCCATCAAGAGCAAGCTCAACCACCTAAACGATTGCCTGACCTGCAGAAATTGCTTTTAAACATAAGCCTTTAACAATTTCATGATATTCCTAGGTGCTGTAAAAATCAATGAGTCGCCCTGATGATCAGTGAGTCAATGTGGTGATTCACGACGCATTCTAGGTACTTCAAACAAAACTGATCAATTTTCTTACCTAGGAAACTTTACAAGAAGCAATTTTATGATATTCCTGGATACTATGAGAAATAGCGAGTCATCCAGATGACCTGTGAGTCAATGTTGCAATTCCCGACTCGATCATTCTCCAGGTACTCTATATAGAAAAATATAAATAAATAAATCGACCTACCTACCCGAACCTTTTTGGACTGTGTTGCCTGAAACACACATTTTATTTTGACTTGAGGTAAGGCTAGCACTCAAGTAGATATATTATATCTATGATAGGCAGGCTAGCCTAGATTTAGGTCGGAGGCTGTCTGGTCTGGCATCTGGCTGAAGTAGACTTACGGATGATGCATTTAAATAATTGATTTTGAGATATGTTAGGGTCACACTTGATCATTTTTTAACAACAAGGGTAGGGGGTGGATTTTTTACCCCACAGGTTGGAAATCAACACCCCACCAACAAGGGTCAAAAATGTTGACAACCCTCCAAGAAGGGTCAACATATTTTTGCCCACCCACCAAACCCACCAATCCCCCCCTCCTCCGTTGTCAAAAAGTGACCTCTTAGGGTAGAATATGTGTAGCTATATTGTACTAGCCCCCTCAGGTCGTAATACCTCATTCTATTCTAGGCATACTTTCAAGTTTTGGGATTTTATTTTTATAGTTTATTTGTTGTAGATTTAGCATACACACATAGCCATCTGAACCATACTGAGGGCAGTTTGATAAGACAGTAACGTGTTCAAGTCAGAACAGATAAAATCTGAACATTATCTCTGCTCCACCGTGTTGAACTCTTATCTACAGGAACCGGAAGGACAAGATGACTGCCTTTCCAGTATTGACCAGAAAGAAGATGCTTGATTTGTCCTTTATGAGCCCAGTAGTGCCACCTAGGGAATTTTGCTAGAACTAATTCATACTTAATATTCAATTTACTGCAAGATACCGGCTGTAGGTGGCAGCACTGTGTGGATATTATATGTACACAGACAGCTGTCTACGGTGATCTGTCTGAACGACAGGTTTCTCCCCGAGTGAGACATTGGGTGAGATCATACCAGTCGCAGCCAAGTGTGATACACCCAATGTCCCACGAGTGGAGAAACCAGGAGTTTAGACTGATTTATGATGGAGAATGGAGCCGTGGAGAATGAGATCCAGTTTCTCTAAGGGGGGGGGGGGGGCGGGAAACAGCCCTTCCCATACAAAACAATGGTGAGGTTCTATCTCCATATGAAATAAAGTGGTAGAAAGTAATTTTCCTTATTATTTGTGGTCAATACACTTTGATCATTGATTAAAACACCACTCATGAAATTAGTTTATTTTAAAATTCAGCCTTCTTGTGTCATTGATAATGGAAGGGGCGTATATTTAATATACAATGAATTTAATATATCTGTTGAGTGTAGAGATTAGAATCATTTGATCATTGCTTTCAAAGGTAAACTAATTATATTCAGCTGTCATTTTTTTTTATTTGTAATCAGAATGGTCACTCTAAATATTCGCACATGACTTTGAAAAAAAAATCATTGAGCCCTGTTAGTATCAATGGATAACAACTATATGGTTTTCTGACAACATCGTGAAAATAATTCTATTTGAAGCACATCAGAAACCACAAATTGGAAAATACATTTTTCCAAGTTAATTCACACACACTTTGCCCCTAAAGCAAGTGCTTCATGCAGTTTGTTTTTGGCTTAAAGCCTGAAGGTCTGGCATCGTTTCATTAGGCTCCAATGACTTTCTGTTTTTGTCAACATTTGGTTTTGAGATATAGTTTATACAGAAATCAGAAGATACCGAGTTATATTATCTACTAATCACATTCAAACTATATATGTACGTGTAGTCCATAATGGTATTATCTTAATGATGGGTAAGGAACTAATTTGGGGATTTTTATTTTTCATTTTTTTCAACATAATTGTGCTCATAATGTTCATATGAATATGTGTCTGGCTTTTTAAATCATTCTGATACTTGTAAATGCATAAACTATACAAAAGACTAGGTCAAGGGACCCCTTTCTGTAATAGAGTCGGGTCCCATGACATATTCTGACCATGATTTGATCTACTTTTTAAGGATTTATATGTGTCAGAATGATTAAAAAAGCTACACACATACACAAATATGTTTAGAAAATGTGAAATTAAAATTGACCCCCAAATTAGCTCCTAACCCATATTTAACACTGCATAAGCCTACAGCTTGCTGGTTCTCCTGTTGACTCTAGGAGTGCCTCCCTCCCCTCTGTACTCCACCACTGCTGTGTGGGTGTCGGTACTGTACCCATTGGTGGCCATACACATGTAATAGTCTAGTGAATTAAGGGAAATATACTTTATTTCTGGATAAAAGTACCAAAGTTGGTTTATAGGTAGATAAATATATGTTATTGAATATTTTTCCTTGCTCCAAGCAAAAAGTGTCCTGCAACACTATTTTTGGGTCATTTTCCTGAAAAATATGAAAGATGACAATAATAATTTTATAAGTTAATCTTTTGCAGGTTTCTAGCATTGAGACCTAATAATATTGCCATAATAGACATTAATTGTCATAAATATGAAAGAATCAGCCCCCAAAAAGTGCAATATGGGTGCAAAATTAAAGCTGAAAGGCAAAACTAATTGTGGCTTGATGCTTTCATTTTAATTACTTTCACAAGCTGTCAATAGTACTTTTTTAACCGCTCATATATTTTAAGGGTAATTCTATGTGTTTTCATGTATGTTACACCCTGTTAGGTTACAAAATTGGTAGTAGTAGGATTATCTAGGGGAGATATGTGATCAATCTATATGGAATGGGTATTGCAGCAGAACACCGCAAACGAAGGGCTGCAGCCACCACAAGTAAACTGCAGTTGTCACACTGGGGGGTTTGGGGGCATGCCCCCTCAAGACAATTTTGAATTTATAGCCTTCAAATAGTCCATTCCTATGAATTTTGCATACACTTTATGAAAGGTCTGACCTACATCTAGCCTCTCACATTTGGTTTGGGATTTCTTTGGAGGGAGAGATCCTTTGGAAAAATACTTTTGTCACCTGAAGGCATGCCCCCCACCTATAACATATATTTGAACATTGAGAAGGAGGGAGTGGCATTGAGGGGAAAGAAGGGGTGCGGTTGGAGAGCTTAACTGAACTTGTGGACCTTTTATTAAAAATTTAAGGTCACATATAAAGTTGCAAGCAGGGTACAGCAAGCTTGGTACCCACAGGCTATTTTCGAGATCTAGAGGCAAAAGGGTTTTCTGGTGGGTTCTGAGAGCTGTATAGATTCATTTGCAGCCAGCAGTCAGGGGTTGTTCTGGTTGATTTTTCTTTCAAAAAGGAAGACTGTGAATCCACACTCTTTTGTTTTGCATCCTATTTCCTGAATGTCCTTTTTTTCTAATGCTTCCCTTTCCCTCCAACTGCTTCCCTCTCCCTAGGCTTGAGTACACAGAGGTCGTAGAGGGAGGAGAGGCCACAAGGGTAGGCCAGGGCATGGGAGGGGATCTGGAGGGGAGGAGAGTGGACATGGAATGGAAGGTGAGGTTGAGGGATATTGGAGGTGTATGGTAGGGGAGGGACCACGTCCCCCCTCCATCTTCAAGAAATCCCTCAGCCCACAGCATGCCCCCCTCCCACACCTGAGAAGAGGAATGGGGGAGGGGGGGGGGGTGGCAGAAGGCGTGACAATGCCCCTGCTCTCCGGGAAATATGGAAATAACCTGGTACAGGATCTATGTAAAATATAGCAAATTTTTCTGCACGTTTTGTCAAAATCAGTTCTCAAACATGAGTTAAATGTATAACTGAAAACAGTTAATAAGCTTTAAATGCACTATGTCCCACAATAAATAGAGAACACTTGCACCAACGATTATTTAGAAGAGAATATTCTACATTAAAAGTACCCTATTTTGTGGCCTATTTTTCACTCTTTTGCTATCACTGTGCCCCCTGGTGGGCAAAACTAGAACTGCCCCCCCCCCCAGTCACATTTTCCCCCACCTGCTCAGAAATATATGAATCCCCCCCTCCAGGAAGATACTATCTACTCCCCTGAAATACTTTTCTTAAATTAAGAGCTAGTTTTCCAATCTTTCTTTTCATTTCCTTCTCTCCTTTTCCTCCATCTTTCCGCTCCTCTCTCTTTTTTTGTGTTGGGGCTGGGGGCAGTCCTGTTGCATCCCCCCCTCCTTCCCCCTGAATCAGCCTTTTTTCAAATCAAAAGAAACAGCTAAATAAACCTGAAAAATTCTGGTTTCATGTGATCTGACAGTCATCTTTATGAAGGGCAGCCATCTTGAATTTTTAATGGATGATTTAGATTTGGATATTAACCTACATTTATAGTTACCAGTTAAGCATCTTGTATGGTTTCAGCCCTAAATATTTCTATAAAAGTTTACAAATTAAGATTTCCTGTTCATTTCAATGATTTTGGTGATCACATTTCAAAATGGCTGAAAAACGGTGATAGCATGGAAATTTCTTTTGGAGCAAGGAAAAAAGTGAAAGTTCTTGGTTCAAACCATGTGTAAAAAACTTTTGGCACTTTTATCCGGTAATAAAGTATAATGCCAATTCGTTCCCTTAATTCACTAGACTATAAGCCCCACTGTACACCGCCTTCTTGTTACCCGTTAACCCATCCAGGTGTAGGGTCAACGTGCACGCTGTCTTATCCTCTATCATTCTGGTGTCCTAGAATATAGAATAGGTGTATCATCCTAGAATACATCTTGTCAGTCATGTCTAACAGTATCTAGGTATCTTCAAAGGCCAGTGCAAATGGCCTGCTCTGATCTAATCAGATCATCGAGACATCTGACAGAGACACACCATTTACGGCGGACTTGAAGTGGCAATTCTTTTTAAAAGACAGACAGCTCTTATTTAAACAGTGTGGTTATTATCTGTTGGAGTGTTGAATTAAGATTACTTTAGAACTCTAAAGAAAGGGTACCGTTTTATGTTATATTAATCTGCTTCATGTGTAATGCCTTATTCTGATTCATGAAGTGAAAAAATAAGACTTTTTCTGAAAATCATGAATCAACCCTCACAAATCCAAATTTGGTAGGCCAGCGCGTATGAAAAATAGTGAAATTCATACAATAACAGCATACATACGTCATAACATAAAAGCGTTTTCCCATCCCTCTGCCAGGTCACATTGGGTGGAGTGCTGGGGTCTGAGGTGGCTCTACACACTAAGACAACATCAGTAGTATTGGCGTCGATAAGCTGGTTGACAGGTCTCTTCGTCAATATTGTTTTCTCTGGAAATTGACACACATAAATGACAATAAGAATGGACCTGTTTTATACATTTTTTTGTGAATTATCTTTATCTTACCAGAAAATGTTTTGGATTGAACGATTTAGCCTCAACAAGAAATGAGGTTATAAATGTTTGAATATAGTTGTCAACCAAATTCAACTTATCTTGCAGTTGGTGATCCACAAGTAGTATAGGGGGAGTCAGCAGGATACACATTTTTATCTAGGTCAGTAGGTCAGTAAATCATGGCTAAGTAGGTCAGTAGGTCATTGCTTAGTAGGTCAATGATATGCATGACATGAGTTTAAGTAGGTCACCATATGAACATGTTTGAACATGTAACCTCATTAACTATTCATTCTCATTATGAATGCAATTAGGTCACATTTTAGATATGTTTGAACATGTAGCCTAATTAATTAGTCATGCCACACTTTAGTTATGTAGGATAGAGATGGATATGAAGTTAGGTTGGATAGAGCATTATATTTTGATTAGATATTAATGACATAGAATATATATTGTATTTGATATGAAGTCACTATATGGTACAGTATTCAAAGTAAAAGGGGTTGATCTGTTTCGACATGCTTGAAAGAGGCACATCAATATATATTTGGCTGCTTGAGTTTGAGACATGTCTGGACATGTTTTACATCAAAGATGAGTTTAAGTAGGTCACCATATCAACATGTTTGAACATGTAGCTTCATTAATTATTCATGTCACAGTTTTAAAATGTTAATGTTATGCATAACATGGATATTTGGCAAGTGACCAAAGTGAAAGCTCATTATGAATTCATTCAGGTTATCTTTTAGACATGTTTGAACATGTTGCCTCATTAATTATTCATGTCACACTTAAGTTATGTAGGAAGGAGATGGATATGAAGTAGGGCTGGATAGAGCATTATGTTATGATCAGATATTAATTGCATAGAATATATATTGTATTTGATATGAAGTCACCATATAATACAATATTCAATGGAAGAAACGGTTTGGATCTGTTTGGACATGCTTGAAAAAGGCACATCAATATATATTTGGCTGCTTGAGTTTGAGACATGTCTGGACATGTTTCACATCAAAGAGACACTGCTGGCGCCTGTTTGGGCACTATCACATCAAACATATACCAATGGCACCTATCGAGACACATTGTTGGCACCTGTTTGGGTACTGTCATATCAAACAGATGTGGCTGGCACTTGTCCAGACACTTGCTGAAGTCACCATATGGTACGGTTTTCAAAGGAAAAATAGTTTGGCTGTTTGGACATGCTTCAAAGAGGCACATCATTATATATTCAGATGCTTTGCCAACTGAAGATGTTCCTCTGATAGTCATATCATGTGCATGTATACAGAGGGACATGTATACAGTTTTGTCTATTGAATTATAAATCAAAGGTATATATTTGATAATGCTTTATTAAACCTGGTACTGCATATAAGAACTCATATTAGACAGTGGTTAGTTGAGACATGTATTGACACAAATCACATCAAAGAGACCTTGTTGGCACCTGTTTAGGCACGTCTCACATCTAACATATCCTGACACCTGTCCAAGTTCACATCAAAGAATTTTGGTTGGCATCTGTTTGGGTATGTCTGAGATCAAACATATACTGATGGCATCTGTCCAGGTGCACATCAAAGAGTTTTGTTTGGCTCTGCTTTTGGGCACATCTCACATCAACATGAACTTGTTGGCACCACTTTGGCCACATGTTATTTCAAAGGAATTTTAAATTAGACCCTTGATAAACCCATCAATCTTTCCTTGCTGAATATTAAATAAGCCCCCTTGGCTGATAACGGCTCATCCACCTTTTGAGACATAACAGACAGTTATTAATTGATTTTTTTATGCATAAATTCTGTATTTTTGGTGGGTGTTTTTCTATTGAAAGAGCTTTGACCCACATATAAGCAGGATTTATTGAGACACTAACCATCCAGACTTCTGCACACATCCAGTAGAGCAAAAAGGCAGAAGCAATAAACATTCAAACACCATGAACACATTTGCTGCAACATGTCAACCAGCTTATATTGCTGTGAACACTTATGTGAGTATCTTTCTTATTGTAGGTATTATTTTTGACATATATTAATGACACTTTTTAAGTATACAGAATACTGGTTATTATTATATACTGAGTCAATGATGTTAAAAAAGTATATGAGATTTTAATTGGTTCACTTCTTATTAGAAACAGGATGAAGAGAGTTATGAAGATATGGACATTGACCACTCAAATGATACAACTCAGCACCCAATTTGCACTGTTGCCGGCTCCGCAGAAATCAGGGAGAGGTCGCTGCCCATTTCTCTTATGGTGCATGGTTAATCATGAGTCAAGAGAAGGAAGTTTGAAGGAAGCTTCCACATTTCTCCTACCGCTACCCATGGAAAATGTTTTCCAACACCTCAAGTACCAAGCTGAGTCAAAAAGCAGCCCAGGGACAACTTCAGATCCGTCAGAACAACTAGAGCCAGCACCTGCAAAGGCTGTTCTTTAATTCAAGACAGATTTATATTTGTTGACAAGCAACTGGTAAAGCGTGGTGACAGAGATCTTAGGCTAAGCCCATGGCATACCAACAGCATCAACAAGATGCAGAGGGCAGGGTCTCATTACATCATTTTGCCTGATTATGATGCAATCTACCATATTAAAAAGGAATCAGAGGACATCAAGCTGGAGCTCAGCTTATGTAATGACAAAAACTTCTTAAGATTTGAGATATCACTTGGATCTAAGAAGTATGAATTTCCCGCGCCACAACAAAGTACCTGACCATCGAGCCTGACAATGTGCTTTGTAGACATAAGAAAGTGGTTTAACCCATCACACACATATACATGAGGAGCCAAAGCCAGACCTACACTCATGTAGGGAGGGAATTTTACCCATATAGAGAGAGTTCCAGCGTATGCTTGGTGAATGATGGGAGCCAAGAAATCTTCATGACCAAGACATACTCATGTCAATATATAAAATAAGAAAGTAAAATAACTATATATCAAATACTGAACTGTTGAATAAAAAACATTTATCTAATATCATTTTACTTGTTGTCTTTTTATCCACCTATCAAATGCAACAGACTTTGCAAGCAGTAAATCTGCCAGCTGTATCATGGGCACACTGTTACCCTATATGAGGAGGATGGTTCTGACATAATCCCAGCCAAGACTATTTGATTCACTGGTTAATTAATCTAAATAGGTTTAATATGATTATGGGTATGTGATCTATGGATGATTTCATTATTGTAACTTGGTACAATAATTATCAATGTGCTAATTAGTTCCCATAACTTGAGCTATGACTTGATGGAGCATTATATATTTTTTAGGTATTAATTAGAGAGAAGAAATTGTATGTGACATGTAGTCACCATATGGTGCAGTATTTAATGGATTGATTGGTTTGGACATGTTGGGACATCATTATATATTCAGCCACTTGCCAACTTTGTTTGCCAACTGAACATGTTCTTTCAGCAGGCATAGTGTCAGGTTAGGTCATCAATCATTCCTGCTGTATATTAAATGAGTGTCCCCAGGCATAAGGATTTTATCCTGTGGTTTGAAGCTTATTTGGAATTCATTGATGAGAGGGGAGCTTATTACATATTTAGTTGTTTGCCAGCTGAACATGTAATCCGCATCAAACACGTTTTTGTTTGGCAAGGGCATTGCCAGGTTAGCTAATGATTAACCTAGCAATCTCTCCCTGGTGAATATCAGCTTCATCTCTCCACCTTTTGAGGTATAGCAGACATTTTTTACTGAACTTAGACTGGATGGAGCAGTATATTTGATTAGGTATCAATTAGAGAGAAAAAAAGTGTATGTGATATGAAGTCACCATATGGTATAGTATTCAAGAGGGAAAATTGTTTGGTTCTGTTTGGACATGCTTCAAAGAACCACATCATTATATATTAGGATGATTGCCAGCTTTGTTTGCCAACTGAAAATGCTCCTTTAGCAGGCATTGTGCTAAGCTAGGTCATCAACCATTCCTGCTGAAAGATCACTCCAGTAAAGAATCTTTTAATCTTCACAGAACAAATCTTAATAGGTATATTTTGTTGCTACAAAACATGGATATGTATGGTGATGTTGATTTGAGATGGATCTTGACATGTTTTGAAATGAACGTGTCCTGCACTGGTTTAACCATACAAGCTTAGATATTCATTTCAGAAAATAGATATTATTGTTGATTTAAAGTCTAGGAGTCTTAAGCACTAAAACAAGACCTTGATTACCCCTCCATCATGTATAGGCACTGGGTGTAACAGCCCAGTCAAATTGAAAAGCACCCTGGCAGTTTATACCTCATTGAGAAATTTTTATAAGGATATGACACAAGTAGTTCATGACATATTATGCATAAATCTGGAGCTTTTTTGGGGAAACACTCTCTTACATGATACATAAGGAGGAGTCATTGTGACACTGACCATTGATTTATCTTTACATGTCCAAAAGAAAGGGAAAAAAACCAATTCGCACTGTTGCCAAATGAGTACTTTTGCTACATTGAGTCAGCTGTCTGGAAATGCTGCATAGCATTATCTCAGTATATAATTGAGTGCATCTTTTGTCTTTGACTTATTTTAGTTATATTTCAACTCTTTTCCAAATCTATTTGTGTTACTGACAGTTATGTAAGGTCATACATCTGGATACAAAATGAAACAAGCAACACATTTTATCTTTTTGAAAAGAAGTTTTATCATCTTTTAATTTTGGGAGGAATAGGAAAACAACTTGACTTGAAAGCTATGTACTATTGAGACAACTTCTGATGGATAGAGTGTACAGTTCACAGGGACCACTTAAATCAATTCACAGACAAGGACCACTTAAAATCAGTTCCCAGACTCATTACATTTGCTCTAGATCTAAACTGGAAAATGAGAGGATGCAGGGTAGATGGGGAAAATAACTGTTGATATACAATTTACTGTTTTAAATTAAGGCTTAGAGAGTTAGATGCTTGAATATATATACTCCAAGCTTATCCTACATTATTCTACCATGCTATGCATTAAGCTATATAGTTACATACATATTTTATCCCTGATCAATGAAAGAATAATGAAGTATCATTTGATTGAAGAGAAACATCATGGTATACAAAATTGGTAGCTCATATGGAAACCATCAGTATGAGCACTGTTTCATATGAGTTAAAGTTGAGTTCATATAGTTGTTAATGCTCTACACATGATACAAATACCATACATGACTAAGCAATTACCAGACATGCACTACCACCACTTAGTAAGGATCATGCATTTTGACAAATCCATAGTTAGACTCTACAAAAAATAAAAATATATCTCACTAAACAGCACTAGAAAGTATGTATATAATACCATGTATTTTGAGAAAATTCAGATGTGGCATATATGTTTTTTTAATAAGTCATTTATCAAAAAACTGATTGCCAAACAGCATTGCTTAATGAACTTTGTATGTATGGGTACTGTAAACTACTAAATAAACTAAAGAGATCCAGTGACACAAAGTTTTAATTTTTATTTGTCCACTTGATATACTTATGAGTTAATCCATCATTAATTATGACCGATGTAAATTTGAAAAGTCTGTAGCCAGGTCAGTGTCATATGAATTAAGTAATGTATAAAAGCTACTTAGAATGTCACTGCGTATCCAACCGGGATGGTTGGAGCAGGTTTTGATCCATCCTGAGGAGGATTTATAGACAAGGATAGTTTATCACTAGGGTTTTCATATGCTTGTAAGTCTATAGGCACACCAAGCCTGAAGGTGGTTATGTGTTGCTGGTCTAGGACTGGAGAACAGGTTGTTGTAGAGGTGGATGTTGACCAGACATTGTCTGTACCCTTTGCAGTTTCAGTTTCACCGGTCATGGTGTACAAACTTAGACTGGGATCAAGTGGCACACTAATACTAGTGGGCTCTCATGGTGCACTAATAACTGGTGTTGATAAAGGTGATTCACTGTTAGGACTGAAGGTGTCTGGTCCTAGGTTGGTCCCAAAGTAATCCTGAATCTGTTTGTCACTTAGTTGTAGACATGGTGGGCTAGAAGAACCAAAGAGAATCTGGTCAGCATCTACTTCTGTGTTGAGAGTTTGGGTGGCTTCATTGATGTTGTTGTTGGCCAGTCTAGCTTCAACAAGGTAGAGTCCTGTGGCAGACCCAACTGGTGTAAGGCTAGGGGCGTTGCAGTCCAAACTCAGTAAGGCATAGTTATCGCCGGAAATGGTATCAAATGAGGTGTTCTTGTCATCAACAGTCACCTTTAACCCCTTCTTATTTTTTGAATCACTTTTTGATTTAACTATGTCTTGGACACAGCTGAAGGCAGCGTCTTTAAAAGCATTAGTAGATGGCTTGTGTTTGTTTTTGAAGTGCCGCCTTAATGCAGCATTGGATTTGTATACTCGGTAGCTCTCGCTACAGACAAATGCCCTGTCATCTTCCATGTCATGTACCGTTGCATAATGTTCCCGTATAGCTACTAAGGATGGGCACTGGAGATCACATACATGACAAACATATACCATGCTTGACATTGTCTGTTTGTGATCAGTTTAAAACAAGTGGGTAACCTGTCAGTATGCACAGCTGAAGTTTGAATGACCACATGTGGTTTCTCATTGTTGCTGGTCGGAAATGGTGTTTCACAGGGGAGCGTAGATGTTAAGAGCACTGCTGATTGGTCTACCAACTCCCATGCCCATTGATGCATGAGCTTACAGGAGACAAATCATTTGTGGGAGGGCTGCTACTGCATGGAAGACGGATAAGTGAGAGTAGTGGTATCTGTACAAGTCAATCTGTTTGATTTTATACTCAGGAATGATTGCTGTTTTGAGTATGGATGACAAGACATCTTCTAAATACTATGACCCATTGCAAAGCAGTGATGGAGATCTATATATGGCTTCCCTGCTTCATAAGCTTCCCAAATTCATAAGCAACCATAAGGCTTGTCCATAAACAAAAGGAATTATCTTACTCAAAAGAGTTGAGGCAATAAACCCATCAACTTTAAATCTTACCATGTGGAACTATAGATGCATGGATATATTCTTTAGCCAGGATCTAACCCATTGCATCATATCTATGAAGAGCTAAGACATTGATTTAGGTGTTTATATCATATTTTAGACAATAAAGGAACTTGGATTACCATCAAATTATTATATTTTCAAATGAATTGAAATAGGATACCTTACTAGTTGATGACTTATTGTGTTTTACTCATCTAGAATATGTCTTGGATGAAAGCACTAAGATAAATGTACCTCAACCATTAGAATTTAGGGTTTGATCTCCCACCTTACAGTTGTTGAGTATAATTGTCATGAATATAGGAGATGGTACTTATTGCATTGAGTGTTATTGTATTCAAATTATGCTTTACCAATGTGTACATTGTAGAATATGAAACAAAATATTGAAATATCTTATGTTCTCAATGTTTTCCAGAATTATGCTTTCCTTATCAAATGTAGGATGTCACTGAAGGGCAATATAACATGTTATTCATCCAGGTTTTAGTCTGACCAGGCAGATGACATAGCACTACATTTAAGGTAGATTGCTGTGACCTGTTGTGTGTGCGGGAAGATGCATGACTTCTTTTTTGAGGTAACCGTTAGGTGGTAGGCAGTCAAATAGCAAATTGACCTTTGTACCATTTTGGTAATGGTCTCTAGTAATAGCGGTTTCCCCTACTTTTAGTAATTTCCTTGCCCAACAAACACTTTTGCTGTTCTGTAGACAGCTGCCTAGTGAACGGCATGGATGTATGCATTAAACAGTGGTGCAAATTTTGATCAGACATTACCATCAGGTACATGTTACCACCATCCAGTGTATGCAAGCCTATGCTACATTTTTGGGTATATGAAAAATACCTACACCATTATAGCATTTTGAAGTGTTGAATATTTTGTTAGTCGATACTGGTAAAGTAATCTCAAATAGATGTGGATCATTGGGGATTCAGCTTGTCAAAGCACAATTCTTATGACTCTTGGTTAAGCTCAGATTGAGAAAAAATGTGCATCCATATTTGCATAAAATGTATAAAGTCAAAATGAAATTACATGTATATTCACAAGAAATCATCATGTCACTATCTATCTTAAAGTATTTCAATTTACCTCTACAGATGTTATCTGGCCCAAATGCTATAAGAGTCCAGATTCAAATATTGCCATGATTGTATTTGTACGTTACCATGTTATAACTTATAACTTGAGGGAGGAAGATGGATGTGTGGTTAGATTATGTGCCTATGGCTCAGGAATAAAGATTCTAGAAAGAATGATGGCTTCATTATTGTTAGATAGATTTTGTCACTTTTTTACCACTACAATATATTTCATAACATTTATTGGTGTGTTGATTATTATATCAGAGCATGATTAATTGTAATGTATAATCTGAAACATTAGCGCTCAGGCATTATTAATCTATAAGCAGGTTTCAACATCCATCACTTAAAGAAGATAGCAAACTGCTATATATATATATATGTTTTTTATTAATGGAAAACAGAGAAAACGTCATTCACATGTCATGGGTGTTTATTGCATCAATTAGGATTACAAATTACTTTGATACTTCAGAGTTTCCAATAAACCAACATTCATCCTGCATGCTAGATGCTACAGGATTGAGACACTTTTGTACATCTAAAAAATCAAAACAGCTCTTTAATATATCAACTAAAAGTTGCTAACAACATTTGTTATGTAGGAGTTTATAGCTTCTTGTTCCATAATGCCCTGCATGTCACACTGATATGTCTCACTGATGGCTTTGATTTTTGATCATAGCTCTCCTTTCCTCTGTAGACGGATGTTATTTCCTTCTTACCATTCTTACTGGTTGTGGACTTACTTTGGAGTTTTGAGAGGGTTATTGTAGCTTCTTCTTCATTGATGATTGTTGCCTTATGTTCAATTTTGGGGGTGCTCTTTTGATATGGGCTTTGCTGTTTAACTTTTAAGTAAAGGACAGGTACCCATGTTTTATATTGATCTGACCAACCTAACCAGCTGACTATAGCCTCTCACTGTTTCCATTACCTATGGTCCTGTGAGTCAGAATGTCCTCTTCTTAATATACGTTTCATTCTTTGATGACATAAGTTTTTTTTTGGGGTGGCTCTCTTTTTGTGCAGACACCACCTCCCTATTGGTGCTCATGTTGGGAGACGGCTGGTCCAGGTGGTGCAATGGATATACTTGAGCTTCTCTTTTAGTGATGATTGCCCTATCCATTACAACTTTACCAGTGTTGTCTCTCTCTGGGCTTTGATAGGTAAGATTTAAGTTGAGGGCTTTTGGTTGTTTAGTAAGTGCATCGCCTCCCAATTGGTTGTTGATGCAGTGGGTCTTTTATAGTCCCAGGCATTGTCTCTTTGCATGCTTGTTGATGCCCCCTGCACTGTATGCTGGGGAGGAAGGCTTTACTTTGGTACCCCGCATCCCTGCACAATCTCAACCATGACCTACTGACCTACACATTGGTCCCCCGCATTTTGCATGATGCAGGGGCTGCAGGGGACCAAAGTCCCATGCATCCCCAGCATGTTCCCCGCATCTTTTGCTGTGGGGAACATGCATGCATCATGCAAAATGCGGGGGACCAATGTGTAGGTCAGTAGGTCATGGTTGAGATTGTGCAGGGATGCGGGGTACCAAAGTAAAGCCTTCCTCCCCAGCATACAGTGCAGGGGGCATCAACAAGCATGCAAAGAGACAATGCCTGGGACTATAAAAGACCCACTGCATCAACAACCAATTGGGAGGCGATGCACTTACTAAACAACCAAAAGCCCTCAACTTAAATCTTACCTATCAAAGCCCAGAGAGAGACAACACTGGTAAAGTTGTAATGGATAGGGCAATCATCACTAAAAGAGAAGCTCAAGTATATCCATTGCACCACCTGGACCAGCCGTCTCCCAACATGAGCACCAATAGGGAGGTGGTGTCTGCACAAAAAGAGAGCCACCCCAAAAAAAAACTTATGTCATCAAAGAATAAAACGTATATTAAGAAGAGGACATTCTGATTCACAGGACCATAGGTAATGGAAACAGTGAGAGGCTATAGTCAGCTGGTTAGGTTGGTCAGATCAATATAAAACATGGGTACCTGTCCTTTACTTAAAAGTTAAACAGCAAAGCCCATATCAAAAGAGCACCCCCAAAATTGTACATAAGGCAACAATCATCAATGAAGAAGAAGCTACAATAACCCTCTCAAAACTCCAAAGTAAGTCCACAACCAGTAAGAATGGTAAGAAGGAAATAACATCCGTCTACAGAGGAAAGGAGAGCTATGATCAAAAATCAAAGCCATCAGTGAGACATATCAGTGTGACATGCAGGGCATTATGGAACAAGAAGCTATAAACTCCTACATAACAAATGTTGTTAGCAACTTTTAGTTGATATATTAAAGAGCTGTTTTGATTTTTTAGATGTACAAAAGTGTCTCAATCCTGTAGCATCTAGCATGCAGGATGAATGTTGGTTTATTGGAAACTCTGAAGTATCAAAGTAATTTGTAATCCTAATTGATGCAATAAACACCCATGACATGTGAATGACGTTTTCTCTGTTTTCCATTAATAAAAAACATATATATATATATAGCAGTTTGCTATCTTCTTTAAGTGATGGATGTTGAAACCTGCTTATAGATTAATAATGCCTGAGCGCTAATGTTTCAGATTATACATTACAATTAATCATGCTCTGATATAATAATCAACACACCAATAAATGTTATGAAATATATTGTAGTGGTAAAAAAGTGACAAAATCTATCTAACAATAATGAAGCCATCATTCTTTCTAGAATCTTTATTCCTGAGCCATAGGCACATAATCTAACCACACATCCATCTTCCTCCCTCAAGTTATAAGTTATAACATGGTTACGTACAAATACAATCATGGCAATATTTGAATCTGGACTCTTATAGCATTTGGGCCAGATAACATCTGTAGAGGTAAATTGAAATACTTTAAGATAGATAGTGACATGATGATTTCTTGTGAATATACATGTAATTTCATTTTGACTTTATACATTTTATGCAAATATGGATGCACATTTTTTCTCAATCTGAGCTTAACCAAGAGTCATAAGAATTGTGCTTTGACAAGCTGAATCCCCAATGATCCACATCTATTTGAGATTACTTTACCAGTATCGACTAACAAAATATTCAACACTTCAAAATGCTATAATGGTGTAGGTATTTTTCATATACCCAAAAATGTAGCATAGGCTTGCATACACTGGATGGTGGTAACATGTACCTGATGGTAATGTCTGATCAAAATTTGCACCACTGTTTAATGCATACATCCATGCCGTTCACTAGGCAGCTGTCTACAGAACAGCAAAAGTGTTTGTTGGGCAAGGAAATTACTAAAAGTAGGGGAAACCGCTATTACTAGAGACCATTACCAAAATGGTACAAAGGTCAATTTGCTATTTCACTGCCTACCACCTAACGGTTACCTCAAAAAAGAAGTCATGCATCTTCCCGCACACACAACAGGTCACAGCAATCTACCTTAAATGTAGTGCTATGTCATCTGCCTGGTCAGACTAAAACCTGGATGAATAACATGTTATATTGCCCTTCAGTGACATCCTACATTTGATAAGGAAAGCATAATTCTGGAAAACATTGAGAACATAAGATATTTCAATATTTTGTTTCATATTCTACAATGTACACATTGGTAAAGCATAATTTGAATACAATAACACTCAATGCAATAAGTACCATCTCCTATATTCATGACAATTATACTCAACAACTGTAAGGTGGGAGATCAAACCCTAAATTCTAATGGTTGAGGTACATTTATCTTAGTGCTTTCATCCAAGACATATTCTAGATGAGTAAAACACAATAAGTCATCAACTAGTAAGGTATCCTATTTCAATTCATTTGAAAATATAATAATTTGATGGTAATCCAAGTTCCTTTATTGTCTAAAATATGATATAAACACCTAAATCAATGTCTTAGCTCTTCATAGATATGATGCAATGGGTTAGATCCTGGCTAAAGAATATATCCATGCATCTATAGTTCCACATGGTAAGATTTAAAGTTGATGGGTTTATTGCCTCAACTCTTTTGAGTAAGATAATTCCTTTTGTTTATGGACAAGCCTTATGGTTGCTTATGAATTTGGGAAGCTTATGAAGCAGGGAAGCCATATATAGATCTCCATCACTGCTTTGCAATGGGTCATAGTATTTAGAAGATGTCTTGTCATCCATACTCAAAACAGCAATCATTCCTGAGTATAAAATCAAACAGATTGACTTGTACAGATACCACTACTCTCACTTATCCGTCTTCCATGCAGTAGCAGCCCTCCCACAAATGATTTGTCTCCTGTAAGCTCATGCATCAATGGGCATGGGAGTTGGTAGACCAATCAGCAGTGCTCTTAACATCTACGCTCCCCTGTGAAACACCATTTCCGACCAGCAACAATGAGAAACCACATGTGGTCATTCAAACTTCAGCTGTGCATACTGACAGGTTACCCACTTGTTTTAAACTGATCACAAACAGACAATGTCAAGCATGGTATATGTTTGTCATGTATGTGATCTCCAGTGCCCATCCTTAGTAGCTATACGGGAACATTATGCAACGGTACATGACATGGAAGATGACAGGGCATTTGTCTGCAGCGAGAGCTACCGAGTATACAAATCCAATGCTGCATTAAGGCGGCACTTCAAAAACAAACACAAGCCATCTACTAATGCTTTTAAAGACGCTGCCTTCAGCTGTGTCCAAGACATAGTTAAATCAAAAAGTGATTCAAAAAATAAGAAGGGGTTAAAGGTGACTGTTGATGACAAGAACACCTCATTTGATACCATTTCCGGCGATAACTATGCCTTACTGAGTTTGGACTGCAACGCCCCTAGCCTTACACCAGTTGGGTCTGCCACAGGACTCTACCTTGTTGAAGCTAGACTGGCCAACAACAACATCAATGAAGCCACCCAAACTCTCAACACAGAAGTAGATGCTGACCAGATTCTCTTTGGTTCTTCTAGCCCACCATGTCTACAACTAAGTGACAAACAGATTCAGGATTACTTTGGGACCAACCTAGGACCAGACACCTTCAGTCCTAACAGTGAATCACCTTTATCAACACCAGTTATTAGTGCACCATGAGAGCCCACTAGTATTAGTGTGCCACTTGATCCCAGTCTAAGTTTGTACACCATGACCGGTGAAACTGAAACTGCAAAGGGTACAGACAATGTCTGGTCAACATCCACCTCTACAACAACCTGTTCTCCAGTCCTAGACCAGCAACACATAACCACCTTCAGGCTTGGTGTGCCTATAGACTTACAAGCATATGAAAACCCTAGTGATAAACTATCCTTGTCTATAAATCCTCCTCAGGATGGATCAAAACCTGCTCCAACCATCCCGGTTGGATACGCAGTGACATTCTAAGTAGCTTTTATACATTACTTAATTCATATGACACTGACCTGGCTACAGACTTTTCAAATTTACATCGGTCATAATTAATGATGGATTAACTCATAAGTATATCAAGTGGACAAATAAAAATTAAAACTTTGTGTCACTGGATCTCTTTAGTTTATTTAGTAGTTTACAGTACCCATACATACAAAGTTCATTAAGCAATGCTGTTTGGCAATCAGTTTTTTGATAAATGACTTATTAAAAAAACATATATGCCACATCTGAATTTTCTCAAAATACATGGTATTATATACATACTTTCTAGTGCTGTTTAGTGAGATATATTTTTATTTTTTGTAGAGTCTAACTATGGATTTGTCAAAATGCATGATCCTTACTAAGTGGTGGTAGTGCATGTCTGGTAATTGCTTAGTCATGTATGGTATTTGTATCATGTGTAGAGCATTAACAACTATATGAACTCAACTTTAACTCATATGAAACAGTGCTCATACTGATGGTTTCCATATGAGCTACCAATTTTGTATACCATGATGTTTCTCTTCAATCAAATGATACTTCATTATTCTTTCATTGATCAGGGATAAAATATGTATGTAACTATGTAGCTTAATGCATAGCATGGTAGAATAATGTAGGATAAGCTTGGAGTATATATATTCAAGCATCTAACTCTCTAAGCCTTAATTTAAAACAGTAAATTGTATATCAACAGTTATTTTCCCCATCTACCCTGCATCCTCTCATTTTCCAGTTTAGATCTAGAGCAAATGTAATGAGTCTGGGAACTGATTTTAAGTGGTCCTTGTCTGTGAATTGATTTAAGTGGTCCCTGTGAACTGTACACTCTATCCATCAGAAGTTGTCTCAATAGTACATAGCTTTCAAGTCAAGTTGTTTTCCTATTCCTCCCAAAATTAAAAGATGATAAAACTTCTTTTCAAAAAGATAAAATGTGTTGCTTGTTTCATTTTGTATCCAGATGTATGACCTTACATAACTGTCAGTAACACAAATAGATTTGGAAAAGAGTTGAAATATAACTAAAATAAGTCAAAGACAAAAGATGCACTCAATTATATACTGAGATAATGCTATGCAGCATTTCCAGACAGCTGACTCAATGTAGCAAAAGTATTCATTTGGCAACAGTGCGAATTGGTTTTTTTCCCTTTCTTTTGGACATGTAAAGATAAATCAATGGTCAGTGTCACAATGACTCCTCCTTATGTATCATGTAAGAGAGTGTTTCCCCAAAAAAGCTCCAGATTTATGCATAATATGTCATGAACTACTTGTGTCATATCCTTATAAAAATTTCTCAATGAGGTATAAACTGCCAGGGTGCTTTTCAATTTGACTGGGCTGTTACACCCAGTGCCTATACATGATGGAGGGGTAATCAAGGTCTTGTTTTAGTGCTTAAGACTCCTAGACTTTAAATCAACAATAATATCTATTTTCTGAAATGAATATCTAAGCTTGTATGGTTAAACCAGTGCAGGACACGTTCATTTCAAAACATGTCAAGATCCATCTCAAATCAACATCACCATACATATCCATGTTTTGTAGCAACAAAATATACCTATTAAGATTTGTTCTGTGAAGATTAAAAGATTCTTTACTGGAGTGATCTTTCAGCAGGAATGGTTGATGACCTAGCTTGGCACAATGCCTGCTAAAGGAGCATTTTCAGTTGGCAAACAAAGCTGGCAATCATCCTAATATATAATGATGTGGTTCTTTGAAGCATGTCCAAACAGAACCAAACAATTTTCCCTCTTGAATACTATACCATATGGTGACTTCATATCACATACACTTTTTTTCTCTCTAATTGATACCTAATCAAATATACTGCTCCATCCAGTCTAAGTTCAGTAAAAAATGTCTGCTATACCTCAACAGGTGGAGAGATGAAGCTGATATTCACCAGGGAGAGATTGCTAGGTTAATCATTAGCTAACCTGGCAATGCCCTTGCCAAACAAAAACGTGTTTGATGCGGATTACATGTTCAGCTGGCAAACAACTAAATATGTAATAAGCTCCCCTCTCATCAATGAATTCCAAATAAGCTTCAAACCACAGGATAAAATCCTTATGCCTGGGGACACTCATTTAATATACAGCAGGAATGATTGATGACCTAACCTGACACTATGCCTGCTGAAAGAACATGTTCAGTTGGCAAACAAAGTTGGCAAGTGGCTGAATATATAATGATGTCCCAACATGTCCAAACCAATCAATCCATTAAATACTGCACCATATGGTGACTACATGTCACATACAATTTCTTCTCTCTAATTAATACCTAAAAAATATATAATGCTCCATCAAGTCATAGCTCAAGTTATGGGAACTAATTAGCACATTGATAATTATTGTACCAAGTTACAATAATGAAATCATCCATAGATCACATACCCATAATCATATTAAACCTATTTAGATTAATTAACCAGTGAATCAAATAGTCTTGGCTGGGATTATGTCAGAACCATCCTCCTCATATAGGGTAACAGTGTGCCCATGATACAGCTGGCAGATTTACTGCTTGCAAAGTCTGTTGCATTTGATAGGTGGATAAAAAGACAACAAGTAAAATGATATTAGATAAATGTTTTTTATTCAACAGTTCAGTATTTGATATATAGTTATTTTACTTTCTTATTTTATATATTGACATGAGTATGTCTTGGTCATGAAGATTTCTTGGCTCCCATCATTCACCAAGCATACGCTGGAACTCTCTCTATATGGGTAAAATTCCCTCCCTACATGAGTGTAGGTCTGGCTTTGGCTCCTCATGTATATGTGTGTGATGGGTTAAACCACTTTCTTATGTCTACAAAGCACATTGTCAGGCTCGATGGTCAGGTACTTTGTTGTGGCGCGGGAAATTCATACTTCTTAGATCCAAGTGATATCTCAAATCTTAAGAAGTTTTCGTCATTACATAAGCTGAGCTCCAGCTTGATGTCCTCTGATTCCGTTTTAATATGGTAGATTGCATCATAATCAGGCAAAATGATGTAATGAGACCCTGCCCTCTGCATCTTGTTGATGCTGTTGGTATGCCATGGGCTTAGCCTAAGATCTCTGTCACCACGCTTTACCAGTTGCTTGTCAACAAATATAAATCTGTCTTGAATTAAAGAACAGCCTTTGCAGGTGCTGGCTCTAGTTGTTCTGACGGATTTGAAGTTGTCCCTGGGCTGCTTTTTGACTCAGCTTGGTGCTTGAGGTGTTGGAAAACATTTTCCATGGGTAGCGGTAGGAGAAATGTGGAAGCTTCCTTCAAACTTCCTTCTCTTGACTCATGATTAACCATGCACCATAAGAGAAATGGGCAGCGACCTCTCCCTGATTTCTGCGGAGCCGGCAACAGTGCAAATTGGGTGCTGAGTTGTATCATTTGAGTGGTCAATGTCCATATCTTCATAACTCTCTTCATCCTGTTTCTAATAAGAAGTGAACCAATTAAAATCTCATATACTTTTTTAACATCATTGACTCAGTATATAATAATAACCAGTATTCTGTATACTTAAAAAGTGTCATTAATATATGTCAAAAATAATACCTACAATAAGAAAGATACTCACATAAGTGTTCACAGCAATATAAGCTGGTTGACATGTTGCAGCAAATGTGTTCATGGTGTTTGAATGTTTATTGCTTCTGCCTTTTTGCTCTACTGGATGTGTGCAGAAGTCTGGATGGTTAGTGTCTCAATAAATCCTGCTTATATGTGGGTCAAAGCTCTTTCAATAGAAAAACACCCACCAAAAATACAGAATTTATGCATAAAAAAATCAATTAATAACTGTCTGTTATGTCTCAAAAGGTGGATGAGCCGTTATCAGCCAAGGGGGCTTATTTAATATTCAGCAAGGAAAGATTGATGGGTTTATCAAGGGTCTAATTTAAAATTCCTTTGAAATAACATGTGGCCAAAGTGGTGCCAACAAGTTCATGTTGATGTGAGATGTGCCCAAAAGCAGAGCCAAACAAAACTCTTTGATGTGCACCTGGACAGATGCCATCAGTATATGTTTGATCTCAGACATACCCAAACAGATGCCAACCAAAATTCTTTGATGTGAACTTGGACAGGTGTCAGGATATGTTAGATGTGAGACGTGCCTAAACAGGTGCCAACAAGGTCTCTTTGATGTGATTTGTGTCAATACATGTCTCAACTAACCACTGTCTAATATGAGTTCTTATATGCAGTACCAGGTTTAATAAAGCATTATCAAATATATACCTTTGATTTATAATTCAATAGACAAAACTGTATACATGTCCCTCTGTATACATGCACATGATATGACTATCAGAGGAACATCTTCAGTTGGCAAAGCATCTGAATATATAATGATGTGCCTCTTTGAAGCATGTCCAAACAGCCAAACTATTTTTCCTTTGAAAACCGTACCATATGGTGACTTCAGCAAGTGTCTGGACAAGTGCCAGCCACATCTGTTTGATATGACAGTACCCAAACAGGTGCCAACAATGTGTCTCGATAGGTGCCATTGGTATATGTTTGATGTGATAGTGCCCAAACAGGCGCCAGCAGTGTCTCTTTGATGTGAAACATGTCCAGACATGTCTCAAACTCAAGCAGCCAAATATATATTGATGTGCCTTTTTCAAGCATGTCCAAACAGATCCAAACCGTTTCTTCCATTGAATATTGTATTATATGGTGACTTCATATCAAATACAATATATATTCTATGCAATTAATATCTGATCATAACATAATGCTCTATCCAGCCCTACTTCATATCCATCTCCTTCCTACATAACTTAAGTGTGACATGAATAATTAATGAGGCAACATGTTCAAACATGTCTAAAAGATAACCTGAATGAATTCATAATGAGCTTTCACTTTGGTCACTTGCCAAATATCCATGTTATGCATAACATTAACATTTTAAAACTGTGACATGAATAATTAATGAAGCTACATGTTCAAACATGTTGATATGGTGACCTACTTAAACTCATCTTTGATGTAAAACATGTCCAGACATGTCTCAAACTCAAGCAGCCAAATATATATTGATGTGCCTCTTTCAAGCATGTCGAAACAGATCAACCCCTTTTCCTTTGAATACTGTACCATATAGTGACTTCATATCAAATACAATATATATTCTATGTCATTAATATCTAATCAAAATATAATGCTCTATCCAACCTAACTTCATATCCATCTCTATCCTACATAACTAAAGTGTGGCATGACTAATTAATTAGGCTACATGTTCAAACATATCTAAAATGTGACCTAATTGCATTCATAATGAGAATGAATAGTTAATGAGGTTACATGTTCAAACATGTTCATATGGTGACCTACTTAAACTCATGTCATGCATATCATTGACCTACTTAGCAATGACCTACTGACCTACTAAGCCATGATTTACTGACCTACTGACCTAGATAAAAATGTGTATCCTGCTGACTCCCCCTATACTACTTCCACATACTTTCCCGATGATTTAAACATGTAAATATATCTTAAATGCCAATTGGTAGAAAGAATTTGTCAAGGATATTTGACAATAAATGCTAATAAGGTAAATAATTATGAGTGACTCCCTTCTAAAAGCAAATCCTCGAGGTCATGCTCCTTCTTTGTTCTGAATTTATTTTGTTGAAATTATCTGGGCAGTAGGGTAAGCAAAAAAGTGACATTCTGATCATGAACAAACATTTGAAGAGTATGGATGAAAATACACCATGGGGTAAATTATCATATTTTGGAAATATATAACAATAAATTGTTACCGGCCTTATAACATGAGTAATTGCAAATTTTGGGAAATTGGGGGATTTTTTCCTGACCTCACATTGATGTGTACCCTATCAGGTGTGGGGATTTTTTCTGGAAAAATAATTTTGGAAATAATCTTCCTTTTTTCTCCCTAGCCAAATCTTGGGAAAGTTATTCACGGCTTACATCTAACCATCCCATACCCAGATTTTGCCAGATTTTCTTTCTCAAAAATGGTTTTCATGTTGTTTTCCGTCTAAACTCTTTATTTCCTTACTCAGTACGTTGAGGGGAGCATCGGCATAGACTGTCTTGTGCTTGTTCGAGGCCCTGCATTGTACAACCTTGATGTCCTCATCACGGTCTAGATTCCGGATTGTCAGGGTTTTACCGTTATGTATGGTCGTCCACTCTGTACGCGCTCCGGGAAACTGGTCTAAAAAATAGGTACACATGGGCTCTCCACAGTTTAGCTTTGTTATGTTATGAAACTATTTAACTGTTATATCTTGACCAGCGGGAGGGTTACAAATCCACAGTTAGCAGTCTGCCTTTGCAAAAGCCGGACGTTTGGCATAATTTTAATAAATTTAAATTTGTAACCGTTTAGTTTGACAAAATCTCATCACTCTGCCTAAGGAAGTGGTGATTAACACACTGTGATTTTTGTGTGAAGGAAGTCAACCGTTTTTTTTTGCCCACCTTCAACAATGTTTAAATACTATGTACAGAAACACCCTAACATCTTCACTTAAATGAGATGAACATATTTTGGTACCCCCCTGGCAAGCAGCTGCAATGAAATTGAAAATATGTTTGGTCCCAACACCCCTCTATGGGTCCAAATAGTCGACCACCTATTTCTAAGAAATGATGGATTCCTAAAAGCACTTTTACGACAAAGCTCACAGTGATACGATGCAAACATGTTCTATCTAACCATTTAACGATTTAGCATGTACCTTGTACAAGCACCCCATTAATCATCCACTGTACAGTAGCCTGTGGGTTGGTGTCCTCTGTGGTCTGACACCTGAATGTAGCCGTCTCTCCTTCTGTCAATGTCTGCTTGGATGGACGCCCTTCTGGTGTGAACTTGGGGATGGCTAGTGGTGGAGAAGGAATGTATATGAAGTGTGAACAATCGCCAATACTGCATATAGCAATGACTTATCCTATGAGACCAATTTATTGTTAGGCCTTTATAATGCGAGAAATATCATTTTTAAATATACATGTTGTCTCTACATATCTATTATCAAATATTCAAGTTATCGTAGACTTCACTATTGATCATGCAAAAGTTACAGATATAAATTCCATTTTGCCAGTAAATCACAGTTATTGGCTTTATGTACAATATTTGTTTAAAACTGCGAAAGGTGCTATGCATATCAATTATTTTCTGGAATGTACATTTTCATCTGGTATAATTGCAAACTCTAAAGGACTTGTAGTAACTTACTTTCCGAAGTGACTGTGAACAGCTGTGACAGGGATTTCCCGTACGTATTGGACGCCACACATTGGTACTCGCCTTCACCTTGACCATATACATCAAAGTCTGAGATCTCTATGTTCCCCAGGTTTAACTGCTTGATGTTGCTTTTGTTGAGATCCAATTCTTTACCGTTGAGTAGCCATATGTATCTAAACAGATTTAAATGCTTTTTGAGTCTATGACAAGAACTGGTGGGAACTTCGATATTTTTTTATATTTGATGATTTCTCAAATTCAAAGTCTCAAGTTATTCATTCAAATCCCTCCCTCATGGAATCTGGAATTGGCTTTACCTATGCAACTTGCACTCTTCCAGCACAGTCTTTGCTGTGAGCGATATTTGATAAATTTACAAGCCATTAGTGGAAAACAAATCAAACAGATTCTGCAGCCATGGTCAAATACGTCGGTCTGCTTACAGCTATCTTTACCCACCAGTGGATGGTTTATTCTAATTCATGCAGCTGGTTTTGACTCTAGAAAAAACACACCTTTGCGTAGACAGCCTACCATTGATAGCATTTTATAGCAGAGTCCCTCTGTTGAATAGCCTACCCAGCTAACAAAAACGCGTTATTTTACGTTAAAATAACGTTATAAAACTTTATATAACGTAATGCCATAATAAGGAGCCTTAGAGAAACGTTAAATGATGTTGTATAGCGTTATAAAATGTTGTATGACGTTTTTTTGTTTACTGGGTATTTGTGTACATACGTAGGTTTGGGTATCCCGGTAGCTTCACACGGCAGCTGAAACTTCCCACCACGCCTCATGTACTCATCAGGTATCTTGTCTGCAAGCGGCTCCTGAACACTGGGCGGTTCCCGAACTATGTGTTTGAAGCAATGTAAGAAAGTTACAATGTAACTTTTTGACTTCAACACTATTTTTTCTACTTTCTACCTCTAACCTCTACTAACGATGCAACATTTTTTTATGCGACACTAAACGGGGTGTTCACCTGCTGCTAATATGCTTGGATTATTTATGCCAATGATAATGCACATCACCTACCAGTATACAACAATATATTTAATAGTAATGAAAATTGATCACAAAAGCAAAGTATAGCCATATTGCTGTCAGTGAGAAAATGGCTTTTAATCAACATGATACCATCCCTAGTAGCAAACACACTGTGGCCCCGGACGGGGCCAGACTGTGTTTGCAAGTCTGGCCCGGAGTGGGCTAACCGACGGGCTCCCGTCGGTTTAGGGCACTGGGCTTTGGTCTGGCCCCATGTGGGCTTCCCATGTTGGGCGCAGATCGGGCTTTGGACGGGAAGCCCGCTTTGGGCTCAGATCAGTTTTTGGACAGGCTTCCCACTTTGGGCTCAGATTGGTTTTTGGACGGGCTGAAAGTGGGTTCAGATCGGTTTTTGGATGGGTTGAAAGCGGACTCAGACCGGTTTTTGGACGGGTTGAAAGCTGGCTCAGATCGGATAATTATGGGGTTTTAGAATCTATTCAATCATTCTCCAATGATTTCTTGTATTTGTTGAACCAGATATCCTAGGTCCTTCTAATCAACCCAAGGCATAATCATACTCTTCCTACCCAATAATGGAAGTATCAAGCAGGCCTATTATCATCAGGTTTGAGCCACATGCAGCATAGACAAGTGTCTATGGTGCATATTGGCCTTCAAAGCCATAGTTCATACCTACATGGGGCACATGAGTCTTATATTAAGCAGGTTGTAATGCCCCAGAAATAGTGTTTACACTGGATAGCTGCTTAGAGAACCTCCTTTTCATCATTCAAATATATAGTCTATCTTATTTCCAAACTGTGAGAACATCTATTTATTGTTTCCTATTTTACATCACTTTAACATTTTATTGTATTATTATGTAATGTCAATTTCATTTGGTTTTGTTGGAAAACTCTAGATATTGTATAGTAGTGACATCTGGTGTCAATCATCAGAACTACTAGACCAGTTGCCCTGTCCAAACCCAACCTCAGCCCTCATCGGCCCGGAGTGGGCTAACCGATGGGCGCCCGTTGGTTTAGGGCACTGGGCTTTGGTGTGGCCCCAAGTGGGCTGCCCGAATTGGGCTCAGAACGGGTTTTGGAAGGGTTTCCTGTCATCTGGCCAACATGAACCCAAAGTGGGTAGCCCTCTTTGAAACTGATCTGAGCCCAAATCGGGCAGCCCACTTTGAAACTGATCTGAGCCCAAAATGGGCAGCCCGATCGGGGCCACACTTCAGCCCAGCCATCTGCCCAACATGAAACCCAGCTCAGTTTTGCCCGACTTCAAACAGCAAATCCGAGCTAAAACCAAATTGGCCCCGTGCGGGCTTGCTACTAGGGATGTTTCATAGATCTACCGTCATGATGTCTTTACTATAGAGGGCCTCAATAATACAAGAGTAAAACATGAATAACCCCAGTATCCTGGATGTATTCCCAATGATTATATCATTGCCTTATAACAAAGGTTGTTATTCTTTAGATAATTCTTTCCCCTCTCATAGGCTTTGAGAAGAGCAAATCCTATGAAGCATAAAGCATAGGATATACAGGACTACATATTATGTCTTCTCATGGCTTGACACTTTACATGGCTAACAGCAAAAATTGGAATATGATGATATTACAGTACTGTGCCTGTGTTTAGACACAATATTATAATGCATATTGTATTTTGCTGTTCTCATACCCAATTTTAAGTAATATATTCATAGATTTATATTAAAAAAACTGTAAGTTATACGCTGTTCTTACTGTCCAGATTCTCCCTGTGCTCCAGTACTGCAGTGTGTGAGTCGTTGCTGTACCCGTTACTGGCCGTACACCTGTACTCCCCACTGTGCGCTGCCTTCTGGTCTCCAGCTAGACCAGCAAGGTTTAGCGTCAATGTGCCCACATCTTTATCCTCCATCATTCTAGGGTCCTTCAATGACCAAATAGACGTTGAAATTGTATTCGATGTATTAAGCACCCTCCACCTATTAAGCGCCCTCCCCCTGTTTTTGAAAACGTTAAACTATTTAGTACTAAAAGGCTATGACAATAGTTTTGTGAACCCACATGGTGCTAATTATATCCGATACGGTCCACTTGTGGTACATGGGTGATTTTCCTATCTACTATACTACTGTACATGTTTGTGTGTTGACATATCTTGGTAAGGTATTGCATGCAATTTTACTTTTCAAATAAAAAATGAAAATGAAATGTTTCGATCTCTTCAATAGTAATGGGACCTACATCAAAGAAGGAGAGGGACTTCCCATCCCTTTGCCACTCTACAGTAACAGGAGTGCTGGGGTCTGAAGTGGCTCTGCAGACAAAGACCAGCTGGGTGGTGTCCTGCTCTATGGTCTGGTTAGCAGGCCTCTCTGTCAGTGTGGTCCTCTCTGAAAGGTATGAGTTCAATTAATCAAATAACTTGTCCATTTAAAATAAAGTCGGGAATCCTCCCATGAACCATTGAGAAAATAAACAGATGTGCAACACAAAGCATATAATATCATTTTTGATGAATACATACACTGTAAAACGTTGGCTGCCCTTTGTGTAGGTATACAGTAGATTCTATTGTAGGTATACAGTTCATTGTAGGCAAACAGTAGATTCTACTGTAAATCTACAGTAGATTTTACTGTATATCCATTCTGCAGTAGATTCTACTGTGGATCTACAGTAGGTTCTACTGTATACCTTCACTAGCTATTTACAGTGTAGTCATATATGAAAATAATACACAATAATCAACTTGATGATGTTCTGATTTGCTCTATCTATGAATGCAGGTCTTACCCATTCATATGGAGTATATTACATGTGTCTGCTATTTTTCATATGCACTGTATTAGATAACATTGATAATTCATTAATAATATAGACATACTCTAAACTGCATATGGAGTATGTGCATCTTATTCTTTTGGATATCCTTTGAATAATCTAGTTGAAGTCTCCCTTTATTCAATAGATCATCATCTCAAATCATTCTGAATATTTAGCATACTTAGCACATTAAGTGGAGCATTGATGTAGAGCGTCTTGTAGGTGTTGGAGGCCTTGCACTGTATGACCTTTATATCCTCGTCTCTGTTAAGGTCGATGATTGTCAGCTTTTTACCATTCGTTATTGTTGTCACTTTTGTGCGAGCTCCAGGGGAGCCGTCTGAGAAGTAATCATTTCAAAGTAGTAGTTAGAATAGGCCATTCATACTTGTCATTATTGGCAAGAGAAGGTGTAAGGTATACCAAGATATAAATCCTGTACGAGTACTCATTGTCAGACCTGAATCATATCATCTTGGAAAAAGGTATAGCAACCTTCTTTTCCAGGCTCAGATTAGGCCAGAATTATATGTCCTCTTATTAGAATATGAGAGCAGCAGTTATATGCAGAGGAGAATGTGGGATTTGATTAGAGAAATCCTGTTTAAATGAATCTCTCACCTTGTAAAATCACCCCGTTAACCATCCACTCTACAGTGGCCTGTGGGTTGGTGTCCTCCGTGATCTGACACGTAAATGTAGCCGTCTCTCCTTCTGTCAATGTCTGCTTTAAAGGACGCCCTTCTGGTGTGAACTTTGGGATGGCTGGTGATGAAATAGTGAGAACACAGAATGTATCATTTAACGCTGGTGGGGAAATAGGATTCAACCAAATGATCAACTCAAATTTTGGGATACTGTCGGATAGCTATATTTCTTTCATGAGGAATAATAAGTAGTGTGAAAATTAACGCGGTGTCTAGTAGTTTTATACTTTTTTTGCATGCATCATTGTAAATGTGTCAGGGTAAAGGGTGTATACCACTGCCGTAATTGGCCGTGATTCTATTTGTTCATACAAGATTCTTCGGCAATTGTGAACTTTTTGTTCAATAATGGAATCTCTGCCAATTCACAGAAGTGGAATACATACTTTGGAAATGACTTTCAATCTTAAAGGCCCAAAATGTTTTCAATTTTAAAGGCCATATAATACTTCACTATTCATATCACTGGTTATAGTTAAAACAAGACACAGCTTACTATGCATCTCCACAGTGATCTTGCTCCTGTCCCACCCCACCCTGTTGGTGCCCATACACTCATGTTCTCCGGCCGCCTCCTTGGTCATCTCCCTCAGAACTAGACGGGTACCGGACTCCTCTGGTGTAGCCAAGGTCTTAGATGGTCCAGACCAGCTCACATCAACCTCAGGGCTGTAAAAGTTCATAGTTACAGCTTTTCTGAGGATTTAGAGATTAATATGTAACTAGAAACTTCAGCGGAATAGTTGGATATTCATTTCAGTAAAACTAATACCATAGATTCCCGCATTTAACCCACGGTTATACACACACCAAACCACTAGTAGGGGCTATATGATAATCTCAAAGTCTAGGTATGAGAGTTTTTGAAGTAAAGAACAATTTTCAGACCCCGGGTGCGGGCTATATAGGATTCTCCAAAAGGTAGGGTGGGGTTATTTGAGAGGTGCGGGATTTTACCTGGAGATTCTGGTAGTAAGTACAAGTCATGATTGATTGTTCTGAATACATCATGTTGACTTTTATGAATTGAATATCCATGAATTGTTGTGCATTGGTCAGATTCATGACATTTTCTCATTCCTTGTTGTATGAATAACGTCACTGAGCCACATGGTTTGACTGTTTTGGATTAGTTGCAGTTATGATTATTGCTAGTGAAGTAAAATAATTAATAAGCCCAAAAGAAAAGAAAGTTTGTTTCAGATCACCTGACCGACCCTATCAAAACAGGGCTGACCCTACGTTTTTTATGCAATTTTGAAGGTCAATTTTAGAGTATTCAGAGAGGCTGGCTAGTACTTTGTTTAAGAAAAAATCCGACCTACCGACCTTACATTATCTGTCCATGTTACCTGAAACAAACTTCTTTTTTGGCCTATACATAATATCACTTACTATCCACTGAATATACATTGTATGCTCATTGCCGTCCCCTCCAGTACATCGACCTTCAGTGTTGAAGCCCGGGGATACATTAGAGATGCAGGTCTGTCGATCGGTGTCATACCTAAAACATGTAAAGATATTATCAAATGTGGTATAGATTGCAACCCTTCTCTTTACAAATTAGTTAATTTTATCGAGAATTACCTTTGAGATGTTTGAAGAAAGTGTAGGGTCTTGAACAGGGGAGAACCTATCAGATTGTATTAGCATTTCCGCAATCACTGTATTTTATAGCTTGTACTGGTACTAACTCTTTGTTTGTTTCTAATTGTTCCACGAATCATAATTATAAACTCCCGGAATTGGGTAGTTTACATGTAACACTAAAACAAAGGAAGCATGGCACTGACAATAATCTGGATTGGTATATTCAAATGTATACTTGAGCAAGATGGCTTATGCAAAATTGCTTTGATGTCATCTACCAGACTTTATTTGTAATAGAAGAAGAATCAACCTTTTATTCATTGACCGAATTAGACTCCAACCTACTGGCATCAACAACAATACTGGAGTAGCTGCCTCCCATGGTAGCGTCCACGACGTCATTGAAAACATCAACTTTGTAAAAGCGTCCATTCTCCAGCGCATCACTTGCTTGCAAGGAGGTGAAATAAAGATTCCCTATAAAAGAGATTACGTTGACTAAGATTGGACCTTGATAATATTTTACCAGCTCAAAAACCTACATGTTACTCTCAGTTATTTTCCAAACATGGCAATACAAGTCTTTCCGATTTAAGCATGGTTAAAGTGGCATGGTCTGATTTTCTACATATTTAAATTCTACTCATATGTGTTTAAAATGTCATAACAATACCATATTTGGAGGATGGGGCACAATAAGATATCATTAATGGGCAATAAGAGGCAATTAAGAGGGTTTCATGAACACAGGTGTAGCCTTATACAGTGTATTTTCAATGGTTGGACTTATAGCGTGCACTCCAAAAGTCCAAATTTGAGCATAAACCGATAATTAGCCGAAATCTAAGCTGAATTATGGGGTTCAATAATGTAGTCAGGATATGTAGTCAGGCCATATTGAACATTCTAGTTCATTTTTAGCAAAATCTTTTTTTGAGTCCTAATCATCGGACTATGCCACTTTAAAGCATGTAACAATTCATTAAAATGATACATCTTAGGAAACTTGGAAACCAACCTTCAAGATCTTGTACAATCCTTTTATTACGGACAAGGACTTTAGGTGAATGGTCGTCCAGACCAGTGGTTGTTTTCCACATATAACTGGCATGAGGGATACTATTAAATTCTGTCCTGGCTATTATCAAGGGTTTCCCTTCTTCACCGGAGTAGGATATAACTTCCTTTTTGCCCCCATAGGTTAAAGCTGTAAGGATAAAAAGCATGTTTATCAGCATTGGTATATAATAACAATACAATTGTCTCAGGTAACACCAGTTCAGAGTGTACATTGTTTCTTACCGTATCTTTGCTTATTAGTTACTTGCGGCTGAACGATCATTTTCATTCAAAGTTAGAGTTGTAAGCATTTTACCAAGATTAGTACATCTTTGATATAAAATGTTGTGGAAACATGATGTACTCGTGACCATATAGGTTCTGATTAGATACCATTTGCTGTATGAAGGGTATTTGTTACTGATTTTTACCTGAATAATGCCCACCTAAACCCGGGCCTCATAGATTCCTAGCTAACAGGCATTTCTATAAGCTTGGCATCTCAAAGCAGAATATAATTAGTACGTATCTTACAGTGGTATCCTTGGTTACTCTCAGTACTTCTCTTACAATGTCAGCATCAAAGAATCAGATAAAAAATAAGAAGTTTTCAGGTCCCCAATATTCCTTCATGACCTCTAGTGTGACTTTTGAATAAAACGTGGTTGTATCTGTAACTTGGGTCGACATATCAGCCGCATCCGGTCACTGTTAAGTTTAACAAAGGCATAGCATTGCTGCAAGTATATGATGGAGACATAAGTTAAGACTTACTCGCTGCCATGACTTTGAATACCTGTGACAGCGACTTGCCGTAGTTGTTAGATGCCACACATTGGTACTCCCCCTCATCCTCATCATACCGATTGAAGTTAGAGATCTCTATCGTGCCCTCTTGTAACTGCCGGATGTTGTTTTTGTTGAGGTCCAGTTCCTTTCCATTGTGCAACCACATGTACCTATAAACCATGCATGTTATGATTGAGAAAAATTGGACTATTATTCATAGAAAAAAATCCAATTTAGTTTTAACCAAAAAAGGAAGTAAATTAGTGGCATGGATAATCTAAACTGCAATGTCTTGAGACTCTCAACATTACTTACTAAATATTCCATATATACCAGTACTGCTTTAATGAAATGTATCTCACAATCAAGTATGATAAAAAAGCACATTGTCTTCTTATGTTTGCATAAACTTAAAAAAGCAACTTTAGTTACGTAGGCTCAGGTGTGCCGGTAGCCTCACACGGCAATTGAAACTTCCCGGATGCCTTTACAAATTCATCAGGAATCTTGTCTGCGGGTGGCACCTTCACATCTGGGGGTTCACGGACTGCAGTTTTTAAGAGATCAGACACTTTTTAAGGTCCCATACAGTCTTTGCGAAAACTCTTTCACCATGTAGGACATTCGCAGGACCGGATAGATTTCTGAAGGACTTGATACCAAAATCAAAGACTTGCATATAATTTTGGATAATTTATTATCTTATTACAGTTAATTCTAAAAGAAAATGACTTTACACTGCTTAGAATGGGTGTACTCTCTGACTTCTAGCTTGAGTTCTACTGGGAATATTGGAAAAAAAAATTCGGTTCAGAAAAGTCCAGAATCTGCAGGACAACTGGTCCAGCTACACCAGTGATGCTGCTGGACCAGAGCCATTCTAGGCGGACATTGCCACTGTCCGGCAGGATTTGCCAGAGGGTAAACCATGAAAGCATGATCCAGTCAGTTTTTCTTTTTTACTCATTAGATTTACCAGGTTGAGTTAGATCACCAGGGCGTCTTATGGGACACAGCCATCTATTTATAATAACATTGCCCTTACCGTCTTGTCCTCTGCAGCTAACCACCAGCACAGCCAGTGTAAGCAGAAAGGATGCCTGCTTCATAGAGCACATGCTGGATCTAAAGATGATTTTAAGAGAGATAATACAACTTATGTCTATCCGCCTACAAAGATCCCTTATGAAGGCGAATTAATCAGTCTTAATATTGAAAAGACCGTGCAAACAAGAAAGCATAGAGAAAAGGGAGCTACCCTTACATATGACAGATTGATTTGGCTGTGTCATCGCCAACTCGTGGCCTTAAAGGACATATTACATCATTATTAATTTTAGAAACAGGGTTCGGCTGTGTCCTAATAGAGACAACGTATTTGCCCCCGTTTTAGGTAATAAAGGCAACAAGCTTTGTACAAAATAATGATGTTGTAATTAGGAGTGGACAGTGGTGACTGGATGTGTTTGGTCCCTTGTAGGAAGGGGGTGGAGAAAATACATACCCTAAATTCTCCCGTAGAAGCTGCGGCTAGTACCTGAGTTAGATCACCAGTGCGTTTTATGGGATCGAGCCAAAGTTTGGCGGGCGACTTATATGAGAAGAAAGGCTATTTATCTTCTAATGGGCACGCTTACAAACTCCCATGTTGATAACCAATGATCAATTCCTCTGTAGCCAGGTAAAGTGGTTATCTTGCCAATAGCGGATATACTCATGAGTAAGTGGCGAATAGATTAAGTATGACCTAGAAGACAGGTAATAAAGCCCATCCTTATACAAAGTACAATAAAAACAGGAGATGCACGTCAGTTAACATTGCAAGTACAAAGTTTAGATACAATATTTTGTTGTTGATATCAACATCAATCTACCAATGCTGCGACCTTTGAATCGATCAGGTTCATGTCAAGATTATATCGATGGCTGCTATATACAGGAAGACCTTCTCCAAATATCGAGGTATATCAATGGTCTAGGTCAATATTTACCATTAATGGTTTGAAATCCATTATAAGGGGTGCAGAGGAATCCCCCCCCCCCATTGATCGGAAAGTCGCGAAAATTATGGACCCAAGGTCACAAAGTCGCTGTTTCAGGCCATATTCACTACAGTCAATTTTCCCCAAAAGTCGCCAGGTCGCCTAAATTATTGTACCAGGTTGCCAGCTCGCTTTTGACCCCTCTGGAACCACATTATATCTTGATAGAAACAGACTTCTATCAGAGCGATATAGCGCCCCCTATTATCGGCCACGCTAATTTCGGAGCTCTTTATCTTTTATCAGTCAGCAAAGCGGCCAGAAACCCCTGATAATATCAAGAACTAACAGGAATCTATCTGTCCATAGTCAGATTAGGATCGGGAAACCATGAATAATTCATTTAGTGCCTAAAAGTTTGCTTGCAATGCTAAACAGTTAATGGGCGTTTGCGATAGCCTCATGTTGGTACTTGCTGCAAATGGTAAGGGTGAGCGATTTTGAATTAAAGAAAAGGAGAGTTCGTGAAGGTGGTGTATAGCACAGACAGTAACAGCTAGGTAATCCTAATATTAATTTGCTCACAAAAGAAGAAGAATAACTCACCTTATTTCAATGTCGTAGATCTCAGTTCACACTCTGTTAACTAAGAATTTAGCTTTACTCAAGTAAAGATTTTCTCTTCTCAGAGCCACGCTGACCCCACGAACTGGGCTGTACATCCATGAAACAATCTATTATATAGCCCAACACGTCAAGGGCCATATAGCGCTTTAGTGCACAGTGCACTATAGTTGTCGTGATACATGTGCACTCCTGGCGGCTACTGTAAAACCTCACGTATAAGCCTAAATCACTTATAAGCCGCACCCCGACTTTGAATTGAGAATTATAGGAATACCCTTCAGTTGTTTGTGATGAACCTTTGAATTTGCCAATTTTAGAGAATTTATAAAGAATATTTGGCCCTGTTACCTGGAACGTAAACTCTCCTCGCAGTGACCGGATGAGATTTCAGATAAGGCCCTCTGAAACCGGAGAGAAATTAAAAAACTGCTGACAACAAAGATATATAGTGTGGTTCCAAGAAGCACACCTATGAGGTGACCCTTTTGGGGACATTAGTTTTTCTTAAAAGCTCACTTCTTGCTGCCCCTCCAGCAGTAGTAGGGCTGAGGACTGGGACCTTATATACAGTGGGTAGGAGTGCATGTATGGCTCTACTTAAGGACAAGTACATTAAGATAACTGTAGATGACCAATACCTGGGGGATTGGCTCATTAGGTACTTCCCCGACATATTTCTTTTTAATAAATCGTGCGCCGGGATTTGTCCTTTTTGTGTACACCAAGTAGGGAGCAAGTCTCAGCAGTGACATGTAAAGGACAGGTTCATAGATGATAACATGCTGAGGGCACCCGGTGTAATGATGCGACACACACTCGTAAACACTTGTATCGATTTTTACAACACACATTCAAGTTGACCACAAGAAAATAATAGACCACAAGGAGGTAATATAGACCTTGATTAGCCAGTCGTCAATAATTTGACATACTTGATAATCTGGCTGCTTTTTCCGGGGACACCTCTATATATATAAGCAAATATATATGCCTCAATAAGCTGGCTCGTTCAGGATCCAGTCAGGCTTTGCCTGAATAGGGGGTAGTCGGTCTATTGAGGCCTGATTGTACATTTTTCCTCCCTCCAAACTGATCAACAATGTGGAAGCCATTTAATTCTCATATGGTAAGTCGGTTTACAAGTAGATTAACTACTGATTACTAAGAAAACTATATGAATAATTAAAAAACACATATACTTATTGGAACATGCATGACTTTTTTTAAAGTAATCCGTTTACAATTTCGCAATGTTTTTGCATTGTCAAGCTTTTCTGTAAGACAACACTTCAAATCATCCTAATGGCACATGGTATAAGTCATGTGATAAGCTGTCCCTGTGCTCCGTTGTTTTCTTCCATCTTCTGATCCCACACCTTTAAATCTGTGCAGTCAGGGAATAAGTTCAGCATTTTCCATACATGGACTAAAATAACAGTTCCACCAGAGGGCAGCAGTGTTTGGACAGGGGACCATGAGCATTGTCCAGCTACAACATTTTCACCCTATCTTGTGCCTGTAAGGGCTGAGCTCCCAGCCCTTAAGAGCCCTCTTGTGAATCAAAACTGAACTATATCCAAAAGTGCTTTTGGCCTCACTTCAACCATGACGGTCAAGCTCTAAAGTCAGAGGGATTGGTAAACTGCACTCAATGAACCAAATATAAGTTAAAATAATGTTAAAACAAATATATGTCATCTTCAACGTAACTGGGCAAGGCCTCAGTATCACCAAACAATTATTGGAGGGTAGCACTGTTTCGATCATCTCTGAACCATAAATTGCGGAATTTATTCAAAGGAAAGTGTATGAACAGGTGTAGGAATCTCAGCCTGAAGTACAGCAAAAGATAACCATTGATGAAAGTAAACGGATATTCCAAAATCATAACACTATGGATGCGAAGACTACCTCGCATTAGTAGTATATAATGTATCGGAACGGGACTATGCTTAAGTACTGTTTATTACTCAATCGACATGCAGCCAATCAGAGGCCTCCATTTGGTCACGTGACCGGAAGTGACCTACTTAGGGGATTAGTGGTGACGTCACGTGACCTAGTTAGCCAATCAGAGGCCGCCATTCGGTCACGTGACCGGAAGTGACGTCATATGACCTACTTATGGACCGGAAGTGACGTCATATGACCTAATTTAGGATCACGTGACCGGAAGTGACCTGATGAGTCACGTGACCGGAAGTGACATCACATGACCTAATGGACAACCGGAAGTGACGTCATGTGACCTCATTGAGGATCACGTGACCGGAAGTGACCTGATTGATCACGTGACCGGAAGAAGTGACGTCACGCGACTTAATGAAGAGATGAGCGTCTTTAAGGGGTCACGCGCTTTAAAATGTGATATATATTTTTTTTGGAGGAGGAGGAGGAGGCGAGTCTCTTATTTTTTTGGTAAACCAATAAAAAACACAACAATATAAGTTTGTTTTTTCATTTTATTTTTTATGAGCGACTGGAAGTGACTTATTGAACTAGGTAGAAGTGTTCTTTAGAGTGTATAAGGGGGGAGGGGAGGGGAGGGGGGGAGGGGGGAGGGGGGAAGGGGGGCCCCTTTAAGATGCATGGGGAGGGGGGCGCTTTTAGGATGCATGGGGTGGGTGGGGGGGGAGGGGAGGGGAGGGGAGGGGAGGGGGGAGGGGGGCACTCTAGGGGGGTGGGGGGGCACTCTAAGGGGCGTTTGTCTCTTTTAAGAAAAAAAGAAAGAAAAGAATTTAATCGAGAGACACACTTCTTCCTCTCGAGAGGAAGAAGTGTGTCTCTTAATTTTTTTGTTTAGGAAGTGATGGTTTTTAGGATCACATGACCGGAAGGAAGTGACCTGATGAGGCACGTGACTAGAAGTGACAATGTCACATGCCCTAATGAGGCGATCAGCCGCGACACTTTAAGAGGACATGCGACTTAATTGTTATAATATTTTTTTTTACTTACTAATAAAGAAGACGTATGAAAATAAAACACAAAAATTCACATGTCCGTTGTTCTCGTTGTTTCTTGCTTGATAAAGTCAAGTAATATCGTGATGCCGAGGTCAAACTTTCCCATGTCCTCAGTCAACACTCGAAGGAGTTCAAAAGGTGTACTGCCGGCACCGTCAGCTTCAGCTTGCCACATTTTCAACACTTGGAAGGCCGACTCAGCGGGACTTCCTCCGCATTCGCATTCTTCAGCGATCTTATCTAACCTCTCAGGCGACATTTTTAAATGTCCCCCCACCTCTTTCCACCTGCTACCTAGGCGTCTGCCGAGGGCGCCCAAGTGCTTATGCATCGCGTGCGAGTCGGGGTTCTCGAAATCCAACCCCTGCCTGTGGAGAAGGGTCATCCACTGAGTCAACAGTTCCACTCGTCTAATGCGGGTGAAGACGCGGCCGAGCTCTCCCCATCTATGACGATGCGGGGTTTCACCCCACCAGACTCGGAACATCGCCGTACACAGCTCCTCCGGTGTCTTGACACTGCGCTCTACTAGAGCATCCATACGGGCAGCGGTAACTTTTAAGCTACTGCCCAACACTCTCCAAGATCCGCTCAACTCTTTACCTAGTTGACGAAGCAAGGCGTCGCTATATGCTAAGCGCTTCTGTCCTACCTCTCTATTCTCCCCATCGGTCTGCACCGCGCGTCTCACGTCGTGAAGCCGCATTAACTTTTCAGGTGGACAAGGGGGTGAAGGCGAGATTGAAAGTGGAATAGCTTGAGCCATCTCGTCTCGTCTTGGCGGCGGCGGCGGCGGCGGTGGTGGCGGTGGTGGTGGTAGTAGACGTTACTGTGGTCAGAGGCGATATGGTTTTTTTCCAACAGAAATCAGAGCTTTTATACAGAGGGAGTTTAATCCTATTTCCAACAGCACCCCAGCTGTCTAGCGACCTGTCCGCATGACGCTTTTCAGCCGCTCCGCTCCTTAAGAGCTTCTTAAGAGCTTAGATGACAAAGAGTATGTCATCGCTACCGGTGGAGGCCAGCTGAAAATGGTGTTTTTTCCTCATCCATAGCCTTACCTCCTACCCCCTACCTGAGGACGACTCTCTCTCCCTCTGACATCCATTGTAACAAACGTCAGAGGTCAGGTGAAAATCGGATTTTTTCATGCACAGCCTTAGTCAGCTGTCACCCCTATTGAACTAGCCGGCCACCGCCGGCCGGCCCGGTCTACTCACCACGGCAGGAGGCGGTGATTTTTTTTTGTTTTACACTTAAGTCGCTCACCACATGCACACGACTCTACTCACAGACAGACACACTCGTCTTAGGGGGTCCTGCTTCACGCCACACGCCTCCTGTAGTTTTTTTGTATACACACTCTAAGCTCATGACCGTTAATCCTTTATACAGCTAATGCACGTTGAATTAGCACAGTCGGTACACCGCCCGCTCATGTCAGTCGATCTCTCAAAAGAGAGGGGGGGAAAGGGATCCAGCTGAAAACGTCACGCATTATGTCTTTTGTTTCTCTTTGTGAATGGCCACCGGTCAGCCGGCGGCAGCAACCGCTTAATCCTTTATACAGCTAATGCGCGTTGAATTGCTGAACAGGGTGGTAAGTAGCTTAGCTCATGTCAGTCATGAAACGTTCTAAGGCGGGTTCCAGAACAACAAGGCCTACTAAGAAGAGAAAAATACAAGAAAAAGAAGAAGATGGACGAGAAGAAGCTGAGAAAACCCCCCGTCCTCTCGGGTTAGAGTTCTGCTTAGACGGGACTTTGACGCTGGAGATCTGGGAGGACGAGGCTAGACTGTCTAGGAGGCCTCGCTACACAAAAGATGGCCAGGTGAAAGAGGCGTCTCTGACCAGAAGCAAGCGGGTGCACTTCACCGCCGACGCACTGCACGAGCTAATAGCGCGCATCGCCGAGATCCGCGCAGTGGTGCGCATACGCGACACAGCGTCCGCGCAAGGAAGACCTAATCACACCCCCTGGTTCACAGTGCTGGATGAGGAGGGCGAAGTGTACGCAGCTGTGAGCTACTACAGCGGTAAGAACCTCATCCACGTGCGCAAGTACGAAGGTCCTGACAAAAAACCCACACAGCAGGGGGTGACGCTGTCCGCCAGAGCGCTCAAAGAGTTGGATGACAAAACAGAGATTATTCTCAAATTTCTCGGTATAGATTTGGAATGAGAGACGCTCAACGCTCAAGCGCGCACACACACAGTGTTTGACGTACGCTGTATGAGACAGACAGACGGATACACAGACAGACAGATAGATAGATAGATAGATAGATAGATAGACAGATAGATAGATTGATAGATAGATAGATAGACGGCTAAGTAGTTGGGAAAAAACTTTCTTTTTTTTTTTTTTTAATTGGTAACTAAGTGAAAAAACAAAAAAGACAAAAAAAAACATGACGCAGTACGTCTGCGAAAAGTGTTTCAAAATTTTTAAAAGACCGTACAATCACGAGAGACACGTAGAAAAATGTAGAGTAATACCTAAGTTTTGCCCTCTATGCGGCGAAGGCGATTACCTGTCGACGCAAATCTCTGGACGGGGTGACTATCCCTCCGCGCATATGTGCTGTACCGAACGGTGAGGAAACATTCACGGCGAATTGGCCTGCAATACAAACGGGCGTCAGGATGCACGGGACTCGCGTGAGTGTAACAAACTTCAGGCTACCAACCGGCGAGTTGAGTGACGCTGTAGATACTATGCGTCGCATTCACTTCACGCAAAGATTCAGATACAAAGTGGGTTTCTCGGTAGGCTTACTCTTACAACACAGAGAAGACAAGAGCAAACTGCGCTACTTTCACGCCTCCCAGAACAACGCAACTCTCATACAACCGCTCCCTACTATAACTAATTCAGAAACTTTGGAAGAGCTCCTCTCAAAGATGGAAAACACCGTCGCTTGCGAGGAAGTACGGAAACTTTGCGACGCTGACACCAAGTGGCACGTTCTTTTTCCTACCAATTAGAACATTTGCGTTTACATGGGACCGGGGGAATTTCCCATAGGAGGTAGGATCACTCAGGCCGGTCGAGTTGGAAAGAGAAGCGGCGTGTTAGATTTTCCCAACAAGGACAACCTCTGCGTCTTCCGCTGCATTTCCTTTCACTTATACAACACCAGCAAGCGCGCTTCAGATTTGTTACGTCAGTTCTGTCCCGCTGCCACACCTGAAACCTTTCCGGGTTTGAACATCCGCGACTTACCCGCGTTAGAGAACTTGTTTGACATACAAATAGTGGTTTACACCGCATCGCGTCAGGTGCCGGGGCGGAAGTTGAGAAGACGCGTTACTCTGATCAGACCGCCTTCCAGAACTCTGGCCGCCCGAGGTAAAGTCAACCTACACCTGACGGCGAAAGGCGGTTTGCACGTCTCTCTCGTCACGGACTTCAACGCGTACGCGGGCATATACGAATGTTGCAAGTGTAAGGCGGCGTTCACCACCGAGTTCTTGCTGAAGAGACACAGGAACCAGCTTTCCTCTTGCCGACAAGTCAAGTTGCGCTACGTAGGTGGCATCTACCAAAATTCGAGAACGATTTTTGAAGCGCTAGCAGACTTCTCCATTTTTCCTCCCGACGGACATTCCGGAATCTACCCTTACAAGATCACCTTCGATTTAGAGGCTTTCTTCAGACCGTGCAGAGAACCGTCGAAGGAACACGTGTCCCTGCTGTGGGATCACGTCCCTTTGTCGGCTAGCGTCGCATCCGACTTTCCGGGGTGGGAGGGGCCAGTCTGCTTTGTCAGAGAATCCGACCCAGATTCTGACCCCTTGTTGGACCGAGTTTTAAAACACATAAACGAGAACGCCAAAGTCATCGGGGAAGCTGTGCTAGAACTTTACCGACCGACGTTAGCAAAGTTAGATGCGGCGATAGGTGAAGCTCTCCTGCTGGAGGAGGCGACATTCACCCCTTCTCCAGGCGGCTTCGCTGCGGCTCAGACCAGACACCCGTTAGTTCAACTGAAGAAGCGGCTTCTGAGATACATCCGTCAAGCTCCAATCGTGGGCTTTAACTCGGGGCGTTACGACTTGAACCTGATCAAAATACGCCTTCACTCGTTCTTTGCCTCCGGAGACCGAAGAAACCAAGAATTCAGCGTCATAAAGAGAAGCAATCAATACTTGGCGGTTTACACACAGCACACGGTTTTCTTTGACGTAGTCAACTATTTGGCACCCGGTTACAACTACGCAAACTATTTGCGAGCTTTCACCAGAAACGAAGAGAAAGGTCACTTTCCTTACGAATGGATGACGTCTACCAGGAAACTGGGAAACAGAACACTGCCACCGAGATCGGCTTTTGACAGCGAACTGACGGGCGTCAAAATGTCCGAATCCGACTACGCCGCATGTCATAAAGTTTGGTCCGACGAGAAGATGCAAACTATGGGAGATTACTTGATCCACTACAACAACAAAGACGTCAATCCTTTCATAGAAGCTCTGAAAAATCACGCTAAATTTTTCCAAGATCGCGGCATTGACATGTTGAAAGACGGGATTTCTCTCGCCGGTTTGACTTTACGGTTCCTCTTCCAAAACCTAGAAGACGGGTTCACAACGTTCCCCCAGTTCGACGCCGTCCTCCACGCTCTGATCAAAGAAAATCTAGTCGGCGGTCCTTCCATCATCTTCCATAGATTTCAAGAGAAGGGCACCACGCGGATAAGGGAGCACAAGTACGGCGAAGAAGCGAGACCGTGCCAGCACATCCTAGGCCTAGACGCTAACTCTCTGTACTTGCGCTGCATGAGCGAAGCGCACTGCACGGGCTATTACGCGGTGAGACGACCTGAGACCGAGTTCAAGCCCGAAATTAGGCAAAGAAACTCTCACAGCGCTTTGGAGTGGTTACGCTTCGTAGAGCACGACCGCGACATGAAACTGCGCCACGCTTTCAACGGCGGCGAGATGGTTCTAAGGTGTCGAAAAATTCGCGTCGACGGGTTTCACGCGGCCTCTAATACGGTTTTCGAGTTTCACGGGTGTTGGTTCCACGCTCACGAGTGCATACCGTCGCACCGATATCAGTGGGCTTCACTGAGGGAGGAGAGACGCGACAGAACGGCTAGAGTAAGCGCTTACTTGAAAGCGCTAGGTCACAAGCTGGTCGTCGTGTGGGAGTGCGAATGGAGAGATGAGCGGGTTAAGGCCTCCCAACAACACTGGAAGGTTGACGCTTTGAAAGTGTCTCGAAACGCTATGAGCGGGAGCGACATCCTTTCCGCTGTCAAAGACGGGAAAATGTTCGGTTTAGTTCAAGTGGACATCACTACGCCGCCTCACCTACGAGACTACTTCGAAGAAATGACCCCCGTTTTCAAGAACGTGTCCGTTTCAAAATCAGACATAGGACCTCACATGTCAGACTTTGCGCAGGAAGAAAAGCTGTTGAACACGCCTCAGAGATGTCTGATAGGGAGTTACCACGGAAAAAATATTCTCTTGGGAACGCCCCTTCTCAAGTGGTATTTAGAGCACGGTTTGATAGTCACCAAAGTGCAGCTGGTCGTAGAATACCTACCTAAACGCTCCTTTGCCGGTTTCGCGGACGAAGTAACGGCGGCGCGAAGACGTGGTGACGTGAACGAGAACAAGAAAATTCTGTCAGACTGTTACAAGTTAATGGGAAACGCCACGTACGGTAAAACAATCTGCAACAAAGAAAAACACACGGCGGTGAGATACACTGACAGTCGGAAGTTCGAACTATTGGCCAATTCGTGGCGCTTCAAAAAGGCGTCCGAGTTGAGTTCTGATCTGTTTGAAGTCGAACTACAACCGAAAACAGTCAAGAACAACCTCCCTATTCAAATAGGGTTCATGGTATACCAGTACGCGAAGTTGAAAATGTTAGAGTTCACATACGACTTCTTGGATAGATTCGTCGATCGGCGCGATTATGCTCTTTGTCAAATGGACACCGACAGTCTTTACATGGCTCTCAGTGGTGACACGTTGGATGACCTAGTCAAACCTCGCCTGAGAGAGACGTACTTCAGAGAGAAACGAAAGTGGATTCCGACAGCGGTGTGCGACGATCACTTAGAGCTTTTCGGAAAGAGTGCGAGAATGGTGTCCGCCGCCCGGCGGATGTTGTGAGAGACGTTACCTTCACGATCTGAGAACTTCGGGGCTTATGAAAGCGGAGTGGGAAGGTGACGGGATCCTAAGTCTCAACCCTAAGACTTACATTTGCTACGATCGAGTCAGCGGCACCGGTGAAAGAAAATCCAAAAAATGGAGTGCAAAAGGTGTACAGAAGAAACAAAACCCTAAAGAACCAGACGACTTCTTGGATGTTCTTCGCCAACGAAAAACTCTCCTTGCGGTAAATAGAAATTTCAAAGTGGTGCGAAACAAAATGGTCACCTACACCATAGAGAAAGAGGGCGTGCGCTACTTGTATTATAAGCGTCGCGTGCATTCTGACAGTGTGACAACGAGTCCTTTAGAGATATGAAAAAAAATAATAAGTGTGTTATTGATTGATTGAGTGCATCTTTTCAAAAATAGAGTGTTTATCAAGATTGAAAAAAAATAAATAAAAAATAAAATAAAATTATTGTTGTGTTTTTATTTTCATACGTCTTCTTTTATTAGTAAGTCGCGTGACCTTTTAAAGTGTCACTCATGTGACGTCGTCACTTCTAGTCACGTGCCTCATCAGGTCACTTCCTAAACAAAAAAATTAAGAGACACACTTCTTCCTCTCGAGAGGAAGAAGTGTGTCTCTCGATTAAATTCTTTTCTTTCTTTTTTTCTTAAAAGAGACAAACGCCCCTTAGAGTGCCCCCCCACCCCCCTAGAGTGCCCCCCTCCCCCCTCCCCTCCCCTCCCCTCCCCCCCACCCACCCCATGCATCCTAAAAGCGCCCCCCTCCCCATGCATCTTCCGGTCACGTTACTCATCAGGTCACTTCCGGTCAAGTGATCCTAAATTAGGTCATATGACGTCACTTCCGGTCCATAAGTAGGTCATATGACGTCACTTCCGGTCACGTGACCAAATGGCGGCCTCTGATTGGCTAACTAGGTCACATGACGTCACCACTAATCCCCTAAGTAGGTCACTTCCGGTCACATGACCAAATGGAGGCCTCTGATTGGCTGCATGTCGATTGAGTAATAAACAGTACTTAAGCATAGTCCCGTTCCGATACATTATATACTACTCGCATTGACTCCACCCAAATGCATTAAGATCAAATACTGTTAGTTAGCTAGGCTGGAGACTCCAGGTTAGATAGGTTATCATTGTTGTTTCTTAATGCCCACTGGTGACACAGGGTGAGTAAGGGAGGTACTACTGTATAATAATATGTAACCTGTCATCAGTACTAGATACCGACCAATATGGACGGTAGGTGGAGCAAGCACTAAGTGGAGTATTACTTATTACATTTTCATTGGTGCTTGTCTCAATTTAGTGACCCCTTGAGAAGTGTTTTTTTTTCAAAAAATTACTCACCTTCTGGCTGTGTCTCACGACCTTGGGACAATGTTTTTGTCTCTGACCGGGTGCCATCTCTGACCAGGTGCTGTCTCTGACCGGGTGCCGTCTCTGACCGGCTTGGCTTGATAAGGTCAAAATACTAACAGCAGGAGGCTAATTATAGTTATAACTATGATTATATAACAACCGCCATAACGTTTTTCCAAATCCTTACATATATATATGAGTATAACTCTTTTTAAAACACCTTTTTCTGACACCTGGTCAGAGATGGCACCCGGTCAGATACGGCACCCGGTCAGAGAAGGCACCCAATCAGAGACAAAAACATTGTCCCAAGGTCGTGAGACACAGGCTTCTATCAATGTTGTCAATTCAATTTTATTTGAATAATGGTTCCCTCTCGTCAGAGGCATGATAACCCCAGTAACTGCGCTGTTCACTACACTCTAAGAACAGTGTGTTACGTTTACACACTATCGACACACTTTTCTGCAGTCACTTTTAACACACATTTTTGTGTAACACACTACCCAGTACACACTCTTTGCCGAAAGTGTGTTGATCTCAAAAGTGTGTTGCAAATTTGTGTGTGGAAATCACTATGCATGTTCCCGTAACACACTGTTCTTTGAGTGTAGACATTGTCATTTTCGTTGCATGACACTTTCCCCTTGCCGAACACATAAGCATAATGACTACCAGAGTGCACTGTGCACTAAAGAACTAATATGGCTCTTGATATCTTGGGTTATAATGATACCACCCAGCACAAATGCATGATGGACATGATACTCAGAATACAAGGAATCTGAAACAAGATTTATCTTTTAGGAGAATCACTAAATTCCCAAGTTTCTTTCTCACTAATAATCTATTGTAGCAGATGCAAATAATGAGACAAATACAGGATCCTATTCAGTTACAATCGTAAATTTTATTTGCAAAGTACAAATTCCAGATTTAGACACAGATCCTTTGAGCAGATAAATGAACAGAGCTTAAAACGCTTCTTTCCAGAGGAGCATGGCAGGTGATGGATCTCTATATCCCTGGGAATTACAGCTACAAATGGGTCTCGAAATTCGATGAAATACGTAGGAGATCATGAGACCAAGAGAAACAAGTGAAAAATAACTCCCTTTATAACAGCGCTGATGGTTTCGACACCAGAAGTCCAATGGTGGTGAGGACGCGCTATTGAGGTGCTCTCACCAGGTTTAGCACATCCACACCACACTCGATGGATAACATAGAAGGCCCACTAACTCCGACTCATACACTTCTGACGTAGTTGGTGCCCCAACGCTATGTTAGCGAATGACTTGGTTCACTACATAGCACATTTAATTGCAGATGTAATAGATATAAATTACACAAACATTTATATAAATATGTTACTGTAATCCAAACTACCGTAATGGCTCGTTTAAGCGCAGGGGTCTCAAATAAGCGCAGGTCTTGTTTAAGCGCAGGTATAGAACTCCTCTTAAACCCCAAATCTCTCTTTAAATGGACTCATATAAGCGCAGGTCCCTGTATAAGCGCAGGGGGTAACAGGGGCTTGAAATTTATAATCGCAGGGGCGCTTAAACGGGCCACTACGGTATGTATTCACCTCACCTGATAAATATAGTGATAAAAGCAGCAAAATACAATTATGAAAACATTAACAAAGATATGTTAAGACTATATATATATATATATATATATATATATATATATATATGTATGTATATATATATATATATATATATATATATATATATATATATATATATATATATACATATATATATATATATATATATATATATATATATATATATATATATATATAGTTGTGTCATTGTAACGTTGTTTTATGCATTGTGTATAAATATCATGTGTACTAAGTATCTTAGTACAGAATATCACGGTGTATAGCTACATTTTACATAAAGGCAGTCTATACGAAAACCTACCAGACATCGGCTATAGCCGGCAAAAAGTCTGCCGGTCCGGCAGAGAGAAGGCTACTGCCGATCTGAATAACTTGCTGCATCCTAGAGATACCTGGCTATATGCAATTTTTTACGGCTTGTAAATCGGACCATTATTAAGGTTTCTACAGCATGAAGCAGAAAGTTTGAATCTTTTCTGTAATATTCTTTGGTAAATTACATATTAAAATGATTAATTTGATTGTCAGAAATAGGGTGCCTCTATTCATTATCATTGTCAGTACAAACACTAAATTTAATTATCATTTTTAAATAGCAAGATTGTACCCTGCAGGACCTACTGTCCTGCATGGTGAATTCTTTTTTTGTATAGACTGTAAAGGGTTATGAATTAGTGTCTTTATATACGACATGCATACAGGTTTCCTCCCCCAAACTCTTACTAATCTGGTAAATAGAATTCATAATATCATGTAACAGTTGCCTCACAGTGACGGTAGTGTACCACTGATGAATTATATAGATCTCATAGAATAATTATCTCACAAAGTGACACAGGTGACACTGGTGGCATGGTCTGAAATACCTTGATATACACACGGCAAGGACTGGTACACTTACAGGCATAACCTGACCCAGACACATGTCTACATTTTGTGAGCGGCCCTGACAGCTGACAGGTTGCCTGTGGTGAGCTGAGGTCTGTGGAGGTAAACACTGTGATGACGTCTCTACGGAGGTGCTCTATGTCATCGGGCAGTATGATTTGTAAGTCAAAGCTCACTCTAAATGGCCATGCATAGAAGAGTGTAATGACCTTAGTGCCACTGTCTAAGCTGAGACATGTTTGGTTGTCACTGTCCTGTAGTACTGATGTGTTGAGGTAGGCGAACCGTGGCTCCAGGATTGCCCATTTATAACCTATAATTGTGAAAAAGTGTCGTCAATAATTGATTTTCTTTATTATTTCTATATTGTAAACCCATTTACTTCTCAAATTATAGACCTCTATCTAAAAACAGTCATTTATAGGTAAAAATACATACAAAAACATGAATTGAACAGAATTGGTACAAATATAGAAAGTTAGCACCTCGGTTATCGATACAAATGAACACCATTTAAGAAAGATATATTATTAGTTACCTCTACATATACATGTCTGTCCTGCGTCATCTATATTCACACATGCCAATGTTTTTGTGATGGAACCATCTTGAAATGAACATCCGTCATGACATGTGACTATCACGCTGTCAGCTCCATGCACAAAATCTGCATCCTCAATCTGAAATACTGAAATAAATCATTAAAAAAAAGTGTTTTATACAAAGAAATGATATTAACCTAGCAAATGCGCATTGCTTTACTTATGCTACACTGAAAAAGTTAACTTGTCTCCAGACTCGTTAAAGTGACTATTATAAAAAAAAAAGAGTCAAAAGTTGTCTAACCTATCATGTTACCAACCCCCAAATTGAATCTGCAGCTGGCAAATGTCAGGTTTTGGGCTGGCACATGCCAAGTGGGTCCTCTATCTCCCGCTAGAAGACCCGCTTCCTTGTCACTTAGACAAGTTTTTGAACTTATGACCCTCACTTTGAAGAGTCTGGAGACAAGTTTACTTTTTGAGTGTAGGACCCCTTGACTGTATGTAGGTAGCCTTAAAAAACACAATATTGTTCAGGATTTCAAAAACATGCTTTGATACACACATGATTTTGAGAGAATTTCCAGTTTTCAGGAATTTCTCAGGATAAGATAGTCTTACTTTTTATGACACTTTCACATAGACTATTATACAAACAAAAATGGAAAGCGATATAAGATTTAGTTCTGCTCCCTCTCATAAGAACAGTTTTATACTTTATGAAGGAACTTTATTAGGTTATTAAGTTAATAACCTTCAATACTTGTAATAACTATATAAAATCATGAACACTGCAGTTTAGGTCCGTGGACATCTGCAGTGAGGGCAATATAATTCATCACACAATGGCATGATACCTACCTGGTGAATCTGGTGCGACCATGGGGAGGATTCTATCATTTGCTGCCCGACATGATCTGATGCATTTCTTTGAATTTGCTTCTTGATCATCTGAAAAAGTTTTTTTTTTTTCCTTTTCTAAGACTTTCTCATTATATAATTCTTGATTTGCTTCATTTTAGATGATGCAAACAAATTGCTTTTCTTATGATACATACAATATCTTCTGAGGTTTGTAGTTTATAGTAGAGACGGGGATGTCTGTGTAGTAAGAGCTTAATGTCCTTCAGGAATATTAGGTAAGGTGTCACCACCCTAAATCACTTCTGGGTTCACTGGTCAAAGAGTCCCTTATGAACTCTTTTTTTTGCCGCAATTCATACAAAATCTAGGCTGACCTATTTGGGTCAGACCTATTATATATTTTTCTGCATGTCATCAGCTAATATTTGGATAGGTTGTTAAACACCATGAGAGTTTTAAGTGTCTCAAATGACAGGTATAATATTTAATATGGTCGATATTGACATTTCTGAATGGAGCCTAGCGCTTTAGGCTGGTGACATCTTAGCTTTGTTATTTAAGTGGTATGATTTTTGATCAATTTTCAAATTTCTGTTTTATAAGGAAAAGAAATCTTTTCAAGCAAATCATACTACGCACACTATGACCTCAGGTAGGATTTCAAACAAATGGTTAATAATTAGTTTTCGAAATTTTAGTCTTTCGCCTAAAGAGGTTACCAGAAAAAGAAAATAAAAAAAGATTAATACTTTACCTTCATCAACTTCACACATGAATCCATTATTTGTGTAGCTACAAGGGATATCGTTTAGTAAGTTTCCACCCCAAATATGCACACAGTCTTCTCTCCCACCACCATTACTTGGCTCTCCTCTATCCCATCTGTCAAATGTTAGGGCACTGCCATCGCTCCATATAAAAGTGCCTTCAGAGATTTGGTCCGAGAGGCCAATAACGGTCCACGAATGAGGAAGCGGCAGGGTAGACCTAAAGTAAGTGCAAGTTGAGGGATTCAAGATCAGATACAGTGTATAAGTACAGTGGCCGTATATAAAATAGATTTTTTTTCACTTTTCAGTATAGTTTATGCAATTTTGATGTCAATCCTGAAAATTCTTGCTGTGAACTGTCAATACATGCCTAGGAGGGTCACCTAGGGAGGCCAAAGGCTGAGGCTTATATCAATGATATTGACTTGAGACACCAGGAGTATATCCTGTACATACTCCTTGGTATGAGGTGATGTATGGATTAACCATGTACCTATTGAAGAAACAAATTAACCAATTGCAGACAGCAGCTGTTGCTAAAATGTCCACTTTCTGGTCAAACAGAAATTCTTCTATATTACCATTCTTTCCACTTCTCGAACAAGTATAATTATCATAAGTCAACTTACTTTAAAGAAATTATGTAGTTGTATTCAGTCAAATCATCCAGCTTTATCAGATAACCACCAATCTGTTCACAGGCAGATGCCCCGTGTATGGCGTCACTCAAGTAGCGGGAATAGTGATAAGTGGACGCACCCAGCACTGAACCTGAATCCATGTTAAGAACATGATATTACATGGCAACATCTTACCATTTTCCTCGTTGTCATAATATTTTGCACCCCATTAGCACAATATCTCATGCTTGAAGAAGATTTCAGGGGATATCTTCTTTTACATCTAAAGACAGGGACTCCCCTGGTAGCCCAAATAGATAGCTAACACTATACCTAACCCTAACTGTAATCAGAAATAAGTAAGCTAACCCTAAGCCCTACCCTAGCCATTGGGTAGGTATCCAATGTAGTTGGTTTCGTATCGAAGCAACCCCTGGGGGACTGGGGGATGATCAAGCATGATGGTTTGTTACAAAGCACCCCCTGGAGATACAGGGGAGTCCCTGTCTGTGGTTCAAGCATAAGATATCCCCAAAAATCTTATGCTTGAAGAATAAGATATTGCTAATAATTATTGTGCACCAGACGCAGGTCAGTGACAACTGTGCATCAGTATCCTTCCACAGTTTGATGTTCTTGACGCTTTGGCTGCTTCCGCTGCCTTGCACAGGGGTTTCTACACAGATAAAAGTAAAGGTGTCAACTGTTTCTCCCACGTGGCTCTGGTAAAGTAGAGAGTCAAACAGCTAAGGACTCTGTGTATATGAATGGTCAACTTGAGTTGACTTTGTACTATCAGTGTCAACCCAAGTTGACCCTTCATATAAGCAGAGTCAATAGCTGTTTGACACTCTATTTTACCAGAGCCATGTGGGAGACACAGTTCACTCCTTTACTTTGTTGTGTGTAGTACTGGCAGCGCATATAAAACTGCTGCTCTTTGAGAGGGATGGCTCCTTTTTTGCTCCCTCGAGCTTTGAACAACAATGAAAAGCTTGCACTTTACTGAAATGGGTGAATATATCCTGCTCTCTTCTAAAAGGATGAACATTTTTGACCCCCCCCCCTAAAATCCACCAAACAACCCCACACCACCCTGTCGCTAAATAATGGCCCCCTTCCCAAAGGAGCTGGCCGTCATGGCAGAACATCCCTGACAGGCATACTAGGGATCTTTAGCAAACCCGGCGAAGCTCCTTAACAGCAGATATAGCCTGTCCTTTCAGCATTGCTACATCTGTGTTTAATGAAATATGTCGGCTTTGCTATAGGTCCCTATTGATTGGGCTATAGAGTCTTCAATGGTCAATAAGCAATAGCTCCTTGAAATGTGTAATGTTGAGCACTAGGTTTCATGGCATATTGTGCACATCTTGTTTTGAAGTAGTGGTGAATTCACTACTCTCTGACAGAAAGACCCACAAAATGCCATTATTAGGTCCACAATAATTCCATTAGGACCTTCTAGAAACCCATTGAGATATAGTTATAGTCTGCATATTTAGTATTTCTTTCCACTTTATGATAAGACAACTAAGATATGTCCAATGAATAATTATGGATCTACATTCATTTGTTCAACGTATATGGCATAATTACAAGAGACATGATAAATGCAGTACGTGTTACTGATCCATCCAATATATGTTATACAGGATTGGCTGGGGTATTGACGGAAGAACTCGCCAGGTGGCACCACTCTCACCACCTACCTGGGCCACCTGGCCCCTTACCCCAGCCAGTGCCTCATGTCCACCCACCTGGGTGCCAGGACAGACTCAGTTTTTGCTAGGAATTTGCATTTTAATCATGGTTCAATGCCAGAACTGTGGCAATGGTTTCCATGGGAATTGCAAGAACTGCCCTGGATGTGGTCGACCCGCTCCTGAGCATAGAACTAGTGCACAGGAGGAGGCACAGGACACTTTACCTGGAGACACCTCAGGCCAGGCCATGGACACCGGTGGCCATGGTTGAGAGGTGGGGGGAGGGGGTGACCGACAACAACAGTCCAGCCTGTCACCCACTCCTCCTGATCAGAGGGAGCCTGAGGCAGTCCTGGAGGATAGGATTGCGGCAGCAAGAGAGAGGAACGACCTATTACGGCGGAAGAGAGACCTAATCGAGTTGAACAAGAGGTTAGCGGAAATTGAGCTGGACAATGCGGCCCTGGAGGAGGAGTACAGGCAATCGATGCGGACGATCTGCGCTACACAGCAGTCGGCCATTGCTCAGTGTAAACAAGGCATGTCCGCGTTCGGAAACTCCCAAACATCCCCTCCCGCCGCCCATACAGCCTCTAAATCTGCCTACACAGCCGCCCTGGGTGTGTCAGCGAACGCGGACAGCAGCACCTCCCGCCTTGCGGACTCATTCGGAAACGCTAGGACAGCAGCAGTCGGCGGCAGTGATCCGCGTGCAGGAGCCGCGGGCAATATGGTGTCTGCGAACGTAGCCAGCAGCGGACAGCGCCTTCCCCCCGCTGGTCCCCAGCGGAACAGGCGCCAACTAGGCGGATCAGACAGGCCGCGGGGAACAAGCTTCAATGCAAAATGGCGCCCAGGCACATGTAAACATCGCGGACAGCCTATCAGGAGAGGAATTACACCAATTTCTGCTGAATTCTCAGCAGTTAGGAGCCTTTGGATCCCTCCAGCAGATTGATTCAACCCCTGGGGTTGATCGTATACCCGCGCAGATGGCAGCAGCAGCCGGGATGATGGCAGGAGACAGCCAGCAGGGGGGTGCCAGTGTACACACACAACCCACCATGCAGTCTCACTCCTCCCCTCAGCTGTTTTACAGGGATGGATCCCTTTACACAGGGCCTACTCAGCAACAGCAGCAACTCAGAGACACTTCTACCACCCTTCAGGCCGGCCTGTTTAAGGCAGGCCTCACTCCTGCTCACATGGGTCTGTCTGGCAACTTCCCCAACTTCATGGACACCAGGAACAACCAAGGTTCAGGTGAAGGTGGTTTGCCCAAAAATTAGTGTTTTACCCAAAATTAGCAAGAAATGTATCTTTCAATAAAACTTGGTGAAAAAAACTCAATTATCAATTAATCTATGATCTGTACTAACCTTGGTGGTTGGTCCAGAGAAGAAGCAACGATAGATGCAGAGCAAATACCATTGATGTGCTACTTTCCATCTCCTTGATTATTGTTCTGGTTTGTACCTGGGAAATGTCAGCAGTGTTGAAAAATATTAGCTCGTTTTTTTGCAAATGATTTTGCCGATGTAAGTCTTTTTTTATGCAATAGGCTACATGCAATTTAATGCACTGTAGTCTGAGAGCCTACCGGAAAGTATTGTGTGGTATCATTTGTCACACTCACACAATATTCAAAGTTAAACATAACTGGTCTCCCATGACAATGTTTTATTATTCATAGCTCACGTCAGGATACTTGCGATTGCTTTTATTAATTCAGTGTGCAGTGGGAAGTATTAACCACTGATGAAGGAGCGATCCACACTGAAAACTGAAAGGCATAGTCAGTACAGACTATCCTAGGTTCGTCATATGTGTGTTAGTCACAATGACAAAGTTATATCAAAAAATGACTGAGGGGTCAGTCAGTAGTGGCTAACCGAGGTTCATCATTGGTGTGTACCTTATAGTTGTTGTATTTGTATACCACTAGTTGGTGCAACCTGTAATATACTATGATGACCACTCAGTGGCTCCCCCTAGAAATAAAAGACTAAGGTGGGTTGGTCACTACTGACCAACCTGACATTAATAACTTTCCTAGGTTGGTCGTAAAGGGAGCCAAAATGACTAACTAGGTTAGGGCATAGTGACTGAGAGATTGGCCGTATAGGGTGCCTAGGATTAGGAATATTAGTGCAGTTGTTGTGATTCATGTTGAACCAACCCTAGCTTTAGACAGTTAGTCTTCATGCCTGGCTGCTTCACACAATGTCCTTATTAAAGCATGATGACTAAAACTTACCTATCGATTTTTGCCAATTCACGTAACACTCAGTTTGAGTTTAAGTTTGGAATAGCATATCACCATACATAATATTTATGTGCCAAACAACCTACATACAATGCCCCGAAACTATATGCTACTGTCAAATAACATATTTGATAAATGCATTAGCAGTTCTTCATGAGGCCACTCCCAATAATATACTTGTTTCTCATCACCGCATGTGTCACCAAAATAGCGTTTTGGATTACTTTTTTTGCAAATGTCAAGGGGAAAGTTGATAATAATGGACAAATATCGACTCATTTGGTATAAAATTGAAGCTTACAGTGGCGCAGATACAATGACCTAGAGGAGATATCTTTTAATGCTAATGTGAAGTTTGCTGAGAGTATAGACCCTTCTACCTAATTGGTCTGCAGCGAAAACAATGGAAAAGAAACCTTTGGGTGGATTCTGAATCTATACTAGATACTATGTAAAGAAAGGGAGAGAAAATAGAAGGAAGAAAAGACGAATAAAAGGAAGAAGAGGAAGAAGGTAGAATGAAAGAAACGATTTGAGTATAGAAATAGAATAGAGTAGAATAGATAAGTGTTCCCTGGAGATCACATTAATACAGGGATAATGGTAACGACTCGCCAAAACTCATTTTGGCTAATGTTACAACACCCTAACTGTGCTAAGGGGTGAGATAGTGCCTTTGTGTAGTTTGATAATTTATTTCATGGTGGATACGATCTATCAAGGTTTATCCTATGGGAGTGCCGTATGCAAGTGAAGTGTGCAATAACCCTCGGCTGTATTGCACGCTCTGGCCGTATTGCACCCTATAGCTATCTTAGATTGGAATTCCATCAAATAAATACAGAGCGTCACTTAAAAGTGCCTCGTGGTGCTATAGGGCCGTATTGCACTCGGCCTACGGCCATCGTGCAATACGGCCCTAGCACCACTCTTGCATTAACCATGGACTCAGTCACTTTAGCGTGCAGCTCTGTCTGTATATCCATCAGAATATTGCCCCCCCCCCCTCCACTCATGCCTATAGGAACAGTGCACACCACGTTGTACCCCACCAGCCACTGCAGTAGTAGTGTCACCCTCTGTGATATGATCCTTGAACATCATTAAATGATATATATGCAAGGGCCTTTTTTTCCTTCATATATTTGAGATGTTCTTCTTGTATATTGAGGCATTTTGTTCTGTACGTATAGAACAGGACATACTGCCCGGAAGGAAAGAGGACGTAAAGGGAAAGAGGTATTCACCACAAAATAAATATCTGGCTTTAGTATAAGTGCCCATGCACCCTTACCCTCTCCCACCATCTGTCCCTGCCTCAATTAACCAATCTGTATTTCAATTTCTTCTACATCTTACCTTATATATATGTACATACTAATTATTAAGAAAAACACAATATTTCATATGACAGACATGAATATTTATTGCTGAATTGCTAGGTACACGTCACATCAAATGTTATAGCTGCACATAATCACATCAATATACGTATGTTCTTAGATATAATGTGAACAAACCATTTACCAACAATTATAACTATTTCTATATTACAAAATATAAATTATTTAAGCCATAACAGTGATGTAAGTATCACACAATGCATAGCAAACAGGTGAATAATGAGTAATAATATTATTGCTGAATAGATATCTGCGTTGTAATCTTAAAACATGATTTGAATGAATTGATTGTACAAATACAGGCAGGACAAGTGATATATATATATATTGCTTTTCTGGCTGCTGGTAGAAAACAAACTTTTTATATACTAAATGTTATACATTATCACGTTCACTATTACCCATGTTGAAACAATTTTTAAAGATAGATAACTACCTACTAAGAATTAATTAAGGGTTTAAAATTATACCCAAAGCACCTATTAAGGGTTTAAAATTATACCCACAATTTTACATTTAAATGTTAAATGGACCAATCACGTGTAAGATAATATTCACTGCATTTACTTTATTGTTACCATGGTTACAGCTTAAAACCTGCTCCGAAAATGTACCTTAGTAGCCATAAAATTGTCATTAATCACATCCTGAAGAAGGTCAACTACAGACCGAAACGTCGATTCACTAATGATATGATGTACCACAACAACTTGCCACATCAGCAATAAAACTACGAAGATACTAATCTGCCCTTGTTTGTCAGTTTTGTCGGCATTCTAGAAAACAGATATTTTTATATAATTATCTCACAGATTTCCACTCGCGTGATTGACTGTTTGGTCTGAAATACCTTGATATATGCATTACAAGGACTAGTACACGTACAGGCATAACCTGACCCAGACACATGTCTACATTTTGTGAGCGGCCCTGACAGCTGACAGGTAGCCTGTGGTAAGGTAAGGTCTGTGGAGGTAAACACTGTGATGACGTCCCTACAGAGGTGCTCTATGTCATCAGGGAGCACCACTTGTAAGTCAAAGCTCACTCTGAAGGGCCTTCCATAGGAGAGGGTCATGACATGAATGTCACGTCCAACACTGACACAGGTTTGGTTGTCGCTGTCCTGCAGTGCTGATGCATTGAGGTAGTTTAACCATGGCTCCAGTATGGTCCATTCTTCACCTGAGGTTATAATAAGGTAAATGTCAGCATATCCCATCTATCATTCTCCTCTCTTCATTGTTTACCTATTCTTTACCCCCTGGGATTTTAGAGACAATGAATATGATTCAGAAGATGTTTTATAAACATCATCAAAGAGAATCAATTTAAACATTAATAGGTCAAAGTTTAGGCTTAATGGTTATGAACAGACAGAGAGAAACAGATTACACTTCTTACTCCTACTTTTCACAACCACTGAATGCCTGTTGACAAGGCTCACTATGCTATTGGGTACCTTAGTTACCTGGTCCCTTGACCAATCAGAGGGTAGGGACCTAGTCTATGACATCACTTCCCAAATGCAGTGGGACACACTCTCACAGCAGAGTGTTTGATTAGGTCCTTATATGGAAACAATCTTGGAGCAGATGTTTAGTACTTGGGAAAAAAGGTGATGCATTGGGCCCCTTTAGTTTTGATTGGGGATTGTAGTTTGACACAAAGTAGTGTCACATGAAAGGTACAGATTGAGTGGTTTCAACTTAAATGTCTCATCAGGTGTGAATTGTTAGAAATAATTAGTTTGATTACCTCCTTATAATTATTTCTGATAATATGATTTAGTTGAACAGTGAAATATTTAGGCAATATATGATGTATTAGTTTCAAAAGAGCCATAAATATTGATGCTGATCCAAGATTTGTGATAGAGTTAAAGTCTACAATTAGTGCAAAAATGCATTTTAAAAGAATTTGGTCAGTATCCTTTGTTCTTTTTGTTGCTAAGTGTGACTATGCAAGGTACTGGTTGTTTCAATGACACTCACAAGCTGGTGTAGTTCAGCTTGATTGATGTCTATACGTCATAGGAGGTATAAACTTAGAATGAAATTAAGATTTTGATCTAGTGTGACATGGAAAGGAGCATAGGGCCTGGCGGTCGGACATTGTCGACATGAGTGTAGTGTCATGTAGCTTCCTGACTCAGGTATGTGGGACCCCCTGGGTGTTTGATCTTGTGATTTAACGGATAATTAGGGGTCTAGGGCCTGAATCTAGTTGAGTCTAGTAAGTTTAAGCCATTGGGTGTGATGCTGCAAAGCCGGTGCATCCACCTTCTTTCCTCCAGGTTTAGTTCCAAGATTCCGGCTGGTGATCTTGGGGGATTTTTGATAAAACTCAGAATTGTTATATCAAATCCACTCCATCTTGATGGCTTAGCTGGTTATGAACAGACTTAGACAATGGAAGTCGTGACAAACATAATATAAATTACCTTCACACGTGCATGCCTCACTTGTTTCATCTATATTTGCACATGCCCAAGTTTTAGTTATGGAGCCATCATTAAATGAACATTTGTCATGACATGTGACTGTCACACTGTCAGTTCCATGCACAACGTCTGCATCCACAACCTGAAAAACTAGTTTAAAGATAGGTAGTTCTCATGCTTTGCTGAAATACATCATACTTTTTGAATATACTGGTTAAGCTAAATTTGATAGATTAACGTCTAGATATCATAGGTTTGGATTGTAAGGCTAAATACAACTAAGCAATATTGTCTAATTATATCACTAAAATACTTGGATTCACTTACTCATTACTGGGGTTCACTTTGAAAAAGCCTGCATGATTAGTGGCCATATAGACCTGCTAGAACATTGATCAGGACCATCAGAAGACATGCTGCCACAATTATGCGCTTCGGGCTGTGTCTCATGAGATTGTAACAATTGAAATGTCTTTGACCGGGTGTAGTCTTTGACCAGGTGTAGTCTTTAACCAGTGTAGTCTTTAACCATCAAGCTTCAAAACAGCTGAAATGGGGGCTAAGTACACAGAAATGCAGGGCAATTTGTAAGATATAATGTTAAGATATCCATTAACATTTTCCCTGCATTTCTGTGTACTTTAATAGCCCCCATTTCAGCTGTTTTGAAGCTTGCTGATCAAAGACTACACCATTCAATGACAACACCCGGCCAAATACGTTTCAATTGTTACAATCTCATGAGCCTTCGAATGATAAGCATGTATACCTACTTGGTGATGTCAGTGGAACCACTGGCAGGATTTTATTGTTGGCTGCCCGGCATGATCGAATGCATTTCTTTGAATCTGGCTCTTGAATACCTGAAAAAAAAATCTTAACTTGGTTTGTGATCATTAACTTTGATATTCTTGAGTTGGCTCATTTCAAAAGTTGCACACATACTTATTCGGATAAGCATGCTTAAATAAAAACAAACATTATTCAAATAACACAGTGTGAGCTGAGTAAATAGCAAAGGTTTATTCATATGTCTCTTTTCACCCAAATATTGAGAGCAGGTTGCCTTAAATCAACTCTCTCATTGTGCACCATGCCAACACCAGTTCATAACTCAGCAGTGCTGCATTGGTCCATCATACTGACCCTTTGACAGTATATAAACCCAATAGGGTCAGCATGATGCATAAATGAAACTCTAGTGACTAGATTTGACAAGGCTTCATGTATATATGAATACGTATCTTCATGGAAAAGAGGGTATAGGTGGAGTATCCCCATGTCTATTTCAAGAAAGCGCCATGTCATTCTGTTGATTTAAAAAATTGCTATTTTGATAAGGCCATAACATGTTCATGTCCCCTGTCAATTTTACGAAATGCCCATGTCGATGTCACTAAGCATCGAAATGTCACCCTGTGGAGTTTAGGGGTCTAGACCAAAATAGAACATATTAAAGTGGCGTAGTCCGATGATTAGGGTTCAAAAATATATTTTGCTAAAAATGAACCAGAATATTTTATATGGCCATACTTCATGTCCTACCTACTTTATTAAACATTATTCCCAAAAATCCAGCTTAAGTTTCAGCTAACTATCAGTCTTATACTTAATTTAAGACTTTTGGAGTGCATGATGTAAGTCTACACATTGAACATACACTGTCAAAGGCTATACCTGTCTTCATGGGACCCTATTAATTTCCTCTTATTGCCAATCAATAATATTTTGTTGTGCTCGATCCTCCAAATATGATATTGTAATGACATTTAAACATATTTCAGTAGAATTCAAAATCTTGAAAAAAAACGGACCATGCCACTTTGTATCACTTTGCTGTCCTCAATGAGGGAGCTGGCCTTTTTTTTGCTTGAGGCTAAATATATAGGAAAATGTAGACTTTTCGTGGTCAATTTTCATGTTTTAGTACTTCAGTGTTTATAGATCTCCAAAAATTGTTCTAATGCAATTTATTCCTAGCTGACTGCATGACTGACAGCACAAGCTTTAATTTGATACCAAATTTAGTTCGTGGTGGACGTGGCGTCGTTACCTCCCAACACTACATACCAAATTGACAGAGGTAGGTTTGAAATTCCCTCTCTGTGCCTGGTGCTGGTCATGTGACCCAATCTGAGTGATTTCATTGGCTGCCAGAAAGCTGGTCTAGCATTTCAGGTTTGTGTCTGACTTTATTAAACCATTTTATTTATTATGAATTTAATAAAAGTTTGAGTTTTCACAGAAAACTCCTAGATAGATAGAGGTACTCTATTTTTTTTTCATAAATTTGGAATAGGTGTAGGTCCAATGCTGTGATTGGCCCATGGTGTTTTGTAGTCATGCCAATGATATGGCCACACTCAGTTTGGTATCTAGGTATGTTTCGGCCCTCTAGGGGACTCATCAGGTGTAATCTAGGGGTGGATTATTATTTATATTTATAGAGGAAATTTATTTTTGTCTTAAACACAATATTTCTCCTCTTTGACCATTGTGGTTTTTATCTAACCACATCTGCTGACTCAGGCTTTCTATACCAGGTGGCACCTGGGTAGACACTGACATGGCTACTTTTCCAGGTAGGGATTGTTTGTTTTTTCGGTCATTTGGAATGGAGCTTCTGGTTAGACCGGGGGGGGGGCTCAGTTGAAGATTTTTCCTGACCATTGGTTTTTACCGATTGGGCAAATTTCTCTTCTTGAAATTTTCCCCAATTTTTTGCCGGGTTGGCGTGGGAAAAAAATGACGTGGCTTTTTATGTTCAGTCTAACCATAGCGGCTCTCCAGGATATTCATTCCTGATGGTACCATCGTTTCTAAACGTTGTATCCATGAAAATTCTCTCAACTTTCTGAGTTTGGTGCCCCTCTTTGATTGGGGGTGTTCATAGATGAAGTCTAGGATGTAGACTCTCATGTCATCGACGCCTTTGTGTCCATGTTGGTTGAAGTGGGAGGCCACTTCACTTGTCTTGTATCTTTTGTGTCTGATGTCACCATCATGCTCACTTATCCTTTTTCCCACGTCTCTGTAGGTTTCACCTAAATATCTTTTTCCACAGTGTTTGCAGTCAATGCAATAAATCAAGTTGGAGCTTTTACAGCTGACATTGATTTTTGTTTCCCTAGTCATTTGACTAGAGATAGAGATTTTCCCTGTTTTGTCCAAGTAGGGACATGTCTTGCAATCTGGGTCGCTACACAGATTTGTGTTCACTTTTGGTCTTTCTTCACCCTCCTTCTTCACCCACTCTGCTAGGTTGAAGTTGCATCTGGCTCTCACCAGATGATCTCTCAGATTCTTGGGTCGCTTGTATCCTGTTACCAGTTTCATGCGTTGCATCTCTCTGGTGGTATAGGATTGGGCCAAGTTGTCCCAATTTCTTTTTATGATTTTTTCAAGTTTGTTGCAGTTTGGCCTGAAAGTTGTGGTCAAGAACATCTTGTCTTGCTCAGGCTCAGGTTTTTCGACAGTTTTGTCTGTTTTGGCCCTTTTTCTTAGGGCCTCTCTCTCTTTTAGTTTTTCCTTTTCGATCTCTTTCCTTGATTTGCTGTTTAGAAGTTCTTCTCGGTCTAGAAGTGCAACTTTCTCTTTTGCTTCCTGTATTAGCCACGGGGGGTACCCTTTGGATAGGAATTGTTCCTCTTTCAGTTTTATGCAGGTTTCATAATCTGAGGCTTTTTTGCAGATTCTTTTGAGTCTCAAAAATTGGCTGTAGGGTAGACTCTTTTTCACATTTGGTGCATGTGCCGAGTCATATCTGAGGTAGCTGTTGGTGTCGGAAGGTTTTGTATACAGACTAGTGTATAACCCACCATTGCCATTTTTGCTTACGGTTGTGTCCAAAAAATGGATTTTTTCATTGGACCATTCAGCTGTAAACTTTATAGTTGGGTGTTCTCCATTAAGGAAATTGACCCAATCTTTCAGTTTTTCTTCTCCGTGTTCAAAGATGTCATCTATGTATCTGAACCATGATGTTTGTTTGTCTCCTGATTTCTCTAGGAGTTTTGTTTCCAGATCTGTCATGAAAAGGTTTGCATATGAGGGTGCTACCCTCGTGCCCATGGCTGTCCCACTAATATGTAGGTAATTTTCATTGTTGAATTGAAAATTGTTGTTTTTCAAAACTATTTCCAAAAGGTCTACTAGAGACTCATTTTTTGGGTTTTGATTTTCATTCCTCTCTTTTTTCAGAGTTTCTGCAATCACCTGTATACCTTCATCATTTGGGATGTTGGTATACAGGGCGGTCACATCTAGTGTGCCTATGATGGTGTTTTCACCAATCCCCTCGATTTTTTCAATTTTCTTTATGAAATCTGTGGTGTCTTTTACATAAGATTTGCTGTTTTGTACCAAAGGTTTTAGAAAAAGGTCAACCATTGAGGAAATTCTCTCGGTTGGGCAACCATTAGCTGAGCAAATGGGCCTACCTGGGGGAGGGTTGACATTTTTGTGAATTTTTGGTAAAAAGTAGATTTGTGGTGTTCTCTGTTTTTGTGTGATCAATGTTTTTGCCACTTTTTTGGAGATTTCTTTATTTTCTAGCATGGTTTGGACTCTTTCCTCAATTTTGGCCTGATATGCCGGGGTTGGATCCGAGTCCAATTTCAGATAAGTCTTTTCATCAGATAACTGCCTGTCTGCTTCTAAAATATAGTCAATGGTGTCCATGACTACTATGGCCCCACCCTTGTCTGCTGGTTTGATGGTCATTGACTTGTCTACCGCTAATTCTCGCAGTGCTTTTCTTTGGTGGGTATTTAGATTGTGTTTCTTAACATTTTTTGGTTGGCCAGATTCATTTCGACTTTTTATATTTTCTTGTATCCAGTTTTCAAGAGGGATACAAGTGCTGGGTGGCTGCAAGCTTGTTTTTGAGCCTTTGCCAGTTTTAATGAGATGTGGTTGGTCAAAAGGAGGCACTATGGTCTCTTTTTTTGAAAGAAGTTCAGTAATTTTTGGTTGGATTAAGTTACCATCTCTACAAATATTTATTTCTTTTTCTTTTTCTTTTTCAAGTCTTTTTTGTTTTTTCAAGAAAGTTTTCCCTTTTCCACTTGACCAGTATTGTTTTGTTCTGAGGCGGTTATGAAACACATCTAAGTCTTTTCTTACTTCAGCTAGGTCAACTTTTGTTTGGGTTGGGCAAAATTTCAGGCCCTTTTCAAGTACTTGAGATTGGGCCAAAGTTAGTTCTACTCTTGATAGATTGACTATATTTTCAGATTTTTTCGATTTTTTCTTTTCAACAGGAGGTGTTTTTTTTTCACAATTTTCAGTTTGAGAGATTTCTATATCAATTTCTGCTTATGATATGTCATCAACAACGTCAACATTTTTTTCAACAGGAACACAGACATTTTTAATCACATTTTTTACCACAGTTACATTTTTTTCATTTTCATTTTCAGATGAAGATTTCAGTTTCAATTTTGACGGGGTATTGCAGTAGGAATGTTCAAGTTCATAGTTCATGGGCGTTTGCATGGTCATAGATGAGGTGTCACAGGTGTCCAGGGCAGTCATTATCTGCCTCGGAAGCCGCCTCAGTTGTTGCGGTTGCCGCGAGCTGGGCCTCGCCCCCGGAAGTTTCCCCAGGTGTGGGTGCTTTCCTCGTAGTCGTCAGAGGCATGGTTGTTACCTCTGCCTCCCTGGCCTCGGAAGTTGCCTCTCCCTCGGCCTCTCTGCCCCCTGTAGGGGCCCTTTATTTCTTCCGGGGTGACTCTAGGGAGATCTGCCCGGGTCTGCCAATCTGTCTCGATCTTCGTCTCTAGCTTGGCGATCTGCTTGGTCTGCTCTTTCTTGGCTATCTCTATCTTGCGGTTTGCCTCGTCAGGGTTGGCTAGGAGTACAGGGGTGTTTGTTGTGACCCTTTTCCAGCTATGGTCATGACCGGCAGCCACATCATCCAGATGGTTGGCTCTGGTCTTCATCACCTTGGCGATGCGTTGCATCATTCTCTTTGAGGCAGCGGTCCTTTCCTCGACCATTATGATGTCTACCTCAGAGATATCCTCAAAGTAAGTCGGGTTGTTCTCTAGGCCGAAGGTCCAGAGTGGTATCATGCCTACATCGGCGCAATCCATGTACCAATCAGACCACTTCCTCATTACTGTAGCCTTCTTATGGGTATTATTGGCGGTGACCCATATATCGTAGGCTGCTTGTGGCAGCCTGTCGTCAGATGGATCTGGCACCTGTTTGGAAGAGAAAGAAGTGTCAGTTGTTTTGTTATGCATACAAGAGGTGCGTTGACACTTGCTGTCACTACCATTGACTGTGTCGTATAGTGACAGTGTAGGGTTTGTACTGAAGTCTATGTCGGTCGATGTTAAATCGACAGAGTGTGAGATTTCTAGCAAACTTGCGTTATCAGAATTTTGTGTACCGTCGGGTCGCTGTACAATTAACTTATCTGGAGGTTTTCTTGAACCTGGCTGATCTATGGCAGCTGTATTCAGCTGAAAATCAGTTGCAGAGGGCATGTTTACATCCAGCGGCGGCGTCCCCATGGGCGCCGCCATCTTGGAAATGTCGTGCGATGTGGCAGTTGGTTTCGTAGGAGAACCCGGTGCCTCGCCGACAATTTGATCTAGTTGGGGAAATAAATCCCCAAATTCTGTTTGTGACCTTGTGAGACTGTCTTGAGGTTCAGAGAGTATTTCTACACTCTCGAGGGAGTGAAATCTATTCTCTAAATTTAAATCAGTCAAGATACGAAAATGTTCGTCATCATGGCGGTTGTCTCTGTATGGACTGGAGCTGGTTGCGGGCGCTTCCTTTTCACGCTTGGTGAGAAAGGGTTCTGCAGCCGGTGACCAGCGGCCATTTTGGATTTGGCGCATGATGAAGCGAAAATTTCGGCAAGGGAAGTTTGTTTTAAACGTGTTCTTTTTGGAATATCGTGAGGAAAGGAGTTTACCTTATCGTCAGTGGAGGATGAACAGCTTGCTTTGGCCTCCTTGGAGTCGAAGACGACATTCGTCCTCCTTCGCTTGGTTTGGGGGCCGGATGCGTGATCGACCTTCGTTGGATCTGCGTTTTCGTCCGCCATGTTGGAATGGCCGGTGGAATGTTACTATGAACAAACTCTATGGGATACACTCGGTATCTCTGATACAATGCAGTTATACACTAGGTATTTCTGTAAAGTATTGTAGCGGCAATAGGAGTACTAGACTCGTTTGTGCTACGGAATGAAAGTGTAATCCCGGAGGTGGGGTGCGCTATGCAAGACAAGTTCGTGGTGGATGTGGCGTCGTTACCTCCCAACACTACATACCAAATTGACCGAGGTAGGTTTGAAATTCCCTCTCTGTGCCTGGTGCTGGTCATGTGACCCAATCTGAGTGATTTCATTGGCTGCCAGAAAGCTGGTCTAGCATTTCAGCTGGTCTAGCATTTGTGTCTGACTTTATTTCACCATTTTATTTTTTATGAATTTAATAAAAGTTTGAGTTTTCACAGAAAACTCCTAGATAAATAGAGGTACTCTATTCATTTTTCATAAATTTGGAATAGGTGTAGGTCCAATGCTGTGATTGGCCCATGGTGTTTTGTAGTCATGCTAATGATATGGCAACACTCAGTTTGGTATCTAGGTATGTTTCGGCCCTCTAGGGGACTCATCAGGTGTAATCTAGGGGTGGATTATTATTTATATTTATAGAGGAAATTTATTTTTGTCTTAAACACAATATTTCTCCTCTTTGACCATTGTGGTTTTTATCTAACCACATCTGCTGACTCAGGCTTTCTATACCAGGTGGCACCTGGGTAGACACTGACATGGCTATTTTTCCAGGCAGGGATTGTTTGTTTTTTCGGTCATTTGGAATGGAGCTTCTGGTTAGACCGGGGGGGGGGGCTCAGTTGAGGATTTTTCCTGACCATTGTTTTTTACCGATTGGGCAAATTTCTCTTCTTGAAATTTGCCCCAATTTTTTGCCGGGTTGGCGTGGGAAAAAAAACGGCAAAAAATTGGGGAAAATTTCAAGAAGAGAAATTTGCCCAATCGGTAAAAAACAATGGTCAGGAAAAATCCTCAATTGATACCAAATTTACCAATATTTCCTCAATTTTAACACATTTTTCATCAAAAATGTAAAGTTTTCCTCAAATCAAGATTTTTATGATGCGCGCAGTGATGAGAAACAACTTTTTTTTTTGAGTGGACTTACCATCATCAACCTCACACATGAACGGATATCCACCAGTTGTGCACGGTATGTCGTTAAACAACAGAATGTAAATATGTATGCAGTGTTCCTGGTTGCGGTGATTGTCCGGCTGACCAGGACGCCATCTGTTAGCAATTGTTAATGGAGTCCCATCTGTCCAACGATAACTCGCTTCAACGTCAAGGTCATTAAGGCCAATCCAAAAACTGGAAATGGAGATTGTTGGGCTGAAAAAAGTAAAATATGTACATACTTAAGATTAGAGGTGCCTGTGCCAAATGTCAACCCTTTAGGCTAGCAGAATCCGACAATGCATTGTGTCATTTCTGTGATCACTACCGCCAATTCACATTAGTTTTACATATTATACCTCTAGTCACTCTTCTTGCTTCTTACTTTCTTTTTCTGCATTTAGTTTTACCTCTTGTTTTAGCATAACTTATATTGTACTGAATACTACATATTACGGTGTCATTTCTTAGTTTCACTTTACTCTTGTTAGCAGATCGTTTCTGAGGAAGGCTCTGGTAACAACCACCATGTCCGTAAACTTGAATTTTGCTGGGTTTGGGTAATCCCTGCTGGTGGCTTGCAACTAGTGAACAAAAACCAGAATATATCATAGAAGTTTAATCATCATATTTTGTGCTTCTAATTTTGGTTCCTGTTTACTTGTTCCAAGCTAAGAATAAAGACTGCCCAAACCCAGCAAAACTACTTTAAAATATAAAAAATAAAGAATTGAAAAATTAATAAAAGTATATAATATAAAGAACATAAAAACCTATAAAAAATATATAAACAAATGCCAACGCCCTTTGATACCGTCTCTGTCGTATTTCATAAGTGGGGGCTGGGGCAGTATCCCACGAAGCTACAGGCTGAATGAGATACAGCTCCCACGAGTGAAATACGTCAGAGAGGTATCAATGTAGTTGGTATTTGTGTTTATTTTTCTAATTTTAAGCCATTTAATGACTTTTTCTTACCCCAAGGGGCGCCCCCTATGTTATGTATCTAGGCGGAGTGTGTACGTTGGTTACCACCTTTGTTTACGCCAGAGCTCGCTGCTCTCTTGCTTTGTGTCATATTTATCGTGGTTAGTTAATTAATTTTTTAACCACAGCCATGCAGCCCTGCAAGAGCTGCGCCTTTGTTTATGACCATCGTAAATCGGTGTGTCCCCAATGTGCCACACCCACACATTCTAAAGGTCGGTTAGACGAGGAGGAAGACAAAGCCTTTGAATTATGCAAGGTGGAGGAGCCGAGATCGCCAGCAATGGATAGGGAACAGAATGTCTCTCTACAGCTTAAACTGGCGGAGGAGAAGCAAGCCATATTAAAGCGTAAACTAGAGATGAAGTCAATGGAGGAGCGGCTGGTAGGAGAGGCGATCTTGTATTTACAAAAAATTAAAAAAAGTAGTGCCAGAATGGTGCATAGGATAAGTGTATGTGGGTGGACATATAATAGTCATGTGAAGTTATGTACCTGATAGAGTTCAAGTAATCCATTTCTGCCACATCTTCGTACTTTGCGAGATAGCCACCAATAGTCTCACATTCAGCTTTCGCAATGTACCAGTTCGTGTTGTACCGAGAGTAGTAGTATGAACAATGCACAGAGCCTTAGAAAAATATTGGTTTAATATCATTAATTTGTCAATAATTTTTTTTATAAAAAATGAATGGCTGTAATTTCTTGATGTATCAAGAAATGGGATAATGTCTTAGCTTTCAAAATACTGGTAATGCATGATAATTATTTCATTCAATGAAGGTTATATTGGATATAGAGATGGTTCTAAATATGAGTAACAATTTGATGATTGTCTAGGAGGTATGCCTCGCAACCCCAGCCAGACAATGAGTAGATTAAGAGATAGATGATGACAATCTGCTCAAACTGATTAGAGTAAGTTCATGTTAAAGCTACACTACAGGCATCATTGTCATCATCTGTGGCGGCTTTTGCCCAGTGGGCACATAATACATTGAATCAATAATGAATAAACATTGAATCAACATTGACAACCACTTTCTATGCCCACTGAGTGGGACATCATAGTAGTATTTGTTATTTACTGTCACGCTGGCAGTCACCCGGCCTCACACTGTAGGCTATTTAAAGCTGGGCCGTCAGGGAATAAGTTCAGCATTTTCCATACATGGACTTAAATAACAGTTCCAGCAGAGGGCAGCAGTGTTTGGACAGGGGACCATGAGCATTGTCCAGCTACAACATATTCACCCTATCTTGTGCCTGTAAGAGCTGAGCTCCCAGCCCTTAAGAGCCCTCTTGTGAATGAAGACTGAACTATTTCCAAAAGTGCTTTTGGCCTCACTTCAACCATGACGGTCAAGCTTTAAAGGGTCTCATAGGTAACAACGAAATTCATTTCCTGTGATGCTACTTACAATGTATTACCCCTGCTTTAGTTTGAAACATAAATAATATACGATCAATAGACACCTTTATGGCCATTTTCAACAAGTATTCGTCCTGTAATAGGACAAACCTATGCCAAACAGCAAGTTAAAACGTTCCAGGTGATTAAATTCATTGTTTGGTCCCTTTACTGTATGGTGTATTAAGACAGAGTGGTATTTGGGGTAGTTGAGGTACATGAGTATAGACAAATAAGGAAGTAAAGGGAGTAGTACACTGACAGAATCTGTCATGTTTCCACCCCTTTCGGACAAGATTCGTCCATGAGTCTAACATTGTAAACTTTCATCCAACGATGGAATCTCAGCCAACCGATGTTAATGGCATACTTCCTTAACCACTTAAGGATGGCATGTCGCTTTGATGCACCAATGCAGCCCCGGCTAATAACTCACCTGTGCTGCATTGATGCATTATGCCGACCCTTCAAGAATGCCACACTGGCGAGTTACTCACCAGGGCTGCATTCATGCATCATGAAGACCAAAGGGATGCATTAATGCATCATGCCCTTGGTCATGCTTGTCACGCAATTTGTACATAGTAATGTAGCCTAGCTGTCTGCATTGAATGGTTTACTAAGGCCAAAAAAAGGTTTGTTTCAGGTCACCCGACGGACCCTATGAAAACAGGGCCGACCCTACGTTTTTCTATGCAATTTTGAATATTTTTTGTACCCATTTTCGGTCAACTCTAAGGTCGTCGGAGAGGCTAGCAAGTACTTTCATGTCAAGTTTTTAAAAGAGAACAAAAATCCGACCTACCGACCCTGGAATTTTTATCCATGTTACCTGAAACAACCCTTTCTTTCTTTTTGGCCTAATCATTGATTGGCTGAACTGTGAAGAAAGGTACCAAGGAAACATCTTACCTGGACTAAGGCTACAGAAGAATACCAGGAATACCTTTAGTGGTAACACTACAGGTCTGTGGCTCTCCATGCTTGGGACACTTTTTCTGAGAATTGGTGTTAAGAGGTCTTCTAGATCTGATAATGTAGGAGCACGCTTATCAAGTAGCAAAGTTAACCTTAATATAACAACAACAAATTTATTTTAATGGTTGCTCACTGAAATCGCGTTCAATTCAAATCTTTTTAGAAAAGCATACTTATTTCAGTAGGGTAGCCATCAGTAGGTCTGACTCACATTTCATTATCGAGTGTAACTGTAAATACACTGTCAGGAGTAAGTATTGTAGCTGCGCAGTATAAAAGGAGGTATTTTTGGTTTCTAGTATGACTGTACAGCTACACTCACCTACTGTAGAACACCACACACAAGAGATTCTGGGTTTGGGTCCCACCTTGGAACAATAGGCGGTACTGTTGTTTATCTATAAAACATCTAAACTCTACAAATGTACATATTCAAATATTCACTAGCTCAAATTTCTATGTCAATATAGGTGGAAATGCATGTCAAATGGGTTAAAATATGGAAAGAAAACCTATTTCTTATTATGCCAAGGTGAGACTCGAACCCATAATTACCATGTATGTGGTGTTTACAGTAGGTCAGTGTCGCTGTACATTATTTTATACTGTACAGCTACAGTATATTTAGCTGTGCAGCTACACTAACTTCTGACAGTGTATGCCATGCATGCACTACTAAGGTATAGTATGCTAGGCTCTAACGAAACTAATACCTAAAACAGTTTTTGGATAAGTGTCTCAGTTTTCAAAATACTATAATTAAAATAAAGAAAAACTTACCTCCCCTCAACCGTTCCCTCTGCCACAGAACTTTTCACAGCAATTGGTATTACTCGCATATGAGCCGCTTTAGGGGAAGGCAGACACTACAATCTATGTACACCCTAATGCAGTCTCTCATGGTAACGTTGCATTATGTGCAGTACCGGGATATAGACATGGCAGGAACTGTATCAATTTTTCAAGAGAAAGCATATATCACAGATGACAAGTTTGTGAGCGTGGCAAAGTAAATAACATCTGACTCTTGTTATCACTAGCTAGCCTTGACTGAGTTGATACTGACTCTTGATTACTGATCTGCCCCATATTGTGATTGATCTTTCACTGACTCTTCTCTGACTCTTAGGCCACTCACCTGAAGAAGGCACCACCTTTTTGCCGAAGCGTGGTGATAACACCAAACTGTCTTGTACTTTTTAAAAGTAGTCTAGAGTTGTAGTTATGTTTGTTATATAATTTATCATATAATGATAAAAATATAAATGGTTTCTCATCACCACTCATCAAAAAATCAGCTTTAAGAAAAAAACATGAAAGGAAAAGGCAAATATTGGCATATTCCCTGGTTACGATTAAGATACACGCGTGTACTCTTGCCCCTGCTAATCATCGGTCGGAAGGCGATATTTATTTACATGGTTATCATAAAGTTAATAATCACAAAAGAAAATCACAGTTTACATGTCTTCAGGCCAGTAACCGGCCTTCTGGTTGCCAACAGAAAGACAAGAAGGGACCAACCTCAGGTGGACAGGTGGTCAACTAGGTCATGCATTGTACTACACCTGGAGGAATATATCCCAACAATGCACGGGCATTATTGGCGCCATATTTGGTATCAAATTAAAGCTACTACTGCCAGTTATGCAGTAAGATATAACTTACCTTATCCCTACTTTTAAGGATCAGTAAATTCTATTTATTCATCAAATGCTTTTCTAAATATTGTCGGCATTTAATGTACAGGAAGTAGCAGTGTGATACAAGTAATCACAGTTGATACATAGACAAATGCCAATGCCCATTGATACTGTCTCTGTTGTATTTCACGAGTGGGGGCTGGGGCAGTATCCCACGAAGCTGCTGGGTGCGCCCCAGTCCCCACGAGTGAAATACATCAGAGCGGTATCAATGTAGTTGGCATTTGTGTTTATTTTTTTATTTGAAGCCATTTAATGAAGGAAAAACAACCTTTTCTTAGCCCATCGAATACAGACACATTGTATTCAATGGCACCATTGAATACGGCCTTCCAGTGCTTAAGCATAGGAGATCTTGTATTTCAAAAAAATAAAACATGTATGACGATCTAGAATGGATGATATGTGCAGTACTCTGCCAAGCACCTTTTATGCAGGTTTATGTAGGACATTGTATTTATACAGAAATACATTCTATTGGATGCGACAGGGCCTTAGCCATTCAGCCAAGTCTCAAACCTAAGTTGTATATAGTTCTTAACTAGATATGCGACACCACGTAGTACTGTCCTCTACCAGTGCAAGGTAGCCAGAAGTCTTTCCTGGAACGATCTCATGATCCGCCTGGATAACCCCTTCCAGGAATCCACGTGTTTGGCCTGGACTAACCTGGCTCTTACATAATTAACTATTGTCAAGGCAAACTGTTACAGCTCAAAGCTTTGTCATGAACAATAATTAACTCTTTGGGGGCTGTATAGTGCTTTTATGTATGTCTTTGCCATCTAAGTCCATTGGTGCAGGCCTGGTGGGTAACTCAACACAGAGAAAAAAGTGAGCGTCAGCTGGACTCTCCCCAGGGTCAGGCACTGCCTGACTCAGGTAGGAGAGTCTGCTGGACTTTCACAACAGTCAGGCTGAGCCTCCTTTGATAGTCCCATAAAGTTACTCCCTTTTGAGAGTCGGCCTGATCCTTGTATGACAGTCAGGCAAGACAAATGTTCATACCAGAGTCAGGCTGACTATCTTTCCACAGTCAGGCAATGCCTGACATTGGGGTGAGGGTCAGTTAGCAATAATAATCAATGTGTATGCTCGTCTATTGACTATATTATGTCGGGATGCCACCAGGGTCAAATTCTCTCTTGGTTTCTTAAGATTGTAAGATTTTGTAAGATATGTGAGATTTTTTTTAAATTTCAGACAATGGTTTACAGTACGATTTAAAAAAGCTAAATTGAAACACCTGCACTGCACAAAATAGTCCCAAACACCAAACATTAACAAAAGAATTGCTAAAATAATCCGATTTGAAACACATCTTTATACAGGGCATGTTATGATTGAGACATTATGTACATGAGTGCTATGTGCATGTTTGGTATCTGACTCAAGTCACTTTTATGAAGTCCATGCTGTTGTGACTATTTCTTTTATTTTTTAAAAGTTTTATTTGATCTAATGGTCATGAGACCAAACCTAGGCTCGCCGCATTGCCTGTCTGTCTGCCAGGACCCTTTTCTAAGTTACATTATTGATGGCTGTCTTTATAATTATAATATTCAGCTATGGAGAACTCGTTGTATTATTGTAAGTTGATGCCTAATATCATATTATTTAGGTTCTGGTCTGGCGTCAACAAGTTACTACCACTCCCGCTATCAGAGTAACTTCTACGACGCTTCATCTGACTGTGAACATATCGGGGTTATCTTATTAAGATGGAGAACATCGATGAAATGAACTACATAAACTCCATTAAGTAAGTTCATGAACCAATCAGTTATTTAATGCACCATGCATCAGGTAACATGGGCAGAAAATGTAGGGTCGGTAGGTCGGATTTTGATTTTTTTTTTGATTTTTTAAAACATTTAAGTACTAGCTGGCCTTTCTGAAGACCGTAAAATTGACCAAAAAAAGGGTAAAATTACAGAAATTTCTTCAAAATTGCGTAAAGAAACGTAGGGTCGGTCCTGTTTTGAAAGGGTCGGTCGGGTGACCTGAAACAAACCTTTTTATTTTTTTGGCCTTATCAGGTGGAAGACTGCCTGAATTTACAGCACAACCTGCATAACACACCCAGCCCGTATTCACAGGTCAATCGGCCTGGAATACTGGGCTGTTCAATAATAGCACTGAGTTTCTACTTTAGCTTTTTTATAATCATATTTCTATATGATATTTGCGAAAAAAATAAAGCCCCCTTGAGTATGAGTATATAGATTAATATGTTACCTATCAACTTATGGATGCATGTAGTGCATGGGCTGTTGCATTTATTAGTAATTACAACATTAAATCTGTATGATTTCTTGTTTGGCACATATAGTGTTGGGTATAGCAGCTGTATCTGCTGTGAAAGTCTGAGCGCCAGCCTGCTATATTAGTCTGATCGATGTGCTGGGAGAGTGTGAACAACCTGACTAAACACCCTGTCTGTAAAGACTCCCGGCCTGCTAAACCAGCCTGGGCAGCCTGCATTACAAGGCTGCCTGGAAATGCGGGCCAGGCTGTATGCTTGGTCTAGTCCTCCACTTAATTGTGTGAACACTTTGCGGTCAATCCCAGCACTATATTTGTGTATTATGTCAGCAAATGCCAAAGCAGAATGTATTCTCTAGTTCTAAAATTAGGCCTTCTGAGCTATAGCTGTGAAATATTGCTGTCGATGCCAGTATAGATTAGCCATATAATCCCTAATTTTATCTCATTTATGGCTAATCCATTGAAAATACTGAACCACCATTACAAATTACAGACCCTTTATCTCAATGATTACACTTGCGACAAAAGTAATAATGGCGTTAGGTCATCTCTATAGTACTATGCTTACTTATCGAGTTGTAAAACTCTAAATCTCATGCCCAAAGACATAAAGCCTGAAATCTATCTATTGTCATTTCCTCTAGGTCAACTATGTCGCTTCCTAGCCCTACATTTTGGGTAGGTCTCTCCGATGAAGCCAGTGAAGGGAACTTCCAATGGACAGATGGTAGCCCCCACACATTTTCTGGTTGGTCAGGTAATAATCCAGATAACTATGGGAACAATGAACACTGTGTACATATAGGGAGCGACCACTTATTCAACGATGCGCCATGTACTCGTGCCTATAGTTTCATCTGTGAGGTCAACCAAGGTGATGTATACTCTAGACTCTTCTTGGCAGTACAGTTCTGAAAACATTTTTCTAATGGTGTTTTGATTCATTTTGTTACAAAAGTAGTATATAATGTATCGGAACGGGACTATGCTTAAGTACTGTTTATTACTCAATCGAGATGCAGCCAATCAGAGGCCTCCATTTGGTCACGTGACCGGAAGTGACCTACTTAGGGGATTAGTGGTGACGTCACGTGACCTAGTTAGCCAATCAGAGGCCGCCATTTGGTCACGTGACCGGAAGTGACGTCATATGACCTACTTATGGACCGGAAGTGACGTCATATGACCTACTTAGGGGACTGGAAGTGACGTCATATGACCTACTTAGGGGACCAGAAGTGACGTCATATGACCTAATTTAGGATCACGTGACCGGAAGTGACCTGATGAGTCACGTGACCAGAAGTGACGTCACATGACCTAATGGACAACCGGAAGTGATGTCATGTGACCTCATTGAGGATCACGTGACCGGAAGTGACCTGATTGATCACGTGACCGGAAGTGACGTCACGCGACTTAATGAAGAGATTAGCATCTTTAAGGGGTCACGGGCTTTAAAATGTGATATATATTTTTTTTGGAAGAGGCGAGTCTCTTATTTTTTTTGTAAACCAATAAAAAACACAACAATATAAGTTTGTTTTTTCATTTCATTTTTTATTAGCGACTGGAAGTGACTTATTGAACTAGGTAGAAGTGTTCTTTAGAGTGTATAAGGGGGGAGGGGGAGGGGAGGGGAGGGGGGGAGGGGGGCCCTTTAAGATGCATGGGGAGGGGGGCACTTTTAGGATTCATGGGGTGGGTGGGGGGGAGGGGAGGGGAGGGGGGAGGGGGGCACTCTGGGGGGGGGGCACTCTAAGGGGAGTTTGTCTCTTTTAAGAAAAGAATTTTTTTTATTTTAATCAAGAGACACACCCATTCCTCTTGAGAGGAAGAAGTGTGTCTCTTAATTTTTTTGTTTAGGAAGTGATGGTCTTTAGGATCACGTGACCGGAAGTGACCTGATGAGTCACGTGACTAGAAGTGACAACGTCACATGCCCTAATGAGGAGATCAGCAGCGACCGGAGGAAGTGACACTTTAAGAGGACACGCGACTTTATTGTTATAATATTTTTTTTTTACTTACTAATAAAAGAAGACGTATGAAAATAAAACACAACAATAATTTTATTTTATTTTTTTATTTATTTTTTTTCAATCTTGATAAACACTCTATTTTTGTAAAGATGCGCTCAATCAATCAATAACACACTTTTTTTTTTCATATCTCTAAAGGACTCGTTGTCACACCGTCAGAATGCACGCGACGCTTATAATACAAGTAGCGCACGCCATCTTTCTCTATGGTGTAAGTGACCATTTTGTTTTGTACCACTTTGAAATTTCTATTTACCGCAAGGAGAGTTTTTCGTTTGCGAAGAACATCCAAGAAGTCGTCTGGTTCTTTAGGGTTTTGTTTCTTCTGTACACCTTTTGCACTCCATTTTTTGGATTTTCTTTCACCCGTGCCGCTGACTCGATCGTAGCAAATGTAAGTCTTAGGGTTGAGACTTAGGATCCCGTCACCTTCCCACTCCGCTTTCATAAGCCCCGAAGTTCTCAGATCGTGAAGGTAACGTCTCTCACAACATCCGCCGGGCGGCGGACACCATTCTCGCACTCTTTCCGTTTTTGTCTTCACGAAAAGCTTTAAGTGATCGTCGCACACCGCTGTCGGAAGCCACTTTCGTTTTCTCTGAAGCACGTCTCTCTCAGGTGAGGTTTGACTAGGTCATCCAACGTGTCACCACTGACAGCCATGTAAAGACTGTCGGTGTCCATTTGACAAAGAGCATAATCGCGCCGATCGACGAATCTATCCAAGAAGTCGTATGTGAACTCTAACATTTTCAACTTCGCGTACTGGTATACCATGAACCCCATTTGAATAGGGAGGTTGTTCTTGACTGTTTTCGGTTGTAGTTCGACTTCAAACAGATCAGAACTCAACTCGGACGCCTTTTTGAAGCGCCAAGAATTGGCCAATAGTTCGAACTTCCGACTGTCAGTGTATCTCACCGCCGTGTGTTTTTCTTTGTTGCAGATTGTTTTACCGTACGTGGCTTTTCCCAATAACTTGTAACAGTCTGACAAAATTTTCTCGTTCTCGTTCACGTCGCCACGTCTTTGCGCCGCCGTTACTTCGTCCGCGAAACCGGCAAAGGAGCGTTTAGATAGGTATTCTACGACCAGCTGTACTTTGGTGACTATCAAACCGTGCTCTAAATACCACTTGAGAAGGGGCGTTCCCAAGAGAATATTTTTTCCGTGGTAACTCCCTATCAGACATCTCTGAGGCGTGTTCAACAGCTTTTCTTCCTGCGCAAAGTCTGACATGTGAGGTCCTATGTCTAATTTTGAAACGGACACGTTCTTGAAAACGGGGGTCATTTCTTCGAAGTACTCTCGTAGGTGAGGCGGCGTAGTGATGTCCACTTGAACTAAACCGAACATTTTCCCGTCTTTGACAGCGGAAAGGATGTCGCTCCTGCTCATAGCGTTTGGAGACACTTTAAAAGCATCAACCTTCCAGTGTTGTTGGGAGGCCTTAACCCGTTCATCTCGACGCTTCATCTCTCTCCATTCGCACTCCCACACGACGACCAGCTTGTGACCTAGCGCTTTCAAGTAAGCGCTTACTCTAGCCGTTCTGTCGCGTCTCTCCTCCCTCAGTGAAGCGCACTGATATCGGTGCGACGGTATGCACTCGTGAGCGTGGAACCAACACCCGTGAAACTGGAAAACCGTATTAGAGGCCGCGTGAAACCCGTCGACGCGAATTCTTCGACAGCCTAGAACCATTTCGCCGCCGTTGAAAGCGTGGCGCAGTTTCACGTCGCGGTCGTGCTCTACGAAGCGTAACCACTCCAAAGCGCTGTGAGAGTTTCTTTGCCTAATTTCGGGCTTGAACTCGGTCTCAGGTCGTCTCACCGCGTAATAGCCCGTGCAGTGCGCTTCGCTCATGCAGCGCAAGTACAGAGAGTTAGCGTCTAGGCCTAGGATGTGCTGGCACGTTCTCGCTTCTTCGCCGTACTTGTGCTCCCTTATCCGCGTGGTGCCCTTCTCGTGAAATCTATGGAAGATGATGGAAGGACCACCGACTAGATTTTCTTTGATCAGAGCGTGGAGGACGTTGTCAAACTGGGGGAACGTTGTGAACGCGTCTTCTAGGTTTTGGAAGAGGAACCGTAAAGTCAAACTGGCGAGAGAGATCCCGTCTTTCAACATGTCAATGCCGCGATCTTGGAAAAATTTAGTGTGATTTTTCAGAGCTTCTATGAAAGGTTTGACGTCTTTGTTGTTGTAGTGGATCAAGTAATCTCCCATAGTTTGCATCTTCTCGTCGGACCAAACTTTCTGACATGTGGCGTAGTCGGATTCGGACATTTTGACGCCCGTCAGTTCGCTGTCAAAAGCCGATCTCGGTGGCAGTGTTCTGTTTCCCAGTTTCCTGGTAGACGTCATCCATTCGTAAGGAAAGTGACCTTTCTCTTCGTTTCTGGTGAAAGCTCGCAAATAATTCGCGTAGTTGTAACCGGGTGCCAAATAGTTGACTACGTCCAAGAAAACCGTGTGCTGTGTGTAAACCGCCAAGTATTGATTGCTTCTCTTTATGACGCTGAATTCTTGGTTTCTTCGGTCTCCGGAGGCAAAGAACGAGTGAAGGCGTATTTTGATCAGGTTCAAGTCGTAACGCCCCGAGTTGAAGCCCACGACTGGAGCTTGACGGATGTATCTCAGAAACCGCTTCTTCAGTTGAACTAACGGGTGTCTGGTCTGAGCCGCAGCGAAGCCGCCTGGAGAAGGGGTGAATGCCGCCTCCTCCAGCAGGAGAGCTTCACCTATCGCCGCATCTAACTTCGCTATCGTCGGTCGGTAAAGTTCTAGCACAGCTTCCCCGATGACTTTGGCGTTCTCGTTTATGTGATTTAAAACTCGGTCCAACAAGGGGTCGGAAACTGCGTCGGATTCTCTGACGAAGCAGACTGGCCCCTCCCGCCCCGGAAAGTCGGATGCGACGCTAGCCGACAAAGGGACGTGATCCCACAGCAGGGACACGTGTTCGGTCGACGGTTCTCTGCACGGTCTGAAGAAAGCCTCGAAATCGAAGGTGATCTTGTAAGGGTAGATTCCGGAATGTCCGTCGGGAGGAAAAATGGAGAAGTCTGCTAGCGCTTCGAAAATCGTTCTCGAATTTTGGTAGATGCCACCTACGTAGCGCAACTTGACTTGTCGGCAAGAGGAAAGCTGGTTCCTGTGTCTCTTCAGCAAGAACTCGGTGGTGAACGCCGCCTTACACTTGCAACATTAGTATATGCCCGCGTACGCGTTGAAGTCCGTGACCAGAGAGACGTGCAAACCGCCTTTGGCCGTCAGGTGTAGGTTGACTTTACCTCAGGCGGCCAGAGTTCTGAAAGGCGGTCTGATCAGAGTAACGCGTCTTCTCAACTTTCGCCCCGGCACCTGACGCGACGCGGTGTAAACCGCTATTTGTATGTCAAACAAGTTCTCTAACGCGGGTAAGTCGCGGATGTTCAAACCCGGAAAGGTTTCAGGTGTGGCAGCGGGACAGAACTGACGTAACAAATCTGAAGCGCGCTTGCTGGTGTTGTATAAGTGAAAGGAAATGCAGCGGAAGACGCAGAGGTTGTCCTTGTTGGGAAAATCTAACACACCGCTTCTCTTTCCAACTCGACCGGCCTGAGTGATCCTACCGCCTATGGGAAATTCCCCCGGTCCCATGTAAACGCAAATGTTCAAATTGGTAGGAAAAAGAACGTGCCACTTGGTGTCAGAGTCGCAAAGTTTCCGTACTTCCTCGCAAGCGACGGTGTTTTCCATCTTTGAGAGGAGCTCTTCCAAAGTTTCTGAATTAGTTATAGTAGGGAGCGGTTGTATGAGAGTTGCGTTGTTCTGGGAGGCGTGAAAGTAGCGCAGTTTGCTCTTGTCTTCTCTGTGTTGTAAGAGTAAGCCTACCGAGAAACCTACTTTGTATCTGAATCTTTGCGTGAAGTGAATGCGACGCATAGTATCTACAGCGTCACTCAACTCGCCGGTTGGTAGTCTGAAGTTTGTTACACTCACGCGAGTCCCGTGCATCCTGACACCCGTTTGTATTGCAGGCCAATTCGCCGTGAACGTTTCCTCACCGTTCGGTACAGCACATATGCGCGGAGGGATAGTCACCCTGTCCAGAGATTCGCGTCGACAGGTGATCTTTCGGAAATCGCCTTCGCCGCATAGAGGGCAAAACTTAGGTATTACTCTACATTTTTCTACGTGTCTGTCGTAATTGTACGGTCTTTTAAAAATTTTGAAACACTTTTCGAAGACGTACTGCGTCATGTTTTTTTGTTTTTTTGTTTTTTCACTTAGTTACCAATTAAAAAAAGTTTTTTTTCCCAACTACTTAGCCGTCTAAATATCTATCAATCTATCTATCTATCTATCTATCTATCTATCTATCTATCTATCTATCTATCTATCTGTCTGTCTGTGTATCCGTCTGTCTGTCTCATACAGCGTACGTCAAACACTGTGTGTGTGCGCGCGTGAGCGTTGAGCGTCTCTCATTCCAAATCTATACCGAGAAATTTGAGAATAATCTCTGTTTTGTCATCCAACTCTTTGAGCGCTCTGGCGGACAGCGTCACCCCCTGCTGTGTGGGTTTTTTGTCAGGACCTTCGTACTTGCGAACGTGGATGAGGTTCTTACCGCTGTAGTAGCTCACAGCTGCGTACACTTCGCCCTCCTCATCCAGCACTGAAAACCAGGGGGTGTGATTAAGTCTTCCTTGCGCGGACGCTGTGTCGCGTATGCGCACCACTGCGCGGATCTCGGCGATGCGCGTTATTAGCTCGCGCAGCGCGTCGGCGATGAAGTGCACTCGCTTGCCTCTGGTCAGACACGCCTCTTTCACCTGGCTGTCTTTTGTGTAGCGGGGCCTCCTAGACAGTCTAGCCTCATCCTCCCAGATCTCCAGCGTCAAAGTCCCGTCTAAGCAGAACTCTAACCCGAGAGGACGGGGGGTTTTCTCTGCTTCTTCTCGTCCATCTTCTTCTTTTTCTTGTATTTTTCTCTTCTTAGTAGGCCTTGTTGTTCTGGAACCCACCTTAGAACGTTTCAGACCCGCAAGAAGAGTAACACCATCAGCGTGAGCTGAATCAGCAGCAGAACCAATAACAGGAGCAGCGTCAGCGCTGGTATCCGACGACTCGTTGTTGGAACAGAGCAGCCACACGCCGTCGGTGCTGAGTGTAGCGGTAGAAGATGGAGCGCTGCCGCCCTCGTAAGGTGGCGGTGAGGGCAGTCGCCACGGACCGGACGCGCTACCAGTGGAAGTGAGGTCGAAAGTAGTGGAAGAGGGGAGCCGAAAAAACGTAACGTCCACCCGTAGCCCTTCGGGTTCGTCGTACGCCTCGTCGTCAGCGTCGTTCTCTGTCTCACCCTGTTGCTGCTCCTCCTCCTCCTCCTCCTCCTCCTCCTCCTCCTCTTCTTCTTCTTGCTTTAGGGCATATATGTCTACTACGCGCTGCTGGGGCTGAGTGTCCGAATAGCTGTAAGTCTCAGCGCGAGCGGCGTCGATGGCGTCGGTTGATGTAGTGGTGGAGAGGTGCTGTGCAACGTGCTGCGGCTCATCAAAATCAGCAACAGTAGTGGGGAGGTAAAAACCCGGTTGCCAGTACTGCGCTTTGCCAGGAGAGTTGTCGTCAGTAGTAGTAGCTGCAGCAGCAGGTGCAGCAGCAGCAGCAGCAGCAGCAGCAGCAGCAGCAGGCGCAACAGTAGCAGGCGCAGCAGCCTCAGCAGGCGCAGCAGTAGCAGGCGCAGCAGTAGCAGGTGCAGCAGCAGCAGCAGCATGAAGAGCACCAGCAGCACGAGGATCACCAGCACCAGCAGCAGCAGCACGAGGAGCAGCAGCAGCAGCAGCAGGCGGGGCAGCAGTAGCAGCGGCAGCGCGCTTAGCAGCAACAACCGTCGCGAGTGTAACAACGTCGCTACCACGACGACTACTACCAGTAGTACCGCTACTACTACCACTACTACTACTACTACTACTACTACTACTACTACTACTACCACTACTACTACTGCTGCGAGCGCTTGAACTTACTTAGATCCTTGGACGGCACTAGGTGTTGTCTTTTGCTCATGGTGGTGACTGTAGAGAGCAGCAAAAGACTGAGTGAGTGAATGGGTGTTTCCAGACCCCTTATATACGCCTTCTCGCTTCTAGAGCTAAGCTACTTACTGCCCTGTTCAGCTGCCGCCGGCTGACCGGCGGCCGTTCACAAAGAGAAACAAAAGACATAATGCATGAGGTTTTCAGCTGGATCCCTTTCCCCCCTTTTGAGAGATCGACTGACATGAGCTAAGCTACTTACTGCCCTGTTCAGCAATTCAACGCGCGTTAGCTGTATAAAGGATAAAGCGGTTGCTGCCGCCGGCTGACCGGTGGCCATTCACAAAGAGAAACAAAAGACATAATGCATGACGTTTTCAGCTGGATCCCTTTGCCCCCCCCCTTTTGAGAGATCAACTGACATGAGCGGGCGGTGTACCGACTGTGCTAATTCAACGCGCATTAGCTGTATAAAGGATTAACGGTCATGAGCTTAGAGTGTGTATACAAAAAAAACTACAGGAGGCGTGTGGCGTGAAGCAGGACCCCCTAAGACGAGTTTGTCTGTCTGTGAGTAGAGTCGTGTGCATGTGGTGAGCGACTTAAGTGTAAAACAAAAAAAAATCACCGCCTCCTGCCGTGGTGAGTAGACCGGGCCGGCGGCGGCCGGCTAGTTCAATAGGGGTGACAGCTGACTAAGGCTGTGCATGAAAATCTGATTTTCACCTGACCTCTGACGTTTGTTACAATGAATGTCAGAGGGAGAGAGAGTCGTCCTCAGGTAGGGGGTAGGAGGTAAGGCTATGGATAAGGAAAAAACGCCATTTTCAGCTGGCCTCCACAGATGGCGATGACATACTCCTCGTCATCTAAGCTCTTAAGAAGCTCTTAAGAAGCGGAGCGGCTGAAACGCGTCATGCGGACAGGTCGCTAGACAGCTGGGGTGCTGTTGGAAATAGGATTAAACTCCCTCTGTATAAAAGCTCTGATTTCTGTTGGAAAAAAAACCATATCACCTCTGACCACAGTAACGTCTACTACCACCACCACCACCACCGCCGCCGCCGCCGCCGCCGCCGCCGCCGCCGCCGCCAAGACGAGACGAGATGGCTCAAGCTATTCCACTTTCAATCTCGCCTTCACCCCCTTGTCCACCTGAAAAATTAATGCGACTTCACGACGTGAGACGCGCGGTGCAGGCCGATGGGGAGAGTAGAGAGGTAGGACAGCAGCGATTAGCATATAGCGACGCCTTGCTTTGTCAACTAGGTAAAGAGTTGAGCGGATCTTGGAGAGTGTTGGGCAGTAGCTTAAAAGTTACCGCCGCCCGTATGGATGCTCTAGTAGAGCGCAGTGTCAAGACACCGGAGGAGCTGTGTACGGCGATGTTCCGAGCTTGGTGGGGTGAAACCCAGCATCGTCATAGATGGGGAGAGCTCGGCCGCATCTTCACCCGCATTAGACGAGTGGAACTGTTGGCTCAGTGGATGACCCTTCTCCACAGGCAGGGGTTGGATTTCGAGAACCCCGACTCGCACGCGATGCATAAGCACTTGGGCGCCCTCGGCAGACGCCTAGGTAGCAGGTGGAAAGAGGTGGGGGGTCATTTAAAAATGTCGCCTGAGAGGTTAGATAAGATCGCTGAAGAATGCGAATGCGGAGGAAGTCCCGCTGAGTGGGCCTTCCAAGTGTTGAAAATGTGGCAAGCTGAAGCTGACGGTGCTGGCAGTACACCTTTTGAACTCCTTCGAGTGTTGACTGAGGACATGGGAAAGTTTGACCTCGGCATCACGATATTACTTGACTTTATCAAGCAAGAAAAAACGAGAACAACGGACATGTGAATTGTTGTGTTTTATTTTCATAGGTCTTCTTTTATTAGTAAGTAAAAATAAAAATAAAGATAACAATTAAGTCGCGTGTCCTCTTAAAGTGTCACTTCCTCCGGTCGCTGCTGATCTCCTCATTAGGGCATGTGACGTCGTGACTTCTAGTCACGTGACTCATCAGGTCACTTCCGGTCACGTGATCCTAAAGACCATCACTTCCTAAACAAAAAAATTAAGAGACACACTTCTTCCTCTCAAGAGGAATGGGTGTGTCTCTTGATTAAAATAAAAAAAATTCTTTTCTTAAAAGAGACAAACTCCCCTTAGAGTGCCCCCCCCCAGAGTGCCCCCCTCCCCCCTCCCCTCCCCTCCCCCCCACCCACCCCATGAATCCTAAAAGTGCCCCCCTCCCCATGCATCTTAAAGGGCCCCCCTCCCCCCCTCCCCTCCCCTCCCCTCCCCCCTTTTACACTCTAAAGAACACTTCTACCTAGTTCAATAAGTCACTTCCAGTCGCTAATAAAAAATAAAATGAAAAAACAAACTTATATTGTTGTGTTTTTTATTGGTTTACAAAAAAAATAAGAGACTCGCCTCCTCCAAAAAAAATATATATCACATTTTAAAGCCCGTGATCAATCAGGTCACTTCCGGTCACGTGATCCTCAATGAGGTCACATGACGTCACTTCCGGTTGTCCATTAGGTCATGTGACGTCACTTCCGGTCACGTGACTCATCAGGTCACTTCCGGTCACGTGATCCTAAATTAGGTCATATGACGTCACTTCCGGTCCCCTAAGTAGGTCATATGACGTCACTTCCGGTCCATAAGTAGGTCATATGACGTCACTTCCGGTCACGTGACCAAATGGCGGCCTCTGATTGGCTAACTAGGTCACGTGACGTCACCACTAATCCCCTAAGTAGGTCACTTCCGGTCACGTGACCAAATGGAGGCCTCTGATTGGCTGCATCTCGATTGAGTAATAAACAGTACTTAAGCATAGTCCCGTTCCGATACATTATATACTACTTACAAATATTCACTACGATATATGCTTGAATTTGCCGTTGGTTGTTGTTGTTGATGTTGTTGGAAATTGTATTGGCTAAGTAATGTACATGCAAGTACTTTTTCATTATATAGCCAGAAGACGGCTTGTAACTTTCCCATGCTATATCAATGTATCACAATACATTAAAATTGCATGAAAGCCCCAGCACCCCTATATATAGAGCTGAGTATATCTGTCCCGATTGCACTCTGACTGTTACTGGACGTGCAGTATCTGCGGGTTTAAGGCTATACAGAAAGAAATATGTGATAGTTTTGATAAAGTTGTCTATGATATCAATATTTAATCTTCACTATTCTTTTTGGACGTAGAATTATTGGATTAAATTGCCTTTTTACAGGCAAAAACTAGCTTGGGCGCATTGCCCTTCTGCCGCCAGCAGCAAATGAGTTCTTTATAATTAGCAGAATATTGCGTGTGACGAGAAAAGGCAGCAACCCTAAAAGGTCCAAGATCTTTTAGCTCATGTGTAAAATAATATTATTGTGTTTCAGATAGCGATAAGGAAAAACTGAAGATGTGCGTCCGTTCAGGTTGGGTAGCCCATGACAAAGTCCGTCCTGCTGCAGCATCTGAGGCACAGAGTAGGTATCACACACTTGTGGCTGTTTGAGGTTTTGAGGTTTGATTTATTTTTATTGGCAATAATTTCATTGCCAAAAAGGATGCTCTTCCAACAATAGCCAAACAAATACACCCTGGAATTATCCCCCCCCCCCTTGTAAATTTTCCCAGTTGCATCTGTTTTGAGGCTAGTTTTGATACTAGATCCGTTTCCGCTTAGGCTACCTATTAAAGGATTACATTTTCTAAAAGTGTTTCAGGTTGAATATGCAGACATTGCGTATGGGATTGGAAATGTGACAGTGACATGTCATGACCAATGTGTACTTGGAGATGGCTTGGAGACAAATACCATCACGTGTGCAGCTATCGAGGAGACCCGGGTGATGTGTCTGTGTGCAGGTAAATGATGCTGTTTCTTGTTTTACTCCTTTTAAGGGGGGTATAGACGGGGGGGGTCCCCCATGTCGCATGTCGATTTTAAGAAATGGCCATGTCCATGTTGCTTAATAATCCCCATGTCACATTTCAATTTTAAGAAGTGCTTATGACCCCTGTCACTATCTGTTCAAACATCATGTTGCATGTCACTAGGCCTCATGTCACATGTTGATTTAAGAAATGGCCATGTCGCATGTCCATGTCGCTTAATAATCCCCATGTCACATGTCAATTTTAAGAAGTGCTTATGATCCCCTGTCACTATCTGTTCAAACCTCATGTCGCATGTCACTAGGCCTCATGTCACATGTTGATTTTAAGAAATGGCGTTGTCACGTGTCCATGTCGCTTAACAATCCCCATGTCACAGGTCAATTTTAATGCTAATGTCCCCTGTTACTATCTTTTCAAACCTCAAGTCTCATGTCACTAGGCCTTATGTCACATGTCGATTTTAAGAAATGACCATGTCGCTGTGTCGAATTCAGCCATCCACCCCCATTTTTAAGGTTAACCACTACTCATTGAATATGGACCACCGCGCAGGTCTCTGGGCTTATTGTAACCTAAAAGTATCAGATTTGGCTAATATTTGATAAGTGGATACATAGCTTAGTAATCATGTATGCATGCTTACTAAGCCATATTGAAAAAATGGGGGATTTTGAGCAAAATTAAGCATTTTATTGGACTTTGAATATTGATATATTTGTAGCTAAAAAAAATGTTTTTTTGACTTATTGGACTTATTAATCAATATATCATCGGCTAGATTGATATAGATCTCATCAGGTTCTTTGAGATAACCAAGGGTTTAAAATATAACCAATTGGTAGCCAGATTTTTCCCTTTTAACCCATAATTTTAGGCTTTGAATATGAGATTTAGAATGATTTTGCACTATTTTTTAACTTCAAAGGCTAAAAACCATAAAGATATGCGCGGGACCCCCTATCAAAAATCACCCTTTTAAGTTAGCAAATGAGAAAGTAAATAAAGAGGGTCATGGATTAAATTCACTGTTATAATGATATTCTTGAAAAAATAAGCAATTAATTTGATTTATCATCCATTAAATTTCCATTTAAGGACGTAATCCAGGATTATTCATGTGAAGTACAACATTAATGTGGAAAGTGGAAATCATGAAAATATCCCATTTTCCCGCATTTTTTGGCAGCATTAATAAAATTATTTTTTTTACAAAAATCTGTAATAAAAAAAAAGTAGCTTGCGACCCCCCCCCCCCCCCACATTCCTTTTTTACATTTTACATTTCTAGAATAATAATAATCTACCCTTTGGGGAAAAGTCAGGACATTTCATGGATACACAGTTAAGAGTAGCGACCAACCTTAAATACTAGTATTGACAACTATAGTATGTATTGCTTTAATATAACTACATAGTATTTGTATATGTTTGTGTACATATATCATTTAAGACGATGTAATACATGTAACAGATAGGAGTATTGGCTAGCTATGTCTAGGCCCCCGTTAGACTAAATATATTTGAGAGAAATATACACAACCATGGAATATGGATACTTAGTTACCCTATATTTAAAACAGCAATATTTCGTCGCTGGTACCCACCCGAATAAAACAGGCTTGAGGTGCTTGACAAGAACCAATGAACCAAAAGAGGCTAGATAAAACTATGTATTTTTTTTTAAGTTAACTCGATTTTCCTCCCCATTTAACTTCAAATAATATTGTTAGTCCTTCTTATGCGATAATCCTTCTCTCTCTGAGGAAATTTCTCAAAAGTCCATTTTCTAGTCCTATTAAAGGAAAATAGCATTGATAAAATACTCTCGCCCATTGTCTAACAACAACAGGCAGTAAACTGCCAAAAAATCCGCCATGTTTTTTTGGACGTAAATGGCACTAATTTAATGTATCTACGAAATAATTGTGGTCAAATAGAGCGAAATTACACAGTCAACGCGTATTAAATGTTCCACCATCAGTATAACATTATGATACATTCAAATGATTGATATTTTAAAACCCAAACTTTAACAACAAAGAAGGGCTGGTGGTAGAGCAAGGCAGGTTTTTTGCTGGATTTGCCCGGTTTGCCGAGATAATAGCCCATAATTTGCTGAGAGAACAGGCCCAAGTTTGCCGGGAGAAGAGGCCCCAGTTTGTAATGGAGGCCACCCTGTGATTTCATGTAACTTTATGTTTTCTTAATGCTTTTTTCTTCAAAATCCAGTCGCCAAAGGCACTGGTTGTTTCTAATAAAGGTATATTCCCCTACATTATTTGTATACCATCACAGATCATAAATGGACCATCCTGGAGCCATGGTTAGACCACCTCAACTCGTCAGCACTACAAGACAATGACAACAAAACCTGTCTCACCATGGGACGTGACACTCAAGTCATGACTCTCTCCTATGGATGGCCATTCAAAGTGAGCTTTGACTTAGAAGTGGTGCTTCCTGATGACATAGAGCAGCTCCGTAGAGACATCATCACAGTGTTTACCTCCACAGACCTCAGCTCACCCCAGGCTACCTGTCAGCTGTCAGGGCAACTCACAAAATGTAGACGTGTGTCTGGGTCAGGTTATGCCTGTAAGTGTACCAGTCCTTGCCGTGTGTATATCAAAGTGTTGCAGACAAAGGAGGAGGTGGCACTTTGTGAGATCACCATCCCTGCATGAATGTTAGCATTTAAGAGAATCAGACTGCTTAAAGTCACTTTTTAAGCATCTTTAATTCGGGTAAATGCCACTTAAGGCTGCTTAAATGTCATTATGACTTTTCCGGGTCATTTCCATGGAATTTACCAAAATTACAGCTGCTTAAATGGTCACTTTAAGTAATAAAAGGTTTGTTGAAATTTCACTGTTCATGCAATGCATTGTATGAGGTATATATCAACTCTTTGAGGGCAACATGAATGAATAAATGTGTATGAGTAATGACTAACTAGTTAGTTAAGGTATTGATGACAGGGGAAACCACCAACCTGCTACCTCTCCGGCAGTCTTAGCCGTGCCGACTCTATTAAGAGTGGAGTCTGAGGGCGCTCATCCATGCCGCCTTGTGCACATAGTGGCGCTTTTAGGTAACACTGTGCACAGGGCTGGATGAGGGTGATTGAAATAGTACATTGGTCAATGCAGTATTTCGATATTTGCCTGTCACTGTGAACAATGCAACCTTGCCTCAACCTCTATCCCTATATTATTGTGTAGTGAGTTGGTGCCATCGTGGTTTCCTCGGGATCCTGAAGATCTGCTAGTTGCTGGTGAGTTGACCAAGGTATTAGGTCTCAGTGAGGGTAATCCCGCAGAAAACTGAGAGTCATATACAATTCTGGTCAGAAGTGAATACTGCAGGGGCACTGAATGGTCCATAATTAAGTTGGAAATGATGCCAATATTATGAAAACTTGTACACATGCTGCTGAATGTCTGCGAACTTCAATCAAATAATAGGAAAGGGATTCTCAGTGAGTTTACATTTTTTTCAAAGGCTAGATTGGGGATCAGTGAAAATGCAAATTATTCAGTGCAAATTCAGGCAATATTCAGGTGGTTTTACGCTACAGACCAGTGCTCCAATTTTCCGTGGTCAGTAGCTAATTTTTGTTGGAAATGTTTTGTAGGAAATATGGATCTTTTAGGTCAAGGGTGATTTTCAGAAATTGTAAATGTCCTGGTAGCTGTTATTGCGTTTTCCGCTTTATTAAAATATACAGTAGAAGGATTTCCTTCGCTGAGACCTAGAGTCTCAGAGTTAGGTATAACACTGAGTGTGCCACCATCAGAGTTGACCGGGTTCGAGAGTACCTCTCCGGCCCTGTGACGCCGTGACGTCACTGCTCCCTGCCTAGCTGCCATGAATACACAATCAAATTCTATTACATCATGCTCTCTTAGAAAGTCTACTAGGGAGAGACTTCAGAAACTTTATGACTTTACACTGATATTCCTAGGCTCCCTATACGACCAATCTCTGAGTCACTAGTGCCTAACTTAGTTAGTCATTTTTTGGCTCCCTATAGGACTAAGTTAGGTAAGTTATTATTGTCAGGTTGGTCAGTACTGACCAACCCACCTTAGTCTTTTAATTTCCAGGGGGAGCCACTGAGTGGTCATCACAGGTGGCCCCAGCTAGTGGTATACAAATACAACACACCAATGATGGACCTAGGTTAGCCACTACTGACTGACCCCTTGGTCATTTTTGAATATAACTTTGCCATTGTGACTAACACTCATATGACCAACCTGGGTTAGTCTGTACTGACTAACCCTTTCAATCTATGGATTTTCAGTGTATCATGGCTTAAATATCTGTGTATTTTTGGGGGGGCCAACATTTTTTTGACCCGCTCGGGCAAAAATCCACCCCCCCCTTGTTAAAAAATGACCACTCTCTTAGATGAAGAAATACGTGAAAAATAAGTTTACAACATCATGATTACGCTAGAAATATTATTATCTAAAAATGATTCTCCACAATTGCCTCTGTATTTTTTATATATAACACATGAGTTATATGATACCTAGTTATAAGGAGTAAACACTCTACAGGTAGAACAGGTCTGCTACGTTCTAGTTTCTCAAAGTTTTTTCTGATAAAGGACATTTACTTAACTGGCTTCCTCAGCAGTATGTTTTATCTTCTTGTATCAACTGTCTATGCATTCCTTGGATGACACAGACAGACTGTGATAATGTCATTCGCTGATTATTAAGGGATCATTGAAATACATCAAAATGTCTCAAATTACTAGTGTTTGAGTATAAATATATTTATTGCACTTTCAAAATACAGTGACATTGGCATTAGCTATTGTGAAGAACTCGGATCTGTCAACTTGATACACAACTAACGTGCTCTGGAATGCAGATGAGATTAATTCTGACAATTGTTGTGTGTTGGATGTTGAAGTTGTAGAATCTAGCTTACACATATCTATAGGTACATACATATACATATTTTCTAAACCCATAAGACAAAAGACCATAGTTTTCGGACGTTTGTTGAATTTGTCTTCCTTTCTCAAGTTTTAAAGGATATTGTTAAACTAGTTTTGTTCAATAACCAGTGATTGGAGATTTTCTCTTGGGCATCGTCCTTGCAAGTATAGACATTGTAAATTATACATAATATAACATGTATCACCTAGGTTGAGGTTTTAACTGAGTGTACTAACTAACATTACACCGCCATAAGCAGTATATTGCATAATACATCAATACTATCGTGTCTATTATTTAATACCTACTTATATGGGATGAAAAGAGCATGACTTGAAAGCATGACTTGAATGTCTCTTGGTAGCCATAACTCTAAGGAATTCGAGCCATATGCTTTGTTGGTGCAAATAGAAAAGCTGACACACAACGATTATTTAATAATACTGTATTGTACGCAGATGTAAAAGAAACATTCATTACAGATCTGTATGTATACTCTGTTGCAATTCCTAATTCATAAACTGTGTTTGTTTCATAATTCATACAATTATTGTATACTGGGCTTAAAACTATGCACATATACAAACCAACCAGCTATTTTGGGAGTGTACTCACAACAACTGGCAGTCAGGTTCACTATGCTAGACCATGCTAGACCATTGTACATGATATAACCGATGATATGATATGTGTGTTACCATCTTATTACTTAAAAAGAATATGTTGCTTGACTTATATATATGATGTGACATCTCCTGATTACCAGTATGTAACCGGTCGAATGTATACAATATTCATATTGTAAACTGAAGGATATGTATTAGACATTATGGGTTCACATACCCATTTGATTGTATCATTTTCTTTAGAATATCACCAAGTGGAAAAAAATAAACGTTATAAACTCAAATGATATATTGATTCGCTGGAGCTGTCTAGTAGCGCAAATCTCTAGTGCTGGTTACATGATATTTTCAAAGTCTCGGGGTAGGTAACACGAGTTTTTTTGAAAGTATAGTACAGCACTCAAATCACAAATTTCAGGCTTGAGTTGCGGGTTATAGGATTCTCCCAAAGGTGGGCTGTGGGTTATATGCAAGATCTGGGTTATACCCAGAAATCTACGGTAGCTGTCCTAGTGACAGGGGCATCCTGAGCCTCCACCAGGAAGTGTATTAGGCTGTGTTTCACAAACATGGGCCAATGTTTTCGTCTATGACCAGGTGCAATCTATGACCGGGTGCAATCTATGACCGGCCACCTTAAAATATAAGATTTAGAAAAAAAAAATTCTCCTTTGATATATATAAGGGATAAAATAAAGAAAATGGCGGTGGTTATATTTCCATATATCTTCACCTGCCCTGTGTAAACCTTTTTCTCTAGGAGGTCAAAGACGGCACCCGGTCAAAGATTGCACCCGGTCAAAGATGTTCACATTGGTCCAAAACAGCCATTAGAGTATGTGCTCTTGGTGAAACCAGAAAATGCTGAATAAATCAGCAATAGGCAATCCATTATCTAGTCCTGCAGTGGTTCCATGCTCGGTCCAGTCGAGATGGGGAAATGCCGACTCATCACAGAGAAGTTGCACCCGAACCGACCTGAGAGGATGCTGTGACTGTATGCTGAAAGTAAAACACACATACATTCATTTAATCATCATTAAAGCCTATCAAATACTTCATTATTGCATTGCTGCACATGGCTGATACCTCACTGTCTGCGTTAAAGCATGCACCCAGGCAAAAATCAGCGTCAGCCCATGTCTCCAATAGCACTCTTATACAAGGGTCAGGCAAAGAGGGGTCAAGGGCCATTCTAGTGAAGGTCAGGCTATGCCGTACTTTCAATAACAGGCTGAACTATCGCAAATTTGCTTGAGAGTCTGGCCATGCTGGATCCTCATGCCAGAGTCTGACAATGCTGGACTCTTGCAGGCTGAAAGAGACTCTCCCCAGAGCCCAGCATTGCCAGACTCTGGCATGAGGATTCAGCATAGCTAGACTCTTGGGCTACTTTTAGTGAGTCAAGGCTCAAAATGAAGGTTCAGCATAGCCTGACTATCACTACAGGGTTTAACTTTGGTATGTGAGTGCTTTTGGCGAAAAAGCCAGCATCAGGCTGACGCTGATATTTGCCTGGGTGTTGAGCATGGTGTAAACATACTATAAACAAGGTATTTTTCTCTCACTTCAAAACTGTAGAGACCCGTAGGGCAATATATAATTTTGAAATTGACACTCTAGCCTCTTAACTCCACTACCTCGACTTGGACAAGGTTTCTTATAAGGAGTGAAATGTTAATTTTCACTTTTGTGGTATTATTTTATTGCGACACACACAAGACGAAAGAAAGCATAGTGCCAAGAAATACTCGCATTGCTCATCGAAACCAGGACGTGGTGCATGTAGTGAGAACCTCAATGAAGTATATATACAAATATAATTATTTACCTGGTGTATTGAGCCCGAAGGTGCTGTTACCATCGGTTGGTGTAAAACGATCGGATGCCTCACGTTCCTCACTCACACTGTTCCCTGTGAGCAAAATTAGCAACTGTTTAATGATCATGTTAGGTTTTTCAAATTGGACGTGCAATCGGCAGATACGGTCTGTTCTACTTTTTCTTCTTTTTTTTCTTGCCTTTTTGTACATATGGTAAGTCCAGTGCATAAGTACTGCTATCTTCACCAACAGTATACACTCAACCAACACTCTTCATTATTTACAGCCAATATTTTGTAATCAATTTCATAATATCCAAAGGCATACATACAGAACTAAAACCTACTTTGAGATAACGCCGCTATCATCAGACAAACTTCATGGTTGCCTGATAAAAATGACCGTATGTGTCTATATGTTATTTTATATGCACATAGTTGGTCTTCAACCTTTGAAATCGAAGTGTAAACCATGATTATTGTTTGAAAATCTTACAATCTTACAATCTTAGGGCCACAACAACCACACTGCGTAGAGTGCACCTACCAGTGGGTGGTTGTGGGTCTTCCCGCCGATAGGATGCGCTAACTGTCAAATGCACATGGCATACAAGGACATCACATAATTTATCCTAGATTTAAAAAGGACAGTCTAATTGGATGACGATGAAAACATGGGAAAATGATCAATCGTACATATTAAGGTGGATCAATCTCTTGGGCTAAGAATAGCTAGATTTTCATAATGCTTACACCATAGGATATGAAAAGCATGTATACTTTCCAAAGAAGCTGACAAAAAGGGTCAGTCTAAAGATATTTTCTGAGGTATTCAAACTTTAGGTTTATGGTACAGTCGATAGGATGATATAGTGTTTTGCCAAATATACTGAGGTCCCTCAGGTTAAGTTTCAAGTGCATTCACCAGACAGATTGGCGCAGTGGTTTGTTGCTAAGGTTGAGGGTTCTTGTCCCGGTCAGACCACTTCCCATGATTTTACCTACTTACTCACTTCAATGTGCCAATCTATGGCAGATGTCGCCTAGTGGTTTGTTGCTGAACTACAAAGGGATCGAGCCATGTTAAAGCTGGGCCGTCAGGGAATAAGTTCAGCATTTTCCATACATAGACTTAAATAACAGTTTAACCAGAGGACAGCAGTGTTTGGAAAGGGGATCATGAGCATTGTCCAGCTACAACATAGTCACCCTATCTTGTGCCTGTAAGAGCTGAGCTCCCAGCCCTTAAGAGCCCTCTTGTGGATCAAAACTGAACTATATCTAAAAGTGCTTTTGGCCTTACTTCAACCTTGGCGGTCAAGCTTTAAAGCATGAGTGAACTAGACATACGTGCACCTCCTGATGAGCCACGTCTTTGACCTGGTAGAGCTTGAGGAGAGGAGTATTGCGGCAGCGGCAGACTTGTCGTATCAGTGTTTAGCGAGGATGGCCCTTGCTGCGGGACCACTACAGATTTCTTCCTTTGAATTTCTAGAGAATAAATGTGAAAATAATGTGACTGTAACTGCTAGGATACATCTTCAGGAAGTCTGAACAATCGGTATGAACACCTCATAATACATGCAATTGATTAATGAAGTAAACTTTTTAAGGTGATATACTGCAGTTCATGATTTCACTCAGCATAGTGTCACCTGAAATTAATGTTGTAATTCTCTTGCTCCATTTGTTCTGATAATTATTGGAGAATATATACAGGGTGCATCACGGAAACATGGAAAACATGCAGGGTCATATTGCAGGTATCATTTAATCATAAAGGGTAGATTCGTTATGAGTCGGACACATAAATTGAGACCCATGGATGATAAGACTTCCAGTGAATCTTTGTTATAGAGAATGACACATGCACTGTACTTATATTCAGAAATAGAGGATCTACCATTCATGAACAACTGCAGGTTCAAATATCCGTCTCAAAGTATTTGTCCGACTCATGGCAAATTTACACTATAAGAGGTATCAAAGAGTATCCTCTAGATAGACAATTGTCCTCGATTATAAAGAGTCGTAGTCCTTAGTGCTTTACATCATTACTTACTACAGACGGAGAGATGGCAGGTTGTCTCTACAGCACCCACACTGTTTGCGGCCTTACACGTGTACTTATCGTCATCAGCTAGATCCACGACCGCAATAGTCAAGGTGGCCGTCTGGCTAGTGAACGTCACAGCGTACTTACCACCACTGACTATATCTCCAGAACTACTCCGAGACCTATAAAACAAAGTTTAATTGCCTTTTCTCACATTAAGACTGTCATGGTTAGGAATAGAATTCACATGTATTTGGTCCCATTTTATATTGTATAGTTCGATACTCGAGAGTATCCTTGTTACAACATTGTCGGGAAATTGCACCTGACTGACTAAATTTGGAAGAGTCATAACTCCTGACACTTTTAGATGACAGGCACTTATTCAATGTCCTATATCAGTGCTTGAATAATATTTAGAGACCCCATAACCCCACGCCTATTCAAGACTAACACTCTATTAGGACCAGGTGCATTATCACAATGCTGGGTAATCTTACAAACAAGACACAACATGTGATGCCTGTGTACAAAGAGAAAAGGAAACAGAGACACTGCATTGTTTTGACTTGTATATTTACATAATGGATAAAAACACAGGTCACAAAAGTAAATCAGTGAACGAGATATGGCTTTTTCTCAATGTGTGGCCAAAGGAACTGAAGAAATGATAACGAACACAGAGGCAAATATCAGAGTCACCCAATGTCGCCAATACTACTCTCAGACAAGGGTCAGGCACTGCTGGACTATAATAGATGGGTCAAGGGCCATTCTAGTGAGGGTCAGGCTAGGCTGGACATTCAATAACAGGCTGGACCTTGGCAAACTTGCTTGAAGGTCTGGCCATGCTGGATCCTCATGCCATAGTCTGGCAATGCTGGACTCTTGCAGGCTAATAGAGACTCTCCCAAGAGTCCAGCATTGCCAGACTATGGCGTGAGGATCCAGCATGGCCAGACTTTCAAGCAAGTTTGCCAAGGTCCAGCCTGTTATTGAATGTCCAGCCTAGCCTGACCCTCACTAGAATGGCCCTTGACCCATCTATTATAGTCCAGCAGTTCGTGACCCTTGTCTGAGAGTAGTTTTGGCGACATTGGGTGACTCTGATATTTGCCTCTGTGAAGTATCAATCGTCAAGAACCATGTTAGGTATGACATATTGGCTTGGCAAGGATGTTTGGCATGTTGTTATACAGATGTATTCTAAATGCGGATATTCCACTGATGATAGATAAGTGGCCGTTTGGTGATTAGTATGACTTTTTTTTAAACCATAGTACATGAGTCATTTAAGACCCCAAAAACACATCATAGAATGCCCTTACTTAATTATAGTACCTACCATTTGACAGTGGCTTCAGGATCACCTGGCATGATGGTGCAGCTTAGTTCAGCACAGCAGCATTCAGACACCGTCTGGTCTTCCAGTTTCTGTAGCAGCTCCGGGGGCTCGTTAACTGGGAGACAAAGGTGTTTTTTTTTCTTTTCATTTGGGAGTGAGTTATGTTTAGTTACTATACAATATCCTCTTTTTTTCTCTATCTGATGTTGTCCTGTGAAGAGGTCTGTGAGGAACTCACTTCAGTCTATTTGTCCAGCTATTGTTTTTTTTACTATTATCAACATGCAATTCATTATGTGATTGTGCGAACCATCAGTTGAAAGCTGCAGAATCAAGGCTGGTTGCGACTTGAGTAAAGAACTTGATAACTGAAACCTGAATAGAGTTGGTTATTATATTTCGCCTCTCTCGAGGAAAGAAAATGAAAGGTATAGAGCAGAAATTACTTGGTCCTTCACCGTCCATGCCCTGTGCCAACTGTTTGATGCCCGTTTTGTTGTATCTGCTCAGCAGTGACTTCACCGCTTTGGTGATACTCTTTGGGAGTTGATGGCTCTGGTTGACCTGGATCATCACCCACATGAATGGGACGAGTTGTGTTGTATGGCATGGAAGAAGATATCCTATCAAAGTCTTTGCCTTGGCCTCCGATGTTGGGTTAACCTTTATTCATGAAAGGTAGAAAAAGTAATTACGGTAAAACCTCGCATAGAAGCCGCAACTAGTACGCGAATCAGATCACTGGTGCTGCTAAAAGGATCGGCCCAGGGTCTGGGTGCGGCTAATACGCAAGTTAGGCTTATGCACGAGGTTTTACGGTAGTTAGGTGTTCCACCATTTAGATGTCATGTTATGTAACGTAATGTTGTTGCTCTGAAATCAACGAATGTCTTGCTATGTCTTGGTTTATTTTATAGAAGTCCTCAATTGAGTAGCTGTGTTGTCTGAATTTAGATATAGACAGTGGGAACACTTCTGCACTCGTGCAAAAATCCATTAGCTACTCCTAAACTAGCATGCCAATTCTGCTTATTTATCAGTTTATGAAAGAAAAGAACACTCACTTCAATGTTAGCAACATCTCCTTCCAGTAGGATTTTAAGTTCCTTGATTTGGGCCGTGAAGTTTGTGTCTGCTGCACGAGCTGTGAAATAGATTAATTCATAGATTAATTGAAATAAAGTTATGGAAAGGTTTGATGACTTGTTGACAAGTTGTCAATCTTACACTCTAAAATACATGTGTTGCATTTAAAGAGTAACACACTTTTTTCAACACGAGACTTTTGGCAAGTGTGTATTTTGCTACGGGAAATAAGGCCAAAAAAAATAAAGGTTCGTTTCAGGTCACTCGACAGGACCAGAATCAAAACCGCGCCGACCCTACTTTTTTTATGCAATTTTGGAAGAAATTTCCGTATTTTTACCCTTTCTTGGTCAATTTTAGGGTCATTGGAGAGGCTTGCTAGTACTTTCATGTTAGAAAAATAAAAGGTAAAAAAGAAGGGTGTTCAAAGTATCTGTAGAATAGAAGGTAATACTTCTTACAGATCTGTCCAAATTGCCAATACACCTACCAGCGATGCCTTCTTCTCCGATCAGCCTGACCTGGTCCTCTTTCAACTCTTTCTTCAGTGTTGTAACGGCCTCTTCGAGCATTTTTCTAATTCTACTAGTACCTAATAAATGACAGTTGATTTGAGATAATAACCAAATTCAGTCTGGGTGTTACGCTAAACAAATTTATATCTTTGAGTTATTTGTGTAATTGAGATAAAACACCTTTGTAAAAAACAGACACTATTATTGTAGAGTTAAAATTAATTTTTAAAATCTGGTTAATCATTACAGCATAGGGCGATTCTCAAAGTGACATAGAATATAGTTGAGTGATCAATGCATAGGAAAATATATGATAGTTCAATACTTGATAAAAGCCATTGCGTGTCAGACTTAACTACTGCTATGATTATTTCATTACTATTATCTTGTTGCTTAAAAGCATTTGAGAAAGCCTAAAAGTTCTCAATGTTGAACAGGTCATTCTGCCGGTAACAGGCCCATGATTTAGTAATAAGTAGACATAGTTAATGTGATTATTCTTACTATCAACATATAATCTGGCGCAAGAAGTCTTTCCACTATCGAAGGCAATTGTGTACTCGTTTCTGTCTGTATGGACAACATCACTGATGATCAGTGTATGCTTGCCACCGTCCACTTCAATATGGTACTTGTCGCCTTGGCTTATTGGTAGTCCATCCCTCTGCCATTCAGCCGTCAAATCCAGTGTGGACGTCTCACAGGTGAACATGACTTCCGACCCAAGTTGGTGTACGGTTTGGTCCACAAGTCCGGTGAGGATCTCAAATGGATTCACTGTGACTAGAGTTGTACCTGTAAAGTGTTATTCAAACATATTTCTACTCTCTGATAGTATTCAATGCATTCATCATTTTGATAAGTAAAAACTTAATTAACTTACACCATGTGGGCACAAGATTGATGTCTATATAATGTTCTTCTCAAATCATTACAATGATTTGAATTTTAATATCTTGCACATTGTAGCATACAATTAATATTTGAAACTCTAAGTAGACATTTATATGTAACAAATATGCATATGCATGCATCAGTATATTGGTGTCTTTTCATGAGGTAGACTAGTTCTCTCTCTACTCATCAGGTGGGGGTGTGTACTCACCCACTGTGTTGGTTGTACCTGTACAGGCACTGCTCTGTTGTACATCGTCATGTGGACACCTACCTTTTTTTTAAACTTAACTTATAACTACAACATCTTATCATCAGGAGAAAGTGAATGTAAAAGGATAAGGGCTGATGTGATTTGGACTATTCTGAGGGTAAAGCAGTGTGTCAAGGTGTTTCGCTGATACTAAAGGGACAGGAGTGTAAGCACCATTCATAAACTTAACTATGTATACCATTACTACCTTCAATTTCCGCCTGTCGATGGCCACATACATATATTTCAGAATAAAGAGATTTCGATGGGTCGTTAGGAATCAGTAGAAATATTGTCCACTTCCAACCGGCAGATTTACTCTGCACAATGTTATCTTCGGTCGTTGTAACTTAACTTAACGTTTGCGAAGTTATTGTAGTGCAATTCTAATACCTGTATCCATGTGGGTGTCTGTCTGCAACCGCAAAGATAACATCATTACATCTAACATAGCCTGGGAAGTGTTTTTTATGGTCTAGAGCACTGTCTCCATGTGTAAAGCACAACATATACTTCTATGAAAGCGACATACTGTAAACTTAGATAATCTCGCTTGTATAACATTTCGCAAATTCGCGAAATTCGTTCAAAATAACTATGTTTACAGTAATAACAGAAATCTATCCCTTACCATACAAACAGACAAGTGACAGATATGCCCAAAACAATGTCTCTCTGAGACTATATAGATAGAAAGTGGTCATACAAATATCCCTTGGTGATCAGACAACATATTTGTGATGTATAGATGTCTTATGTTGCAGAGTTGTTATTTGTGAACTGAATACACAGATATTTTGGAAAACTTCTTTTCCTTACTTGCTGGACATTGGTCTGGAACCACATCGAGTATGCTGACACATCACAACGATCGCCATGGTCTTCACAAAACATGAGCTCTTGGTACTTCTCTCCACAATTCCCGACTGATATGACAGCTTTTTCCTCGTCGCAGTCTGGACATGGTACCCCTACAGTGAAGCTGAGTGTTGGACATACTGAGGGCGCAAGATGTCCAAGTCTGTTGATAACGGTCTTGAGACTATCATGGAAGTCAGTGTGTGATGTATTGCCCTTCAACTGTTTGCCACTGATGTGTATTTTACCATCTCGTTCTGCGATGCGCATCTTGATGGCTGAATCGATACCCTCGGGTAGGAACGTGGCTGCATTTTTGTAGATTGGACCAGTTACCTTCCACCCTTCTTTATTGATCATGGCCACTATTAGCCTGGCGGTAAGGCCTGTAGGGAGGATTCTTAGGGAAGATGTTAGAACCAAGGGTGGCACTGTGCAATCTTCAAGTTGTTTTTTCTCTGCAGTCGGCAACAAACACGGTGCAAAGTACATCTTGCTTTGTGTATAATTGCCGGACTCAACTTGATCTGTACAGGTGACTGGGAGGAGGATTGCGAACCGCTCCATAAGATAACAAAGTTCTGTTCTCACATCATCGGGCCATACTTTCTGTAGGAATGACTGTTCGAGCAAACCTCTGTCGTTTATGCCGTCCAGTGCATTTAGATCGCATTGCCTTATTGGGGCTGTCACCAATTGGAGTTGTTGAAGTAACCACTTGGGGTCAGTCACTATTAAGTTCCTCAATAAGCCATCATTCATGAAGAACAGATCTCCAACATCGTTGAAGGCGGTGAGGGCATCTAAAATGTCCTCTTCGTCCATTCCAACCTTTTCACCAGCGATCTTTGCCTCCTCCCATGTCTTTCTTGGGGTTTCCCCTGGTATACTCCCCTTGAGCTCATGCTTGAAAGTCAGCCAGGACGGAGAGAGCTTGCAGCTTTGGCCTTTAGCTAAGGTCAAAATGGTTTCCCGAAGTTGATTGATTTTGCAGATATCTTCTATCGTATTGGAGACAGTGAAGATCTCAACATGGATTTGACCTCTGTAGGGTTTGCTGATGAGAAACTCATATAGCTCTTTCCTGTACGTCTTTACCTGTTTCTCTGTGCATTTCTGAAGATAAATCAACATCACGTGATATTCCGAGGACAGAACTAACATGGCCATGCGTAAGGAGCCACCAGAATTATCAGTAAATAATAAGAGCATAGTCAAATATAAACAAATCCTGACTCTTTACAAATGTAACAAGACAGATAACATAGCAGATTACTGTCAGAAATCTACTCACGTCTTTGTGAGTACAGACGATAAGGATCGGGTACATCTGTATGTCAGAGTGATTGTTTTGAACAAATGTTGTAATGCATTTACAGAAATAGTCCAGGTAACCTAGAAAAGAAGGGCAAGTACAAGTAAAGTGATTTTTTGAACAATCAAGGCTCAAGTAATTGATCACAGCTGAAGCAGTTAAATTACCTTTGAATAACTTTTGCAATTGGGCTTGTTTAGTGTTATATGCTCCTTCAATCAATACAATAACCACGTCTCTCTCTTCACAAAAGATTAGATAGAACTCCAGCGTAAAAATCTAGCCTATGTGTTCTGTACATCCCGATTGAGATATTCCACTAGGGCCTGTAAATACTCCTGTGATGTTAACTGTCTGCATAACTTTACACTTTGGGATGTTTATCGCAACTTGATTACATTTCATAGAAATGTGATAAAACTGCAAAAGCCCTTAGGACTATAGGAACAATACTCACTTGAATTAGGAACAATTACTATGAATTTATGTAAAGCTGTTTTTTTGTTTATTAGAGTACTTACTAGCCATTGTCTGAGGACAAAAAATGGCAAGGGATTCAGCACAATCCTGATTTCTGTACCGGGTTGACACTTTATTGCCTAGAGCCTTTGTCATATCCAGGACAATGATGTACAACGATCGACGAGCAATGAACGTCATGAACGTGTCGTGGAAACCACTCTACAACATTGACATTCATAAGTTGACTTCATGAGGAACAGCTTTTTGTTCAATAAGAGTCACTTTAAGGTTGGGAACTATGGGATTAATTTCCGGATCAGCTCTCATAACCACTTCTGTACTCTCAATAGCTGAGTATAATATTAAGTTTAGTCATTGGTCTAGTACAGAAACTACTATACAAATATGTATAAAGTCATGAATGTCAGAAACAAGAAATTTGCAATTAACACTCATATATGCATACAAATACTCACCTCAGCATTAAAGTCCCAGAAGCTTAGTTCTTCAAAGTTTGGTCTCTCACTGGGCCACATGGGTACGGTGCTCTTCACTTTTTCCTGTTTTGGAGTATCAGCATCTTGTGAAATTTCAACCATGTTTGGGACTTTCCCAGGTAGATCTGAATTCAATGTGCTCATCGTAGAAACAAAGTTTAGCATATGTGTCACAGTATGTATCAAACTGAATAAACTAGTGTATAGTTGATAGCTCTTCCGTATTGTTTGTAATAAACTACAGGGCAGTCTAAGAATTTTAGAATTAAAAAGTATAATTCCAAAATTCCACCTAGACCCATGAACCCATAAGTCTACATATTTATAAGTTTGATATTGAGATATATGGTAACAAGTAGTTACAATATAACTGAAGGACAAACAATTTGTTCAAATTAACAGATCTTCTAAATGAAACTTGGACGTACCATCGTACCCAGTTGACCACTTTGTCTTTGTTATAGCAATGTTCGGGTTACTGAAGTCCTTTTTGAGGATGGAGTCAACGAGGCTGGTTTTCCCAGAACCGTCTGGCCCAAGAAGCATGACCCGCGTCCTGGAGATGGTTTCTTCCTCGCCAGGACTTCTTTCCTCATACAGCTCTTTTCAATAACACAATTGTGAAAGTTTATGAATATTAGAAAGGTTTTTGATGAAATATATTAGTTCAACTTCAGACATTTGAATACAATGATGCAGGTTTTGTGTCTAATGAATATTGTATACAAAGAATTTCGACCCACTCGCACAAAAAAAAACTGACTCCCCTTCACAGCCAAAAATAATTATCTCATTTCGAGAAAATAAGATGATTAAACTCAACCGGCAGACAAACCACTTCTTTTGAGAAAAGAAAATTAAAAAAGTGGTTTGTCCGTTGAGTTTAACAAAAAAAAATTCTTGAAGGAGATAAAAAATTTTGGCTGTGTTGTTGTTAAAAAAATTACCACTCCCTTACCTGTACACTGGTTGTATCCTAAACCACCATGGTAGTTATCAGCAGATGGGTAGTGATTTGCAGTGTTTAATGGGTTGTTCTCACTCCTGGAGCTGTCAATCCTAGCATCTGATTCATGGATGTTTCTGAACACCTGTCCAGGCTCATTCCCAATGCTATTGCTGACACAGTAGGCTTTTTTACGTCCCTGTATGTCTGCAAATGCAAAATTTGGAACACTGGATGTCCTCCTCAAGTCTCTAGAGGGTATGCTCGGTTCCCTCTCCTTCTCCTTAAGTCCAAGTTGTTGTAGCTCATTCTCAAGCCTTGCCAAAGTATGGTCGTGATCTGTCTTACTTTGCCTCGCAGCTGCAATACGTGTTCGCAGTTCTTCCCTCCTAGAGGAAAAGCCAATGGGACCCAACTCTTCAAGAATCACACCATATTCACCTGAAGAATAAAAAAGAAACTTGACACCTTCATATGATGTAAATAACTCTAGTGTTAATTTTCCATTTAGCATATATGAGTCTGTCTAAACATACATTGAATCAGCAATGTGCTGTTGATAATATTATTGGTAAGACACTTAGTTCTTATATTGCGTAATTGAGTAATAAAAGATATCAAAGTTGAACACACATTTTAATTTCCACAGTGAATAAACAAGTATTAAGATGAGTATGTAAATGTGACGTTCTGGCTCATTTAACAGAAGGGCTATGTATAAGAGCTAGGTACATGCATAATCTTCCATAATGATAAAGCGCTACAGTGATATTGAAATGTATAAGTAGCCAGGCACTTAAATGGGCCATTACTGCCATACCTGAATCACCAACATACATCTGAGCAGTTTCTTCTATGGTGGAGGAGGATGTATTCGTCGACAAGGTGGACCCCATAACATGAGTCCTAGGGCTTCCATCGACCCTAGTTCCTAGAAAACAAATATCTTATTAAGGAGTGTTTGTACCTAATTCATTAGGGAAATACCACAGATATATTGGCTTAAGGTGTATTTACTATCCATTAAGAAATTTGTAAAGAAAGAATTATGATTTAATTCATTGAGTATCGGAACAGCTCTTTTTCCAATTGTTTGAATACATTTTAAATTAGTATTAGGTTAAACATAGCATTTTGCATAACAAAGAAGCTAGCCGAAAGACAATGATTCAGTAAGGCCACTCCAAAAATAGCTGTTTTCTCACCACCGCGGGTTTCCTACAAATTGTGATTTCTTGGAAGATTTGTTTTGTTGGCATTTCTAATGAAAAATATGTTTAAAGTGGACAAATATAGGCATATCTCCGGTCAAATTAAAGCTCAAACTGTTCGTAATGCAGTGGGCTAAACATAACAAACATTTCCCCAACTGTTCTTGACCAACAAACTACAACCGCAACATACAGCTATCAAAATGTGAAATTTGTCGGAAAAGTGTTTTCGCACAGGCTACATTTTGGTCCAATAACACACAAAAAAAAAATTAAAATTAAGATAAAAACGCCCTCATCATATTTTCAGTGCTTGGTGATGAGAAACTGTTTTTCTTTTAGTGGCCTAATATACCAACCTACCTCTCTGGTGGCTGTACATCTTGGTCACCTGTTCTTCAGTGAATGCAGGTGTATTAGAGGCTCCGCCATTATACACCCCAGCACCTCCTTCTGCTATACTTCCTGCAATAAAATCATATCGCTAATATCGTATTTATGGATCCAACCAAAGGGTTATAATAATTGGTTGGCGGTATAAATGGCTTGACTCTACTCCCACCTGGCCACATGTGTCATGCACCAGCCAGTGCTTTAAGGACCACTATACCAAGACTTAGAGCCACACAAGATTTTTCATACCCCAAAAGGTACGGAAACTTCCAATAGCCTACAATATCTAAAAAATATCAATCCCGCCTTTTCAGAAATTCAAAGCTGGTCGTCCACAGGCCATTCTTATTTAGTGTTTTATTTGGGTAAACAAAAGAGCTATCATTTAAAATTTACCAGGCATATGCTAGGTTTAATGCATTGGGCGTAATCGGTATCAATTGCGTTTAATGATAAAAGAAACAACATGAAACTAAAACTCTAAGGGCGCCAAAACCTCCCCATGCGGGGGCGCCATCACCGGGACGCTGAGGAACTAAAATCAACAATCCGCCATCTTGCTTTCATCGTCCCCGGCCCACACATCAGGTAGGACAAGAACTTTAATTTTATAGGGACTTTTCGGTGTAAATAAGTCAAAATTACCACTTAGAATGCCTCCTAAGAAGGCCACGACGCCTGCGGCGCAACAGCTGCCTAGGAAATCTACGTGGGCAGTCAAACGGAAAGTAGTGGTCAAACGGAAAGTAGGGACCCGCCTGCTTCAAGACGAAGGTCAACTGAACCCGAGCCGGCTGCCACATTAACATTGACAGCGCATCAGGCACTGGTAGGCCGGGTAGGCGACCTAGAAATACAGGTGGGTCAGATCAACGGTAACGTCAATAAGACAGAAGGCACGTCAGGGGAGATACTAGCTACAGTACAGGCCTTAAAAGCTCTCCTGCCTTCGCCGAGCACGACGGCAGTCCCCGGGGCCACATCAACGGCAGCGGCTAAGGGCGTCACGGCTACAGTCAACGCCAGCCCTGCCGCTGTCACTCCGGCTGTCACTGTGACCTCTACCGTGGCCCCCGTCCCATCGGCTGTCAACACGGCGGTCGCCCCGGCTGTCACAGGCATGTCGGTGGCCGCTGTCACTACAGTCACAGCCGCAGAACAGCACACGGCCGTAGCAAGACATCAGCCTCTCCCTGCGCAACAATCAACATCAGCCGTAGCAGATGAGTTTTCATTGTTGTCAGGGGCGGCACCTGCAGCCAACTACATGGGCGCCCTGCCCATATCCTTCGGTGATACGCATGACCCGGTCCTCAACAGGCAGGTCCAGGTCCTGCTTATCAGTGATGTTGTGACATTTAAAACCACGTATAACATTTATTAGCTAAGGTAACACCCTCATTGTTCAAAAGGGTAAATATATAATCTCATCTTCAAGGACTTTATCTGTAAACGTATAACTTGTTGTTTAAAAAACTTCACAGGATAAACTCCACTATATATAAAACATGTTGTTCGTGTTCATTACTTATTGGTCAATGATACATCTATCTTTGGAAATACAACGTGCATATGGTAGGTTTAATGCAAAACCTCTATCTATCATTTATCTAGAGAATACACTTCTCAAAAACCTGGGGACAAACACCATTCCATCGGCTAGTGGGGTGCATGTCCCGCTTTAGGTAATAATGAACAGAAGCTTACCCATATGGCTACCGTAACTCCTATTGGCCTCTTCCTTCTCCAGGGAAGATTTGCTTGAAGCCAATGCTGATCGTATAGGATGCCCCCCACGGCCTGCAATGTGATTCACTGTTTTATGTGGGTATAGTCCTAAAACTATATATATATATATATATGTATTTATTTATTTATATTTGTATACATATATATATTTATATTTATAAACACATGTACACATGTAGCTTCAAATTAAGTGAGTGCATAAACTCAATTCATTACGTGTCTGTAATAGTTGTTCAAGACAGTGAAATATATACCTTGCAAAATTAGAAAATATTTGAGGAGATGTGATTTATTGTATGGGATTATTTTGGTAGACGCTTTATACATTTCCCTATTAATTGATGCTCGCAATGATTCTGTTTGGTTTTGGCCCAACACTTTCATCGAAATTAGTGCAAATCGCGTCTGCTGATGCAAGTAGACCATTGGTTTATTGCTATTATAACCACTATAAGGAATAACCATGTCCTTTGTTCCATGGCAGATAACCATGCATGGTTTAGGCCACTCAAAACAAAAAGTTGTTTCTCATCAGCCAGCAGTGAAGAATATGATGCGGGCGTTTTTTATTTATTTATTCATTTTTTTACTTGGGGCTCAAATACATGGGGAAATTTGGACTTTCCGTGATCAATTTTCACATTTTAGTAATTCAGAGTTTATTGATCATCAAAAGTTGTTATAATCCAAGTTATTTCTAACTGACTGCATTACTGACAGCATAAGCTTCAATTTGATACAAAATTTGGCTATATTCTTCCAATTTTAACATACCCAGGTAACATAAGCACATTGGGCCATGATTGGGCCAATATACCACTTAAAATTGGGCCAATAATGACATTTTGATATTGGCCCACCGCTGGTTTGACCGCTGGCCCAGTAATGGCCCATGCTCGGATAAAGGGATATTGATTCCATGTTGGCCCAATGTTGGGCCAACATCAAAATGTTTTTACATTATTCCAAGGTTAGAAATTAGACATCGGACCAACCTTGTAATACATATGTCGCCCCAACATATAATTTTCAATATAGGACCACTGCAACAATCACTGATATTGAACAATATTACTTTTATGTGTATAATTGAATGTGCAATCATACTTAAGACATGACTCTCAAGAATCATCAGTTTAGAAAAAGACATTTCTGTCTTTTTAATCCATCTTGATCTCTATCCCAAAATGGTTAGAAATAATACAAACTGTATTACTATCATTTAGGACTTATCTAACTCCATTACCCACACATGAGGTGTATTCAAGTTACTTTTGACAAATTCCCATGGGTGTCATGCAGTAAATGACACTTTTAGATATCAAATTTCATCCATGAACTTCCTTTGACCTTTAAACATGTAGAGAACACTGGGGATCACGTTTATAACCCAATATGATGGCAAAGTAGGAGCCATCCTGTAAGAAATTCTTCAGGCAACATTGAATCCCCCTGGTGTAGATCACAGCCAATATTGGACAAGTGCAGATAGAGTTGATGTTGGTCCAACATCAGAAATAATATGATGGCCCTGAAGTGTCCCAGCACTGGGCCAACACTGGGTCAATATCAATGATATCAAGCAATGACCAGCTCTGGGCCAGCGGTCAACCCATCGATGGCCCATTATCAGTATTGCCAGAGGTGGGCCATCATTGTAATTTGTATGTTGAACCAATGTATGCATTGCTTACAATGGGCCATGGTTGGTATAACGATTGCGATGGAGTCGATCATTGCTGACATTGGCCCAATATACCCTTGCTACCTGGGTATTTGTCATCAAAAAATGTTTTAAAGAACAGAAAAGAGGTTTCTCCAAATCATGATTTTCATAATGCGCGCGGTGATGAGAAACTTTTTTTTTAAAGTGGCTTTAGTTGGTGTTTTACCTTCATGGTTACCGTCAATGGCATCAGGTGACTGGCAGGCAATACTATGCAGCAATGGTGACTTTCTACCATCGACTGGAAAGCTTCCTTCTGTTGGATTTAATCAGTGTCAAATCACGGCTTCAGATTCATAGATTGATTTATTGATTTAATGTAACCTTATATTCTAAAATTGGACTTACATGTTTCCTACTTATATGTTCCATGCCATAAAACTATATTATTATTCAAATATTTGGATAAATCATAATTAGAGAGGACTATTCACTCAGAGTGATGTTTATATTTCAAACACTGATGAGGGAGACTAAAGAATGTCCATGCAAATATATGTATAGCTATGAAGTGAATATGCAGATACATACCGGCCTCACTAGATGCTGTCGGTGGGGAGTGAGGTGACCAGGATAAAGGTGTGTTCTGTTTATTCGATACTTCTGTAGCAGGGTGTACGACAGTATTATTCTGCACTTCAGGTAAGATGTCTCCTCCCAACTCTTGAAAACAAAGTTATGGAGCTTGTAAATTACTGCTTTTAGTCTCAAGGCCATTGTGGCAGTACAGGCATAATTCATGATATACATGTTGAAGAATTGCTAATCCATACAGAGCCAGACAAGATTTGGCTCATGTGGATTTTATTGATTCACATCGAGCAGATGTATGTATGCAAGGTTTTGCCGGTCTTGGGCAGACCTCTTCAGCCAGGGTATTGTTTTTCATGGAACTACCCTTTTGGGATCGTCTTTGATTTTGTAACGAAGTATCTCTCTAAGATAGGGAGGTCAAAAAAGAATTTGATAAGCCACAATTTTCACTTATCAGTTTGATATTTGCAAGAAACCTTTATATACCATCCTTTGTATACCGGTAGTACATTTAAAAAAGAATTGCATTAAACATTCAATCAATATTAGTCAATCACCCATGTATGGTTTAAATTTGAAAAAAAAAGCGTCTGTATAGATTTGACCTAGTATGATTCAACTATGTCTTTAATTGTCAATGAAATAGTCTCTGAGTACACATTATTGGTGAAATTTTATCACCCTCGACTGGTCATTGAGGGTTTCATGCATCAAGCCCAGAAGTGGAAAGGGAGTGTTTTTCCGCAGTTTTCTTTCCTGAAGAACATCTTACCATAGCTGGGTTTGGTGTCCTGAGGTAGGACAGAGGAGGAGCTACACACGGACAGCGCCTCTATCGACTTCAACATGTGGGACATCTCTCGGTCTTCTACCCTACTCCCTGCTAAAAGTGGTTGTATTATATAATTTATAATATGATATATTGTATACATATATATTTTCGGTGTATCTCATCCATGTGCTTGATAATCTTAGATACTATATGTATACAATTAGAGAGATACTAAATGTTTGCAGATAATGGAATTCAATATGAACAAATATATATATATATATATATATATATATATATATATATATATATATATATATATATATATATATATACACACAGTATAGACCTATACCCGTATAAACCCAGTGCAGGGGGCGTGGCATCGACTTGCTGGAGGTAGTTCCCCCAGCGCTCCTGGGGGGCGCCAGCGGCGCCCTAGGAGTTCCAGCGCCTGCCGAGAGGTGGCGCCCCGGTGTGACGTCATCCCCCGGCGTGACGTCACCAGCCTTGACGTCGCTTAGCTACCGTTCTTTCTGTTGTGGGCGGACTAGATAAGGATGTGTGATTTAGCTTTATATGATGTATGATTTTGTATAATGTATTTTTGTCATGGTTTCGATCAACTCACCATCGGATTGAGCATTGTCAGATTGGGCATCGTCATCATCAGATGCTGACTCCAAGGGTCCTCCTGGCTGCTCTGTAATAGAGTCAAGACACACAACTCCTCAGAATTTGTATTAAATCTTTCAAAATATATGCATGTCACACAATGTCATGTATGTATACATTAAAAGTAGGTTTGTAACACATTTCCATAATCAATGTGAAGATCTAAGGGTCAATGAGGTGGCATTCAATGCCACTGGCATGCAGGACTAAAATAAATAGTATTCCCCTATTGTATAAATGTAAATGATGATTAGATCACTGAACTCCACCGGGTTGATTCTGTAGGTAAAGTTATTAGTCTCAATCATTGCCCACATTCATGTTTTGAGTAGGAGGAGGTTCACAGTGAAAATCGCAAACTTGGAATTATCGGATCCGACTTCAGAGGGGAGGAAGTGCGGCATAAATGAGCCATTTCAATTATAATCTAATTCTTGAAGTTTGCCTCCCAGTGTACTCCATGAGGAAGAGCAGCACTGGGCCATGGATTTTCACATTTCACGCTTAAAGTGATATGGTCTGAAGATTAGGGGCCAATAATCAATTTAGTTAAAAATGAACCAGGATCTTCCTTATGGCCATATGCCATGTGCTCCATACTTTTATTCAATACCATTCCCTAGGATTCAGCTTAGAACCTGCCTAATCTTCAGATTATGGCTCAATCTACTACTTTTGGAGTGCACATTATAATTCCCCTATTGAAAATACAAAGTACATGCTATACTTTGGGCCACATCTGAACCTCTTAAATTGGGTCCTTATGGCACATAGATCACATTGTATTGGGCCCGATCCTTTAAAATTGGTGTTGTACTAACATTTGAAACATATTTTAGCACAATTTGAAATATGGAAATAATCGGACCATGTCACATCATTAACCCTACTTGAATTTGAGTGAAACCTCCTTAAATGCCCCAGTGTAATTTGTAGCTAATCCTCAAAATGTATTACATTGTTGCCCCATCAGATAGAAAAGCATTGTAATTCTTACCTGAGGAGTCCTTGACCCACTGAGCTGCACGGTGTATAGATGAAGGCTGCAGTGGCAGGTCTGTAGGCGGGTCTGTAGCAGAGATAAGTCAGGTATTATACTAAATCTACTACTATACACTGACACTGGGTAAGCTTATTTTAATTTATGTGTGTGGCTCACCTTTGTTGATATAATGATATCCGAGAACTATTATAATTCACATGCTATATATTTGATTTATTTTTGAGGCATTTACTCTACATTGTAAAGGTTTCTACTGTTACCAATTATATTTGAATCTATGCATTTTCTACTAGGATTTCCTATATGCACATGTATAAGACTCTCTTAACATAACATGCGTTGTGATACATAAAATTATAAAATTCTCCCCTTCCAATATCGCTAGAGGCATATTTTTGTATTGCCGTTGTGCATTGGCCTAGCTTTCGAGAGATAAAGACAATGAAGGGACAGTATATATATTGGGTCTAAAGTCGCACAAAACCGTAAAACAATATGTGACTCTTCCCTTCTTCTGACCTGGCTCTCCATACTTCTGTTTGAAGAACTTGACGAGTTTCCGTGCCTGAAGAAGTCTCAGTGGTGGGACAATGTCCGACTCCTGAAGTTGAGGCAGGTCTTCTACAGATTCTGCTACCTCTAGGAGCTTGTCAATTAGCTTATTGTGGGTAGCGGTCGTCAGTGCTGGAAGCTGCTGACTGGTGTCTTCTGTTAGCGTCTTCCTAAATGACGCCATCTTGGATGGAATCTGCGATAATGACTTTTGCAATGACATAACATTCTTACATTCTAGAATGCTTATAGTGAGAGGAGAAAATTGAAACTACTTATCTATCTATGTCAGCATTGTGTTCGGATGTCCCTCAATCAATCTAAATTATACATTAAGCATACACTGATAATAATACCTATAGTCAGTAGTGACTATACCACCATATTTTGACCCCCGTAGTCAGGGGACTATACAACTTAGTCACATGTAAGTCATAAGATAGTCAGTAGTGACTATATGTGGATCACACAAATTGATGATGTCACAGGAATGTGTGCACAGGATTCAAATTTGAATGGTCCATGGACTTCAGGTAGGCACATCCTCTTCTAAACCACTGTTCTATGGATATCCCTGCTAGTTGTATGTTATGTTACAGTTGACTATGACAACTTAAGATGTTAAGGGGTGCATGAGTTCTCATGTTTGATAGAGTAATCATGTTATTTTGTTCAAATTTTGATATTAAACATAGAAATATATGAACAGTGTATGTCTAGACTAACAGAGCATAATATGCCTACACAGGAGCCTGTCACCTACCCTGCTTTATCCTAGCCTGTCACCTGCCCTGCCTTATCCTAGCCTGTCACATGCCCTGCCTCTTCCTAGCCTGTCTCCTGCCCTGCCTTTTCCTAGTATGTTCATTGCCCTGCCTTATCCTAGCCTGTCTCCTGACCTGCCTTATCCTAGCCTGTACCCTGCCATGCCTTATCCTAGCCTGTCCCTTGCCTTGCCCTGCCCTATCCTAGCTTGTCCCCTACCCTGCCTTATCCTAGCCTGTCACCTGCCCTGCCTTATCCTAGCCTGTCCCCTGGCCTGCCTTATCCTAGCCTGTGACCTGCCCAGCCTTTTCCTAGCCTGTCCCCTGCCATGCCTTCTCCTAGCATGTTCATTGCCCTGCCTTATCCTAGGCTGTCCCCTGGCCTACCTTATCCTAGCCTGTCACCTGCCCTGCCCTTTCCTAGCCTGTCCCCTACCCTGTTTTATCCTAGCCTGTCCCATGTCCTGACTTATCCTGGCCTGTCCCCTACCCTGTCTTATCCTAGCCTGTCCCCTGCCATGCCTTATCCTAGGCTGTCCCTTTCCCTACCCTATCCTAGCCTCTCCCCTGCCCTGCCTTATCCTATCCTAGAGTAGGACAAAGCTTGGCCTGCCTTTCCCTTATTTCTCATGATTGACTATATCTATTAGTCATAGTGACTACTTTAGACCATGAAACCATTGAATTCATAGTCACTTGACTATATAGCCCAAATCAGCCGATTTAATGGCTGACTATAGGTTGACTATATGACTAACTTACATTAGACACAGGTGACTAACTAGGTATAGCCGTTTTTTCTACGTTCACGTGACTATAGAAACGTAGTCCGTAGTGACTAACATTTCCAGGCCCATTATTATCAGTGTAGGGTTCAGAAATATATGTAACATGACATCTGTCCTGTAGGGTATTTCTTGAATTTGACCTACGGAATTTGGGTGCTCTCTGTCAGTCAGTGCTTTACTATAATAATCATTTCACCTGTGCTGACTCATTCATAAAATGAAGTTGCCCCATGTCTATACAATACAGGTATCTGAATTATTTTAATGTGTATACCTAAACACATTTGATATTACCTAGCATGCAATACAGGCATGCTTTATGCCTAGGAGGCTGTATGCTCAAGCTTAAAAACAAGGTGTAGGCCTGCAGCCCTATGGGCGTGTTACATGTCAATGCATAAGTGCCGACACCCCTTTCCGAATTTCCCGTAAAGTAAGGGAAAATTAATTGTACTGCATGATAGCGAAGTATGAGAGACTCGTTGACGATTTCTAACCCTTCCACAGAACTAGACCTAAAGAAGTGGGCCTATAGACTGTGTTTATATCAGCCATAAGTAAATAGACTCCATGAGAGCGTCGTCGATCTACCAAAATGCCCTTTGGATTAAGACGTATGTATCTAAAAAATCATGATATTGTTTACCTTTGCCTTGTGTGTTGATCGACCTCATTCTAATCTTGCATTTAAGATCTAGATCTACTCTAACTTCCATTGCCAAGTTGGCTTTGTATAATGCAACTAAAACCACACTTGAAAGCGTCCTGTACAGCCAGAAGCATATTGACACATGTCTGTATGCTTCATAACACAATCTAGCCCATTCATGTATATATATATATATAAATATATATATATATATATACGTTCATGGTAATATAGAGTGCAGTCTCTGTTTATCCTCTGAATATTGACCTGTTAATAAGAATTCAGACAATGGGAGATTATATCAAGGTCTCGCCACACAGTATATCATTTACATCAAACTTATGAATTCCAAGTGTATACAAAGATGGGCTGCATGGGTCATGAGTCAAGACTAGACCATACTTATGGTAGAGCGCAATAGGTAGTAAAACAATATTTATCAAAATATAGAGATTTACCTGTTTAGTAATGATGAAACGACCGTGCCTTCATGTTGTCAGTATTTGCTCCGCAAAGAAACCCTCAGTATGTGGACTCACACTTGTCTATTCACATTTCAAAGACTAAGTGTAGTGTCATCCCTGAGGTAGTGCACGGTCAGACGGTTAGACTTCAGACGTCAGACATCATTTTGACAAGTGTCCCTCTGTACTGAAACCAGCTCATCGGGGGATATTGCACACATACTAGACAGGGATATCACAGGACAGATCAATATACATTATCAGTATGCCTGTTAAATATCTGAAATGACCCAGTTTGAGATGGACTGTTGACACACATGTGTTCATATGTATACATCATCTTACGGTATGTACTGGGACTAAGAGGTTGCCGTTATCATCATATCGGTGGGTTATCTAATGGGCGAGGGCGTAACTCCTGACCCTGTCCTATCTATGTATCAATAAAGGATCCGTCCTACGTGATTATGTAAATAAACTTTTGTTTAGTTTACTGACTGTATAGGTCCAACCCATATGTAAGAAGTAAAGGTGATAAAGCATAATTTGTTTCCCATGCCATGCGGAAGCGAAAAATTCGCCATCATGTGTTGTTAAGATTTTTACTTCTTTTGATCTCAACTAGATAAATCATTTAATCTATAATATATAACTGGCCTGTTCTTCTAATATGATTTGGGCCGTATATAGTTACAAGGGGAACCAGAGTTGATCATGTGTAACATGAACAAGTGAGTCACAGGGCCAAATACACCAACAACCGGGTGCTTTCTCAGGATAAAATATAATATTGTGTTTCATGCATCTCCCAAAAAAATGATTGTGCACTTAGGCCAGTTGTCAAGTGACACAGCTTATGTCATAAAGCATTGATGAAGATATGGAACTCTTATATAAAATAAATTTCCCAGTTTATAACTCACTGTCCTGCTGACTGGCGGCTGATCAGTGTCGGGGTCAGTAACTGGGTTGAGCCCCAACCAGGCTTAGTACTATTGGCACTCACCAGGTGGGGTGGTGGATGTGGTGTTCCCCTTGAAGTAGTGTATCTAATGAATGGAGCTCTATAAGCAATGTTCTTAAAAATAAGTCAGAAGGTTTAGAAAGACCATATTTCTCATATACTTTTTCACTTTTGTTCGCTCGGATTTCACTTGTATTTGATATAATTTTCAGGCTTAGGTCCATGGTGTGCATGAATTATATTGCACCTATTAGAATTACACGGCTGCCTTCAGCTAGGTAGCATGGCACTCTTTATCTGAACCCTTACTGCCCATAAAATGTATTTGATTATCCCCTCTCATTTTGTACGATTTTGTGACAGTGCATTGAATAAATTAGAGTAGGAATAATAGCATTTTCGGATGTATACTAACCAATAATACAGCAAACCTAGTATAGAAGGGTTGATTTGTGAGGTAGCAAATACTACTATGGTGTTTTTCTCTTGATAAATTTACATTATAACAACACCTTCCGTTTATTATTTTACCATGTCAAACTTAACCTGGGGACCTATATGGCCAGAGTCACTTAATCTTGGGTTCTTTTGAGTGTACAGTAGTGAACTGCCCCTTAAATCAAAGCTTAACACATATCTGACTTTTTGATTTGCATCTCATATGAAGAAGTGTGTTTCGATCTTGAGCTAGTTGACAAATAAACTGACTTATCCGAACTGGAGATAATTTACAGGTGGTGCCCAGTGACCTTTGACCCCTACCTTTAACCCCTCCAAACATCACCCCAGGTGATTATGCCAACAACAAACATTTTTCACCTGGCAACAATTTAATGTCTCCTACCTGGCAAAAATGTAATGTCTCCTACCCCTGACCATATGTATAGTAGCCCCGTTTTTCATTGGCACTACATACAAATGCAACATTATGGGGACGAATTTGTACTGTGTCACCTCATCAGTAATTGCAGGCTGTCAACACAAAAAGTGTGCGTAGCCTCACTTAAATACTCGATCCTCATTACTTGAAACACCTTATGGGCCTTTTTTTTTCAACACCATTCCGGCTAGAGGGTACGCCCCTCCCATTATGTTTGAAGGTAAATTGCCATGTCTCGTGTAGTCTTTGACCAGGTAGCTTGGAAATGATTTTTTTTTTAATTTTTGATATTTTATATATCTGTGCAATGTAAAATAGTCTGAGCCAATCCTTATTGCCTATTATTTTGCACAGTACAGCTGTTTATAACCAAAGTTATATGTAAAGTGACACTTTTGACTGGACAAAGGGAAATAACAATATTATGCTCACCTATGCATAGCATGCTCAGGCCAAATTTAAAAAAAAGAGGTTTGTTTCAGGTAACATGGGATAAAAATCTAGGGTCGGTAGGTCGGATTTTTTTTAAAACTTTTTTTTTACAGCCCCTCTACGATACCCAAAAAGTGTAAAATGGGGGAAAAATCAAAACCTTTGTAAACCTAAAATTGTCCCCAAAAAAATTGAAATATAAAAGTTTCTTCAAAATTGCATAGGATGGGTGACCTGAAACAAACCCCTTTTTTTTTTGCCCCAGTATAAAAATATTACAACATTGACTTATGTTTGCTATAAACGTGTATCAACATATGGGTGCACTCTTTCCCCACTTTTCTTACTACATAGGCCTCATTTCTGCCATTTTAATGCTGCCTGGTCAAAGACTACACTGGTCAAAGACTACACCCGGTCAAAGACGTTTCCAATGTTACGATCTCATGAGAAACAGCCAAATAAGTACCAGCAGTCGTAGCTATAACTTGGAAATATAATGAAGGGAGGGATGGGCAGGGGTATGGATAGGCACAGTTTTAACTTTATAATTCTTATGCAAATATTTCGATCATGATCGAATCGATCCGGATTTAATTTCTTCTTATTAGATTTACATTCTAAATACCATCCTGTCAAACTATGATATTATATATGTATTTTCCAAATTATTTTAGAACGATCTGGCCATTGTGATGGTTACATAATAAGAAGTACAAACACCATTCCAAAAGTAAAACAATCTTTATTGAATCAATTTCATGCAACTTTTCGAAATATATTATATCACAACTGGACTGATCTGTACATTATATCATAATTGCATCCACTGTCGGATTACCACCCTGACCTCTCTCTATGTTGGTTCCCCAATGCCCTGATATGGGCAAAATTAAAATATCTTGGTGTTATACTTCTTATCCTCAGATAATTGAAATACATGACATAGTTATAAAAGATATGCATAGCAAAGCCTAGATTTTCGCGCATCTAGTCAGCATATATAGAATGCCTCTTAATTTCTTAGATAAATGTTTTTTAGAGAGCTGTTAATTTGAAGGCTCAATTCGAGGAACCTGTGAGTAGGCCTGCGGTGGCACAGGGCTATGGAATGCAGAGCTTTATCAATGTTGCAGTTGAGGTTATTTACGGACAAAAAATGTATACCGCATTAGAGTGAATGCAATGTGGCTATTCTAAAGATATGGGGGAATATCACCATCTATCGCCGCCCACTACAGATAAAATATTATAGAAATTATGATAGTCTTCATGTTCTTAAGTAATATAACAGACAGACAATTCCATCATTAAATGGTAAGAGACAGTCCATCGTTTAGTACAAATATACATAAATAGAATGAGTGGATAAAATATAAATTAACCTTTGTCATCTCCCCCAGAAATTTAATCTGGAGAAAAAAAAACTACCATGATTGCAACATTCATATACAAGTGAGCAAAGTGAAGCATAACCGCTCCCGGCGGCGTCAGGCAAGCAATAAGCACAAACAAGGTCGTGGGTAACCTAGCAACCAGTTCCCATATACACCACCAGGTGGGGGTGGAGTGACTGCACTCCCCCTAAGCATATATAGTGCCCGCCCCCGACACCAGGGGGTAGGGTGTTTACCTCCAAATTGAAATAATATGTCTACAAAGGAGTGAGACATATCACTGGAAGAAGAAATATGTCTGGAATATTATGCAAAGGACCACATATTGATACCTGCTTTAGATCCAGTGCAATCAGGCAGAGTGTGAGCCAGAGTCAGGGTTATTTTGGGAAAAACTTATCATAGCCTTCAGCAGAGAAAAGTGGTCACTGCAGGCCACAGCTGGGGTAATTATATGTAGGTCTACTGTAGCACTAGGCAGCTCGAAAAGGGCAATTTCTCTACTTTACTTGATGCACATTAATGGTAACAAAGTAGATGTGTCTAATACAGAGACTGCAGAAAGAAGCTAGCTGATCACATCAACTGCTAGTGTGAGAGTTTCTCCATGGGTGTCCCATAAATATACTATTACAAATTTGATAAATATCAAACCCTTGTATCATGAGAAAGCCCCAAGAATTGGCTTTCCTATGGTGTCAGAAAATATCTGAAATTCCAATTTTTTCCTAGTGAAAATCGGAAAATACTGAAGCCGGGCAGAAAATCGGCAGTTTTCGCGGCCCTCAGCGGTACAGGGAAACACCCTACAGGGGGCTCACAGGGGACTCTATATGTACCAATACACGAAACAAGGGGTTGTTTCCCAACCTAAATTAGTATAGCTGCCAATATTAAAACATATGTATGTACACTTAAGGATAGGGAATACCCTCCTCTTTACAGGCAAAAAACATAACTTTAATCCTCTATAATTTTATGAGTTTTCATCTGAGCATCACTTTTTATACACCAATATGACCGTACATCATGCCCCTTTCAGATTTCTGTGTTTAGAATTATGGTTGCTAGGGATAGGGATGGAATGTGAATGGAACAAAAACGTTCTTTTTGGGGTTATTTGTCTTTGGACAGCCCTATTGGATTGAAAATAATCATAAAAATCATCTCTGATGATTGGTATGTAATGTAGACATGATTTTCTAGGGAAGGGTGTCTCATTTTATTGATATTTTAATTATTAAGGTCTACACAGCTGTTCAAAGTAAGAAAATTGGGAAAAAATCAACAAAATTGGAAAATCACCATTTTTTCCCAATTTTTCTACTTTGAAGGACTCTGTAGACCTTAATAATGGGAATATCCATAAAATGAGACACCCTTCCCTAGAAAATCATGTCTAGATTACATTCCATCCATCAGAACTGTTAATAATGATGAAATTCCATTCCATTGGGCTGTCCAAAGAAAAAGAACCTAAAAAAGAATGTTTTTGTTCCATTCACATTCCATCCCTAGCAACCGTCATTTTAATCCAAGGAATTTGAAAGGGGCATGATATACGGTCATTATGGTATATAATAAGTGATTCTCAGATGAAAAGTCATAAAATTATAGAGGATTAAAGGTGTGTTTTTTGCCTGTAAAGAGGAGGGTATTCCCTATCCTTAACAACAATGGACAGACATGGAATCCAATAACTTTATGATAAACGTGTTCTTCTAAATTTACATTTTATAACATTAGTGTTTAAAAATTTATATTAATATTAGCATAAATGTCAAATTTACGCTGTGGTCTTCAAATTTAGGCAACTTTACATATTTTTTGCACACTTCCTGGAAAAGGTGTGAGTAAAATGGAGTGTGTAATGTAAATAATTCGGTATCGTAAATTTCGTTTGTAACAAACGGCCCCTGAAAAAAACAATGTACACATTTTTTTTGTAACACCCTCTTTTGGCACTTTGGTTTTACATTGCGTATTGTAACAGCCCCCGACAGGAGTAAAATTATAAAGACTTAGGAATATTTCTATGTCACTCACGCACTCAAGATAATATATAATTATTCTGTATCTTGCATTGTATAGTACAATTCTTATGCATTAGATACGTCATTTAAACATCTTACTATATATTTGATAGATATTCGATGTGACACCCTATCTATGTTGCATTTATTGCGTTGGGACACACAATTTGTTTTCGTACAATGTGTATGTACATGCATGTTTCTTTAGACTGGAACACCAGTTTCCACTGTTAATATAATTAGTATTCATACATTACATATGTGATAAATGGAGCGAATTATCTTGGGAAAATCTGAGGTCAAGGATACTGCCAGCCTGTCTACGTCTTTAGATAACAAGAATATTCCTGATACTACTGCTGCCCTTGAATTAGCCTAACTACTAAAACGCAGCCTATAGTTCTTTTTCGTCTCATATTATTGACCCATATTTACACATTGGCTATATATTAGTGTGAAGGAGATTCTTGTCGTGTAAGATAAGGTCTGTTCTTCTTTGATTATATGTAGGTAACACATACTGGGAAAGTGTATAAGAAATTCATTGTCGTGGTAGATAAAATACCAACGGATGATTACATTCACATTGGTGATACAGGAGTTCTTGTAGTGTTAGAAACGACTATAACAGTGTAAATGTTACTATGACTTCTCAAGTAAGATGAGATGAAATCAAACGATGAAACCATCAAAAAGGGGAAAAAAAAGAAAAAAAACTGGCAAAGTTTGTGTATATTTCTCAAATATATTGCATTCATTAATACAGGCAGTCCTCAACTAACCGGTATTCAATAGCCCAACACCCTCACTAATCTGGCTGAATCAACATCCGGCTATGTTTTGTTTGAAACTGGGATGGTCAGTTATCGAGATTGGACTGTACTGACAGTGTGCTAGATAGGGAGCTTTGCAAGACCCGCTAGCAGTTAATATAACCGATATTGCTTCCTTAAGAACACTTGTTTCCATTTGGGAAGTCCCGAGAATGTCTCGAATGTCATTTGAAAGACCTCCTCAAATTCCTCTTCTGTTAGGTGTTTCTGTAAGCAGTAAAAAATCATGAAATGATGCTGTTGCCACATGTCTTTATAATCATGTGCCGTAGCTATACAAGTGTAATATTAGAAAAGGTGTGGCAGATTGCATTAGCTTAGGTTCTTTTGCTGCGCACCGGTGGCACAACCAGTGGGCAAAGATGGGCACCTTGCACTGTCACATTGTAGAGACAGTTAAATTGTTTAGGCCATCTTTTTTTGATAACTTGGATAACGGGCCACAGCGGGAAATATTTTGGGAGTGAAAGGGACAAAGTAAAGAAAGAGCAGCCCTTTGGAAGGAGATGTGTCCTGAAATCTTCCAGGCGGCAGAGGAAAAAATTTGCATGGAAACCCTCCTTTTGGCAATCAAATGAAGGTATTTTAAGAAATATTTCCAATTTTGAAAGTGAAATTTTTACTTTTTTTTTTAACTTTAAAAAACAATTAAATTCTTTTTTATTTTTGGTAATCTCGAAAAAATCCCAGCGGACAGAGGACAAATGAAGGTATAGGCGAAATATTCCATATTTTGAAAGTCTAATTCGAGGTGTTTGCTGCTCATCATATGCCTTTTCGTCAAACATATTAAGTACCTTTTAAAACTTTTTTAGCAGACAGGTTAAAAACGCCTTTTTTTTTGCAAAGTGTCAAAAATCCCATCGGCGGATCCATACTCCAAGTTATCAGAATGAAACGGCCTTATCCATGGTGATACTATAGTGTACAGTATTAAAAGGCTGTAGATGTGCGCGGATGTAGTCTATGATTACCACTTAATAGATCATTAAATGGGCATTCTCACCACTCACACTTACCACATAGCAGACCAGAACAGTACCAGATTGTGAGCCGGAAACCCTCCCTGAGAATGCCACTTTCATATACAGCCTCATTCCCAAATTACAAAAATGGCAGTTGTTCTCTGAGAGTTAGTGTTCTGCATCAGTTACATGTAACTGTCCATGAATTAACATCACCTACTATATTATATCATATTATAGAATAAGAATAAAACACATGTCTCTTAATTAACTGTGTGAATTAAAAAATGTATGACCTACCTCCATTTGGATAGGGTCAACATCTGGGAGCTGATTATTCTGCACCAATACGGAGTATGGGTATTTTGGGATCCCGGCAGTTGCCCCCTCAGTCCAAGGTGGATCCTCGTACAAATCCGGCACAGCAGGCACAGGAGGTGGTGTTAGCTTAAGATGAAAAGACATTGTGACAAGGTAAAAAAAAAACAGAAGGTGTGTTTCAAGCAACCCGACCCTAGTTTCAAAAAAGGGCCGACCCTAGCATTTTTTTCCGATTTTGGAGAATTTTTTCTATTTTTTTTTGCAAAATATTCATATTTTTTTCGGAAATTTTAGCAAAATTTCGGTCAGGAAGAACAGATCACATGCCTAATTAACTGTCCAGGCTCAGGAAATTGCTTTTTAACAAGAATGTCCAATAATTTCGTGACATTCAGGACTAGTTATAGTGAGAATTGGTGAGTCCTCTTGATGACCCATGAGTCGATGTGGCAGTTCGTCACTCGTACCTCCAACATTAGAAAAAAAAGGAAAAAGGAGAAAAAATCCGACTTTCCTACCCTAAATTTTTGGACCATGTTGCCTGAAACGAATTTTTTCTTTTTTTTTGGCCCAATGGTGTATAATTAATATATATATATATATATATATATATATATATATATATATATATATATATATATATGTGTGTGTGTGTGTATGTATATATACCGGTACCTGGGGTCTGTTACATAAGGAATGAACGGTTACTAAAAATCACATAAATGCAGTTCAGTGTTGCAAGGCTGTGAATGAATATACCCGTTAATCTATGGTACCCCTTAGGGGTAAAGGGTATGATGTGTGTCTTCTATACAAATGTATGCAGTGTTACCATGTCAGTAAGAAGGTGCCCTTTAATAAAAAATTGTACCCTTTAATATTTAATATGTGGTGTTGCAGAATGCAAAGTTATACATACCTCCAGTGGACGTATAACTAATTTAAAATCTTAAATAAACACTCTTTCTTCCAAATAATTTTAGAGGGGTAGTATATAAAATACATTCAGAGGATCTGTATGTCAAAAGTGTCATACCTATTGCATTTATAGAAAAAAAAGTCATATAAATTGGTACCCGTACAGCCATGCTCACTAATTAAATGATAGAAAACAATTGGTGATTGTGGATAAATTATTATAGTTGTTATATGGGGCCCTATATTATTTTCATTGACAAATTCGTGCCCGTTAATTATTTACTAATATGATATTTTCTTTGTTGGATGTAACCTTTCCTATGTTAGTTGATATATGTGTGTACTGAGGTGATGACGTTTTACACAAATTTGTGTACTTTACCATGTACCCTGCCCATTTTGGGCATATTCTGGGCATAATTAACGGGCACAAATTAACGGGCACCAATATTAACGGGCACAAGATATTGTATTGCCCTTTAATATATTTAATCCTTCTGCAACACCATCATTTCTTGCCTGTTAGCATGCCCGCAAAAACGTACCCATTATTTTATAATTCCTATACTAACGGGTACACCTTATGTAACAGACCCCAGGTAGCATGGGAGGAGATATCCAAAGCCACAGACTAAAATGTATCGATTGCATGAGAATACTATCTACTCTTTAAGTCCCAATGAATATCATAGTGCATATATTAAAGCTGCCATACTGTCTCAGATATAAAGATGTTCCACTTAATTGGAGTGTAATGATAGCATCCAGATGGAATTTAATCATTCAGTTTCTCTAGAACTAAAACGGAGTCAAAAGTATTTAATTGATATAAGGGTACAAATCTTACATCATATCCTGGTGTAGGTTGTAGTCTTGGTGAAATAGCTTCAGAAATCTCCAGATATGAGTCCCGGCTCACACCTTTGTCGACGTTTTCTAAGAAAAGATGAATTATTACTTAAGTTGTGAAGCATGAAATGGGATATTCAGAAATAATATTTTAATAGCCTATGGGGCTGTCATGATGTATGTGTATGCAGCACTGGTGAGTAACTCCATATCAAAATATAAGGGGTTTTAGCAAACAAAAAAACGTTATACAACATTTTATAACGTTGTATAACGTGTCTCTAAGGCTCCTTACTATGGTAAAACGTTATACAAGGCTTTAAAACGCAATTTAAACGAAAAATAACTTTTTTGTTAGCTGGGGTAGACCTAGATGTACTGTGGCGTTGTCTCCTGGCATCAATTGCATGACGTAATCCAGGTGCCTGTGAATTGTTACATGCAGTTATGTTCTTTATAGGCATAGGAAACTCGTTTCCTACGTTTATCACTAATTATTAAAGTTCGCAAAAAAAATGTATTACAATCATCTACGTATATATGTGGCTATGCTATGTGAAAATGGCGAGGATTGAGAAGAGAGAACATGACTTAATTCTAATCTACACTCTCTTTCTCAATGCGCGACTGTAGCCCAGGGCAGACTGTGCATGCTAAAACCCATTTCAATCTTGCCTGCTAAAACTCCTTATCATCTTATACTCAGAAACAGCTTGCACTTAAAAATGGTTCTGTACTGAAAACGGGTTTGTACTGAAAAACGTTTTTTTAACTGAAAAACTGTTTTGAACTGAACAACAATTTTGCACTCAAAGATCAATTGTTTTTCCACTCAAAATTGGTTTTGCACTCAAAATCTGTTTTGCACTCAAAATTGGTTTTCAACTCAAAATGAAGAATTTTCGTCCGACTGACGTTAGTGGAATATAGCTGTTTCTGTTTAGTTCAAAACAGTTTCTGAGTATAAAAACCGATTTTCAGTGCAAAACTGTTTTCAGTGCAAAACCATTCTTCAGTGCAAAACCATTCTTCAGTGCAGAACCATTCTTTAGTGCAAAATTTTATGGCAAAACGTTTTTTTTTTAAGTGCAAAACCGTTTTTCGGTGCAAAAATGTTTCCAGTGCTAAACCTTTTTTCAGTGCAAAACCATTTGTTAGTGCAAAATCGTTCTTAGAGCAGAACTGTTTTTCCATGCAAAATGGGTTTTAAAAACTGTTTCTTAGTATAAAAACCGTCTTTAAGTGCAAAACCATTTTCAGTGCCAAAGGTGAGAACTGTATTGACAGTTTGCATGAGGAACTGTCAATAAGACAGAAATATTCCACTGTTTACAGTGTGAACAGCAATATTTTTCACGATTGACAGTTCGAACTGTCAATAGGGTTTCAAACTGTCAGTAGCATTTTTGTATTCAGCCAAGGCCTGATGCCTGGAGGATACTATGTGACAAAATCTTCAAATTGCCATGGCAAATTGATATCAACACTATGTCTGACTCTCTTCTGTGACTACTATGACTTTACTCACGTTGCATGGTCAGGAATGGACTCTCTTTCGTCTTGTAATCCTCAAAACCTGAAAATCAATCAAAAACGTATAATCATGGTTATAAAGCACACTTTCAGTGTATGTTTATAAATGTGTTTGCTCTACTACTAAACTATTTTTATGTATAGATGTGCCGTAAGACCTCACTTATAAGTCAAATTCTTTTTGGCGTTTTTATTTGCTATAAGCCGAATTTTTAGCCTCAAACCCCCATTCGGCTTATAGGTGAGGTTCTAATATATAGGAACAAAGTGCAAGCTTATTTCAAACACTTTTACTATAAGCCGAATTTTCTCTCTCAAACTCACATTCGGCTTATAACCAAGGTCGGCTTATAGCCAAGGTTTTATGGTACTTAGAAAAAGGTGTTTGTACCTGACGAATAGAAATAGCCCGCTTCCTCTCTTATTGGGAGAAGATAAGCTCCATCAGATTCGATGTATTCCTCACCTGGAACAATAATTAAGGTCAACTACAGCATTTCCAATGCATCTCGATAAACACAACACTCCCAAGCAAAGAATGAGATGAAAAGAGAAATAGAATGGAGTAGAATGAAACGAAGGGAGATTTAGAGAGTGAAATCGGTTTGTTTTTTTAATTCGGAAAGAGCAAAAGGGATCAAGGGAACATATATGTATACTCCATTTCAATAGCAATTCATCAGTAAAAGGACCTGGATATATACTTATACATAAAAGTTTTCGTTCCTCAAGTAATATGAACAACTGATTTTCCTATTCTTATATTTCCCAATAACTTATAAGATAGATAGGGTACCAGAAACACAGCACATTTTTGGGCCGATGTACCCATGTTGGGACAACACCCAACCAGAGTATTCTTCAGATAATAAGACGTTTTCCTCCAATTGGGCCTACCTGACCAGGGACCTGGAGTCGCAGAAGTCGCAGGAGTCATATGTGTACTCTGTCGACGCAGTTTTAACAGCGTTTCTCTCGAACGTTGATAAGGGACGCCTTCTCCAACTGAAACTAAAATAGAATTATGAATGTGAGCAAAACTACTTGATTTTCCTGCGGAACTTTTGACGGAAGTTTTCAGGTTAGAGGATAACAGTCCAATCTAAAGGTAGAATGTATATGCTATTCGGGGGTTTCTTGAGCAGTCTGTTATGTTGGAAAATCGGAAAAATCTTAATCTTCACAAAATGGTCAAAGCAATAGATAATTGTTTTGGTATTTAGGGCCTGCAGTTAATGTCACAATACACTGTGCTGTTCTATTTAGGTTGGTGGTGAAAAACATCTCCTAGTCTTGTGCGGGTATTTCGTGCAAAGGATATAGAGGAGATTAATTAAACAAGGGGAATCTTAGCAGGTGGTAGCTAGCATATATATATAGACAAAGCACAAAAAAAGGTTTGTCTGCATGTTATTTATAAATGGCTTGGGTCTTACATTTACGGATCTCACAGAGCTGTTCGAAGGATGGCCGATCCTTTTGTTTGTAGGCAAGACATGAGAGATTCAGCTGGTAGAGTTCATCAGTGACAGCCTTTGGTTTTGGAATTCCCTTTTTAATCCTGTTCTTTGCACCTTTTTTATATAACGCAGTCACTTCTTGGTCCGTCATTCCTAAATGTACGTTGTCGGAAATAAGAGAAAAAGAACCTGGTTCAATATTACCATTTGTAACATTTACAAATAATGTAGTTGTGTTGCTGTTAAGAGTCTTCTTTATTTAAATGAGCGTTACAATTTTTCTTAACAATAGTATTAGCTGATGATCACCTACCCTTGAATGGGAATGCTCCATGGGTGAACACTTCATGCAGTAGAATGCCATAGGACCAAACCACCGACTTGTGAGTGGGTTTTTGTTTCATTGCCTCAGGCGCTGTCCATCTGATTGACAGTTTGTCACATTGTTCTATAGAGAGAAACAGCAAAGCGCATGTGCTATATTAACAATTGCCAGTGTATTTACATAGAATACACTGTAGTGTCTTTAGACTACAAATCAGTCTTTAGACTACAAATTCATACCAATTTGTTGCATAAAGACACTGCACGGGTCTTAACACTACATGTGTGGCTTTAAAGCACAAATGTCTTAAGACTATAACTGTCTTTACAGTACAAATTGCCTAAAGACTGACAGATCTTTGAGCACAGTTTGTTTGTAGCCTAAAGACATTTGTGGCCTTAAGACATGTGTAGTCTTAAGATATTTGTGCTTTAAAGCCGCATTTGTAGTATAAAGACCTGTGGAAATCTTCATGAAACATATTTGTATCGATTTGTAGTCTAAAGACTGATTTGTAGTGTAAAGACCCCACATACACTCTAAGAAGTGTGTACTGCAGGAACATGCATAAAGAGTAACATACATTAATTTATAACATCAAAAGATCAATATACTTTTAGCAAAGAGGTGTGTAGTGTGCTACAAAGAGGTGTGTAAAAAGTGGCTGCAAAAAGCATGTTAAAAAGTTCGTAAACATAACATTATGAGAGGCAACAGCAATAACATGTCAATTCCTTTTAGGGAGTGTTCAGTTTTTTTAAACAGGGGGGAGTTGGTGGATTGGGGGGAGCAAAGAAAATGGACCCCTTGAAGGTGGGGAACAAATAATTTGGACCCCTCTTGAGGGGGGACCCAAAACAGTTGCACCCCTTTTTAGCAAAAAATAACGACACATTACTAAAGCTCAAAGGGGTTGGCTGCCCTGACTGACTGAAGACTTTTAAAGCCACCGCCATGGGTGACAGGCCTGTATTCATACCCCTCCCGCGGGGGACCAAGAAAATTTGGACCTGCTTGCGCGAAAATCCACTGACCCCCCTGTTGTTAGAAAATGACCACTCTCTTAGCAGTTTAGATTTTGTGAAGTTTTGACTTGCCTGGATTAACGTTGATGTAGACTACATCGGCGACTACCTTGATGTACACTTTTACGCAACCATTTGCAGCAACGAGCACATTAGATGCTTTCAGCTGCTCGTGGATGTAACCTTCATCCTCAAGAAACTTCAACCCACTTGCTACCTATAACATGGATATATAATTACATGAATACAGTCAATCATCAAAAACACAGGTATGGTCTCACATATATGCTCCTTAAGACCTGAAGAGGTCTGCCGGAGCAAGGGGGTGAGGGCAGTATTTATACTGTTTGCCTCTGATCGGGGTGCCCCCTGGTTCCGGCTATGCGAACTACACAGTAAGTGTTCGATGACACCAACCTGGATAATATTAGTGCCCCTACATGTGTTTAAATCAATGTGTTTAGGAGAATGACATGTTTAGAATTCAAGAGTTTAGCATATTGTGTTTATATGTCAAATGTTTAAGGATGAAAGTGGTGTGTCTAGAGACATGTAAATTATCATTATGTTTAGATACTGATATTTGAATAAATTCCTAATTTATCTCATTTCTGTATATATAGTATCTTGAAGAGACTTCAAGCAGTCCCCCCCATGAGCCAATGTACATGCATCACTATTTCACATAGGCCTCTACTTGAACAAAGACACAACCTTGAGTCAATACAACGGACCTTCAGGGAAAATAATGCTTTATCCATTCTTAGAGTTCTTAAAAGAGGTGTCTATGTAGCAGATGTATCTTTGTTGCATTGTGATCATTATGAAATAGCATTCTATCCTTGAATCCTACAATGTGTATTATTATCCTTTTGTATCCCATGAAATTTAAATTAATTTACTTGGATTTAAGCACTTTTAGAACAATAATAATGTTTGAGTGGTTGTAGAAACTACAGTCAACCACAGCGCTGCCATCTGGTATGTGTTTAATGTACTCTGATCTAAACACTACATGTTTACATCCTAAACACCAATTTTCCATACTGTTTAAAAGCTAAACATCTCAATATATTCAACATAAATGTTTAGGCCTTTAGAATAAAAGTGTTTAATTCCTAAACAGAAGTATTCAAAAATCAAACTAAGTAAAATGTTTAGACTTTAAACATGTTTAGACCTAAACATGTTCAATACCTAAGCACCATGCATAAACCTTTAATGCTGTCTAACTTTCTCATCAGCATCCCAAAATGATCATGATTTTGCTGCTCTGAACTGTCCATATAAGGGGGTAATGTGGTAGGCATACTGCTAGAAAGTTCTCAAAGGAATAGCAAAGAGAGTGGGCGGCTCAACGTGCCCTGGTGGTCAACGTGCTCCCCTACCCACTAGCATATATTATAGATATCTGGTAGTTACTGTTTACCTGTGCAGCAATCTCAACCAATTCTGGTAGCATGTAGCTCTGTCCTTCGCCATGTCTCAGGAAATTGAGAAGGTGTCCATGGCGTGCGTATTCTGTTACGATAAAGATGATGTTTTTTTCTTGGTACGCATCCCAGAGTTTCACGATGTTAGCGTGATTCAGTTTTGTCAGTGCATTGGCCTCTTCAGTGATTTTGAAGTTTTCAATGTCGTTTTTTATCAGTTTTATGGCAATGTCTTTCTTGTCTTTCCATTGTCCTGAGTAAAGATTAATAGAACATGAGTATATGATATGTATATCAGAATAATATGTATATGATTGGTGGAAATGATATTGATATGATTCTAAAGTTCATGTCAAGACAATATAAGGTTTTCAGATTCTATCAATGAGCGACATTTTCCATTTTCTCTTTTTTGATACTGAACATGCTCTTTGTTTTCGATGCATTGGGCCTTAGTTTTACACCAGGCATGAACCATGTCCAGGTCATGTTGTAGTACACTGAAAATCCATAGATTGAAAGGGTTAGTCAGTTCAGACTATCCTAGGTTGGTCATATGAGTGTTAGTCACAATGGCAAAGTTATATTCAAAAATGACTGAGGGGTCAGTCAGTAGTGGCTAACCTAGGTTCATCATTGGTGTGTTGTATTTGTATACCACTAGTTGGGGCCACCTGTCATGACAACTCGGTGGCTCCCCCTGGAAAGAAAAAGACTAAGGTGGGTTGGTCAGTCCTGACCAACCTGACAATAATAACTGACCTATGTTGGGCGTATAGGGATCCAAAAAATGACTAACTAGGTTAGGCACTAGTGACTGAGAGGTTGGGCGTATAGGGAGCCTAGGAATATCAGTGTATGTCCCTATCAGATTGTGCATCCTTGCCATGACATAACAATACCAGGTCATCAAAATAGAGTTTTGGGATACTGGTTTCTATGACTGTGGGTAGGTCATAGTGGGTAGGACATAGTATGAGAATAATAATGGGCCTAATGGGCTATCCATGATAGAATTTGTTACAAAAAAGTATTTTCCTGTTCTGGACTCTCTGACTTACCATACCATACCTCTCCTGAATGCGTCATGGCGATGTATTTATCCAGCTTTATTTCTCTAGTGTCATATTTTGTGAAATCAGACTTATCTGTAAACCGAAAAATGATCAATGTATTAGATAAATACAGCCAGTGATATCCACACACTGATGCAACCATTATGTTGTTTTTCTTCTTCCATTTCCCACTGGGCACAGAACATTGAATCAACATTGAAAACCTTCATCATTTGTTTATATTTGGCCATAGACGACTTAAAAGCAGTAGATATATGACCAAGAAAGATTTTAGTTTTTGTATGGTATAGTCACCATTGAATTGGATTTGAACTAAGTTATCCTGGATTATGGGTTCCCTGTTCTAACCACTATGCTATCTGCACAGGTGACATGAGGGGTGTCCCAATACAGCCCAGTCGCAATAATAGTCAAGTAAGTGACAATTTAATGGTCAAATGCATTAATGACTAGGATAAGGTATGGCAGGGGACAGGCTAAAAGAAAGGAGGGCTGAACACGAATGTTCAATGATCCTTGAAGCCTTCTCGATTTGAGGAAATGTCTGTACAGTGGGAGGGGGGTTACAAAAAAACAATGTAAGTTTAACAACGTAAGTAGGGTGGTACAGAAAGTTCCTTTTTCCAAATAGGTGTTACAGAAGAAATTCACAATGTTGACTAAAGTTACGTTAATTAACGTAAATCTTGATGTAAAAATCGGCCTCCGATATTTAGCCTAAACAGCGCAGATTTGAAGACATCAACATGAACTTGAAGACATTAACAAAAATTATTAAATATACATTAGTATTAACGTAAGTTATTAAATAATGTTAAGCATATGGCTGTGTCTCACGACCTTGGGCCAATGTTTTTGTCTCTGACCGGGTGCCGTCTCTGACCAGGTGCCGTCTCTGACCAGGTGCTGTCTCTGACCAGGTGTCAGAAAAAAGGTGTTTTAAAAAGAATTATAGTTATATATATATAAGGATTTATAGAAACATTATGGCGGTTGTTATATAATTATTATCATAATTATAATTAGCCTCCTGCTGTTGGTATTTTGACCTTATCAAGCCAAGCCGGTCAGAGACAGCACCTGGTCAGAGACAGCACCTGGTCAGTGACGGCACCCGGTCAGAGACAAAAACATTGGCCCAAGGTCGTGAGACTCAGCCATATACGTAAATTCGCATTATTTACACTATTTCTAACACTGTTTTCTGTAACAGCCCCCTGTAGAGTATCATGTATATATAGGTAGCTAAAGTGTGTTTTACCTGCGGACCTGGGCTTCAAGGTAGGAGGACCAGACGATTCCTGTTCCTGCCCATCATCTGGACCTTTAAGGATAGTACATAGAGACATTAAAGATGACATAAATATGTGTTTATTGACTAGAACTGCAACCAATAAGGATGCGGCTTTATCAATGTGTGTTATCTTAAGTAATATTTACCGACCTCTTTTTACTAAATGATTAACAGAATATACCAGAAAAATCCAAAACATGATAAAGTCTGTCAAATTAGTATATACGCCTACAGGAGCACTGGTGGCAGAAAAATGTTGTGCTAGGCTTGGTAGAAAAACACTTTTGAGTCAATAAAAACACTACAAATAATGTGTTTAGATTGAAGACAAATATGAAATTGATACTCAACAGTTTGCATAAGGAGTTGATTCCTCTCGTTTGTCAATCATGGAAAGTATGCTGCAATTGAAAACGGATTAAAAATCTGATGATATGAAAAAGGTCTCAATTAAAGTTCTTATGCATTTTCTTTCTGTATAGTTATTTCGCTTTGTTATCAACATGACAACATGTAGGTCCACACATACCTAGGATTTATTGTCCGTTCATATTTGAGGAGGTTGTTTGGAATGTACCCCACTTTCCCTGTTGACTGATGTGTTCCTAACCACCAGCTGTCTCCTCTCGAGCAGTGCCTGCAATGTAATTGTTCAGAAACATAATGCACTGATAATAAAGGAGCCGTAAAAACGGCTCAAGCTAATTTATAGTGGTTAAATCAACAATTTTGATCATTTGACAGGCCGTGAAATACGGACCAGGGTTATCACAAGGGGTGTTAAATACGACCTCCCTTGCTTAACTCAATGGGGGTGCCGTATTCACCATGAAATAAGAGTTCTTACTCATACCCTGTCCGCGTGTGAATAGCGGTCGCTATCCGCACACCTAGGGCATGCGGATAGCATCGGCCTCCCCCCACACACACTTTGATCTTGCCTGTTTCGGTTTGTCTGTTCCGGACACGTACTCAAACATTGTGTTGTAATCTCTAATACTTACGCAGCATCGACAGTAATAAGATCCCCTGCCTTGAATTCAAGTTCATTTCCACTGCTCTTTCCTGAATCGTGGATGGCCTTAAATACAATCTGCACTGTAAAACAAAAGCAGGTTTCCAGATATCAGTTGATTGCTCTTCGCAGTCTATCAAATTGATGACTGTGTTATTTGTGTATCTTGGGCTATGATTCAATATACGGCCAAAAAAAAAAAGATGTGTTTCAGGCAACCTGACCCTAGTTTCAAAAATGGGCCGACCCTAGCATTTTTTTCCGATTTTGGAGAATTTTTTTTTTTTATTGCAAAATATTCATATTTTTTTGGAAATTTTAGCAATTTTTTGGTCAGGAAGAACAGATCACATGCCTTATTAACTGTCCAGCCTCGGGAAATTGCTTTTTAACAAGAATGTCCAATAATTTCATGATATTCCTAGTTATAGTAAGAATCGGTGAGTCGTCTTGATGACCCGCGAGTCGATGTGGCGGTTCGCGAGGTACCTCCAACATTCAAAAAAATAAATAAATAAATAAAAAAAATCCGACCGACCTACCCTAAATTTTTGGACCATGTTGCCTGAAACACACCTTTTTTTTTGGCCTTGTTGGATACTTTCATAAAACAATGCACTAAACATATATATGTCATGAAATGCAGAAAGTGTATTTGAACAATTTAAAAATCAATGTGCTGGTAGTTTAAGTAACCCACCTGGTATAGAGTTCATCCCGGTATAGTTTGGGAAAAAGTAATCTACAAAAAAGAAAGATATATATATATAGTTAACAGTAATTTTACATACCAGAAGTGATACCAACACCGTTGTTTGATTATGTGTATTATTTTTTGTAGTCCATTGATACTAGTAATATAATCATATTTTGGTGAATCATTCCATCTATCATCTTATACAATCGATACATAGACAAAGGTTCACAAATTTTCATCTGTTGCGTTGGTCATTTCACAAGGCTGAAGGCTGAGTTAAATGCATTCCGACTTTTAACATGTGAAATGACCCACCCAACAGACTCAAGCAAGTGTTCCTTTGTTACTTTTATAGATTCAAATTGGAATTTTATATGGGGGCTTTAATTAGCTGAAATAGCTTTTTACTACGTTGTTTAAATGTGAGCAAACCACCATTTTGATTACGTCGTGTAGTACCAATATTATATATTGGTCCTAGTATTCAGTTAGAGAAACACTCCCCAGATGTCTCCACCATCAGACTTGACTCTCACCAACTCCACCTGGTAGGAGCTGGCCATACTACCACACTGCCTCCTTCATCTCTACTGACTGGCAATGGGTCAGGGTTAAAGGAACATTTATTAAAAACTTTTTCCTTTTTTAAGTTTTGTTTAAATAAATAGCCGTGTTTAGCGGCTGAGTCCAACCCTACTGCTTGTGCTGCCTTTCCTTCATAAAGTGAATACAGTCAGGTAAAATATGGCCATGGTTTATTTATCAGGGAGAGCGAAATACGGTGCTACTTGGTTGTATAAATGGCGCTGCCGTATTTCATAAATTATGATTAAAGATAGTTCTAAATCTCACCTAAATATGCATTCTTTCCTGCTTCATTTCGGCTGGTTCCAGAATCATCAGCGTCTACTGAAAAATCTAAAAACAGGGATGCTAACATCATTAGGATGCATTTAGACATCCTACCAACTGTCTATGATGTAAGTGTAAGGCTTCCGTAAACTTCTCCTGGATTTCACTACGTGCATATACACATATTTATATAGGTGGTCTGTCCTAAGGAAGTGGCCATTTTCTAATAAAAGGGGGTTGGTGTATTCTGACGCGAGCAGTCGAAACTTCTTTGGTTCCCCCATGGTAGATTGAATTGAGCTCGACCGACCCCTTTGAGCTATGGTAACGTACAGGCCTTTTCACTAAAAAGGGCTGCAAGTCCAAATCTTTTTGGCCCCCCTCCATATCCACCACCCCCCGGTGGTTAAAAAGATGACCACTTCCTAATGACATGTATTATCAGTGTGATGTATGCAGAATACATTTCTTGCTATACATGTATAACCATATAGCAGTATAGTAGTATAAATGGCTGTACTTCAAAAACTCCCAAAAACGGCCGCAAAATGGCCGTTTTTAGGTCATATTCAAAGGCTATATCAATGATGGAATAGTCCAGACATATTTTGGATGTTATTGAGTATTGATCAATCGGTGAATAGAAATTATTGTGTGTCAAGGGGCACTTTTTGGGGGGGGCGACCCACTTTTTGGTCTCCTTGAAAATTTAAAAAATTAAGGTACGTGCCTAGCAAACGATGATTTTATGCTTTTAGCACCAGCAAAACACAGTGATAAGATGTGTAGAATGCCATAGTCTGACATTTCAAGGGTTAACAAAGGTGAGTTAAGACATATACAACAGGGTGACATGCTTTTATCATGGTTTCATCTTTGGCCACCAGGTGCCATATGCATAGACCCTAGCATACCCCTTAAAATACAAATGTGATTGATATATGACTTACGGACTTGTGAGATTATGTACAGGTTTTTATTATCATTTGGCGAAGTTGATACATTGAAACAAAGGGAAACGGCACACTATGGTAATAAATATTCCTGTATTGACCCTGTCCACTGGCAGAAAAGTAGTCCGCCCTAATTATCAACCAATCAGAGGATAGGGCACTGACACATATACTTGACCAGCCAATGTATTCCGGGAGTGGTCATTTAATGATCCAGAGATTGGGGGGGGGGGGGGGGGGGTAAAGATTTAGACCCCTCCTGAGGGGAGGCAGACAGAATCCTGACCCCTCTTAAGGGGTGTGTGTGTAAAGACGATTGCCCCTTTTTCCTTAAAAAGCCTAGGTGTTACTATAGTTCAAAGGGGGAGGGGCGGGCGTTTTTACCCCCTTCAGCGAGAGGGGGGGGGGGGGTGTGGTAGCGCAGATTACTCTGCATCCCCTTGAGGGGATGGTGTAACATTTTTCATCCTCAACAGAAGATTTGACCCCCCCCCCCCGCCCCCATCATGAATTAATGATCACTCCCTTACCATAACCAGGGTTCGGGGCTGGACAGCAGTGGATAGGCCTATGACCACCACCACTACAGTGGAGTGGTAGTGGTGCCTAGAGGTGGCCGTCCCCTTGCTGGTCAGGGTAATTCAGTTTACTAGTTGTTGAGGCCTAGCTTTTGATGAGTAGCCAACCAATGACTATGGACATTTGGGGGGAGTCCACTTGTAGAGGTAGTTCCACCAGTATAGGCAGAACAACCTTCTTTGGGTTGCCAAATGATAATAAATCCACAAACATACTCGTCCCCAATACAACTATTTTTATCAGACTTGTTTATGAAGGGTGTAGTCACATTATCAGCCTCGCCCTGCGGGCTCTGCTGATAATATCACTACACCCTTCATAAACAAGTCTGATAAAAATAGTTGTATTGGACACTCGTATGTTAGTGTGTATTTATTAAGTTTATGACTCAGTTTCCCCACTTATAGGTGGGGCTCCACTACCCGATTTTTACCTCAAATTGCTACTATTCTCACAAATCGGACTCAAGCCATGACATTATAGGGCCTATACCCTATGCAGGGAGGTACTGTATACCCCATGATAGCTACATGTTTATAAATAGTGTTTATGTTTATAAACAAGCGGAAATAAACTTGCCAAGGCTAAATAACACGATTTAAGTTCCGATTTAGGTCCCGATTTTGCATCTCTGATCGATTTTTGGTCACGATCTCATATCAACTGATCAAACTGGTTTGATTTTTATCTGTCAAAACTGTACGATCCCTAGGCCTTGGTTATTCCTGATCAAACTATATACCTATGGTGAGATATGAATATAAACAAACCCTCAGATTCTCCTGATCGATCTGGGTTTCTCATATTATTCTTTACTGAAGGGAATGCTATGGGGTTCTCATATGATCGGATCGTGAGAATGACCCCAAAAAATCGCGTAGTGGAGCCCCAGCTTATGCCACCAGATCTAAGTGTGTTGAGGACGGAGTCCCCAGTACATACCATTGTTGATATATCCAGTCAGCGTCTTCATTCCCTCAGGCAAAGGGGGTCTCTCTGGCCGCGCTGCTGCTTGGTAAAACAAAGGTAATTCATGTCAACGTCATTAATATCATCTCCATTTAAATCCCATTTAAACCGGCGGAATAAATATGAAGGGCTGTAATATGAACTATATTCAAACCTCGGCTTATATTGCACCTAGTGCCCTTTTTGACCCTGTTTATAAACAGAGCAGACATATATTTGGGGTCCGGCTTATAAAGGGGATAGTTGCGCAATTTAGGAACTAATATCAAAAAGTCCTCACATTGTGCAACTTCTAATATTGCACGTGCCATATACACAAACAAAGGTTCATGACATTGAATTTCAGTTCCATATCACTCATTAGACAAGATGGATCTGATGGCTTCTGTATATACAAACATGCCATTACATACCTGAATGGGCATATGCATATGTATATGCATTGGAGTCTGCAATGTAAAAACAGACTGTTAGAATTATCCATCTGAATCAACTATGATGTAATTGTATCGCTGATATCTAAGATACGTGCAAAATATTAATATAATGGGGTTTATTACAATCTAGATTAGCAATATAATATTATTGAGCAATAACACTCAGAATTGTATGTAGGCTGCCGATAACTTTATGTTCAAGGGGCCAAAGTCGGAAACTTCTAGACCTTAGCTCTCAGAAAACGTAGATATATATGTTCTCTCATTGAATTGGGATAACTAAATAAACGTATAGATACATGTTTCCTTTAAATGAAACAAAAATACTTACTGGAAGCTGTGGCATGATTTTCTTTGTATCCTGTTGGTATCTCCTGCTTTGACCTTTCTGCTGAAATGTTCGAACAGTATGAATAAATAAGAAAACACATCCAAGCAGCACACAGAGAAAAGAAACAGGGTGAAAAAGTAGTCCACGTTGCCTCCAGAATGACTCGCGTCATGGTCGCTTAAGGGAGCCTAGGTGACTCTCTGGCTGACCTAAGGGAGTCAACTGGGCAGGGGGTAGGGGGTCATATGATCCAGAGACATAATTATATGACTCCCCCTGGTGACTACCTTAGGTCAGCCATAGAGTCACCTAGGCTCTCTTATGCGACCTGGGCTCCCCCAGAGAGGGGAGTCATTCTGGAGGCAACCTGGACTCTCTTTTGACGCTGTTTTTTTCTCTGTGCATGCATTCGAGTTAATTTGAACTTTATACGACAACACAAAAAACCCTATGTAACTATCAGAAATATACATAGAAATACAATGATGATATGTCCATGCAAATATTCGAGATTTGGCTATTATTGGAAATCTCCGCTACCATTTGAACTATTTGTGGCCCTCATAGCTGGGACTTCAACTATCGGGCTCAAACCAAAGCTTTTCCATCCGAGACTGATTTTGACTCCTAATCTCATATAAAATAGGTATGATTTTTATTGATCTGAATGTTGACCTCTCTAGATCTGTCTTTACCTTATAAAATTGTATACATAACACATCTGATGTAAATATAAACAAACCCTACCACTTTATATGTCATCATCTCACTAATATACAGGATAGCTATGGGTACCATGGTATGATCGTATCGTGAGATCGTCTCAGGGGCATATTTCTCAAGATTCCCTGTTTTATAGCTCACATGTATATATACGATGGCCAAAACAGTCCGTCCAGATAAAGGATGGCTGTAGGTTGAACTACTATGGCTTAATCGTACAATCTTGAAAGATATGCCCCTTGCTCTACCCATAATATAATGTAGAGAACTTGCTTTTCGGCCGAATAGTTCTTGTTAGAAAAGTTCTTGCTACGAGATGAAAGAATAAGGTCGACACAGTTTGATGCCAGTGTACAGGTATCAAAACAAAACATTTTATTCAGCCGAACCTCACATAGTCAAACTAATCACTTCGGACTCGATGTGATTCCGGACCTAATAGCAGGTATGTTGGCTCTTGGTCTAGCCATTCAGGTGAGAAGTGGAGTTGGTAACACACACTAACTAGCCGGGTTATCCAGACGTCGGCTTATCTAGGCCCCTTCAATAGGATATTCACTAGAGTTAGTATACTATGTGTAGATGTACATACCTTTTACAGGATGATACAGCGTCCCTCCCATGGCACCGGGGCCCGTGTTGAGGTCTGTGTATGCACTGTAATGTGTAAAGATGTCAAGATAAATGCAGTATATACATTTATATAGGTGTATGTATATGTGTATATATATATTTATTATACCTAGGACAACAGAGCATACAGATTTCCTATCTCTTAACCATAGAAGCTGCCGACAGCGTTTTTATGGCATAAAATCGGTTGTACGCCACTCCTAGGCTGTGAGCGTGGCGTACAAGCCGTGAGCGTGGCATACAAGCCGTGAGCGTGGTGTACACGTTGTGAGCGTGGCGTACAAGTTGTGAGAGTGGCGTACAAAATGTGAGAGTGGCCACACTAGCGTTTTTTCAACCAACTCCGCCCAACTCGACCAGACAGTCGGGGCAAAATTACCTGGCCGGTCTGATAGAGTTGTGCATGCCAAACTCTTCCGACTGTCGGGTCGGGTTGGGTCGGATCTAGGTCGGACCACGTCGGGTCGGGTGAAATCACCTAGGTGTGGCCGGGGCTTTAAGCAAGCATTTGGTGCAAAAGATTGATTCTTTGTGGTTGAGGAAACAGAGAACCCGGTCATCGCTTGATACGCTGGCAATGCCGTCTCTCGTCTCTGGAGACGAATTGTCATCCTATCGAAAGGCTGACAAGGGACCCCGGGCAAGGGACCCTGCCTCAAAACGGAGGGTACGTAACATAATGTATATGAACGGGCACAAAGTCGTGGTTTGAATCAGAACATTCTTACAGTCAAATGACGTACAGCTGTAACTTACAGCTGTACATCAGCTTGAGTCGGGTTTAAGAGATAGGCAATCTGTCTGCTCTGTTTTCCTAGGTATAATAAATCTAAAACATCATGCAGTTTGCATACTTGTGATTTCATTCAACTTGTGTACACCACGGTACCCATCTCGTCCGCTTATGAAGCGGACTCGTGGGTACCGTGGCGTACACGCGTTGAATAAAACCACTCGTATGCAACTGCTATGCTGTTTTAGCTTAATATATATATATATATATATATATATATACATATATTTATATGTATATATATATATATGCATATATATATTTATATATATATTTATATATATATATATATATATATATATATATATATATATATATATATATGGATGTATGCATATATATATATATATATATATATGAGAGACATGGGGGGGTGAGACAGAACCAAGAAATTTGCGTTAATACAGTTTTTTAATAGTTGTACTGTGACACAACCATTTTAAATATTAAATGTTTTTTTAAATAATTGCTTTAATTTGGACATTTTTTGACAAAATAAATCAGCCAAATGAACAGTTTATATTTACGTTTTAGCGCAATAGGGAGTTATAAGTTATCCAGCGGCATACTATGCATTGTTAATCAAATCAAAGGCACTGTGGATATTCTACACACCCCAAGCTGTCTCAGTCTTTTCTTTATTGACTATTTTAGAAATTATGGACAAAATATCATAGTGAAGATAATAGGTGTTATCTGTACGGCAATGGTTTATGGAAGCTCACTGTAAAGATTTATATTGGTTCACTGTAAACCAAATTATGGTTATGCAATGCCAAATTCAGTTGAAATTCTCTGTAAATTCAATGGCAATTCTTACATGGATTTTCTTTGATGTAGTACAGTAATACTACTCAGTATTACTAAATGGTCAAAGAAGTCACAACAAAATAATGGCAATCTTGGTGAATAAACATACTTTATGTGTTACTGTACCTAGTTGGGTCAGCCTATAATAATAATAAAATCGAAATAAAATTAGTAATATACAGTGTTAGAATATACTTTTTCCACCAATTTCTTTCTATATATAGGCCCTATTTCAACCTTCATAATGCTTGCTGGTCAAAGAGGTAACCTGGTCAAAGACGTCACCTGGTCAAAGATGTCGCCTGGTCAAAGACTATCTCATGAGACACAGCCATAACTTACCTCTCACGTTCTCCAGTGGCAACCACAAAGTCCCGCCTGACCCTTCCTACTTCTCCGTTTGACAGATGCCTCACCGAATAAAGTGGAGCACTGAAATAATATGCAACGAGAGAAATGTTTGTGAATACTTTGTAAGCGTTTCAGGCCTCGCTTAAGTCTCTTCCAAACTAATGGATACGTGGCCAATACTAGGAACCTTAGAGCAATTAGAGGCTAAGATAATGCCACTACCCAATTAAATAGTATCCCATGGTGTACATTAAACATACATTTACAACCCTGGGGGTGAAGGGACAGTTTATAAGTGACAAGTTCGACATATCAAACTGATGCATGTTCAAGAGCATGTTGGAAGGAGAATATTCTATTATTCGAACTGTACTGTGTATTACATACAGTAAAATCTTATAAAAAAGAAAGTGATGTTCTATTTGGTAAAATACTAAATTGTTTGCGATTCTTTGTTTATAGTTACAACCATCCAGAATACCTTTCTGACACGGTTGAAACTGTTGAAATGACATCGGCTATGGTTATATCTTTTAAGAGAGCTGGAATTCATTCAGCTTATACAATACACTTCCTTTTATGTTTCAATATCGTAATTCTGCTATCGTTATTTTTGATAGCTATCGTTAAAATTCCAAAACTTATGAAAAGACGCTCAGGAGATTCACAGGACAAATATCTCTCAAATCGTGTATATTAGAATGGAGGATTTTCAGGTTACATTTATCTATTTTCTAGTCGTTCTTCAGAAAAGTTCAACAACTTTTCTGAAAAGTCACCCTTTCTTGTTGCATTGCTCTATAGATAGCTAATTGAAATCAAAGCTTACGAAGCATCCAAGACAACCATTTTATCTCCTTGGAGGAAATAGATATCGTTTCTTGAATGTTGATGGGAATCGTATATTGCCTCCACAATGCATCCCTCTGAAAAGAACACAGAGAATTATAAGCGAAATAACTTAATCAAAGGACACGTTTTATTCAGTATAAATAAACGAGGATGAGTCTTTTGACCCATCTCTCTCAAATCAGGTATATTAGTATTCAGCATAAATGTAAAGTATCATATTGGTAGAAAAATATATTTTCTAGCTCTGTACTACAAGTGGAATGCAAAAATTAAAAAAGACAGGGGTAAAATCACTAAAACTAAATTGCATGATATCTATAAACACCTGTTTTGATACTTGACAATAGTGGGATCTAGGGACAAAACATTGACAATGTTTCATTAGTATCACCAACGTGGTATTTAAACAGGGAAGTGCCCTAATACACAAAGTTTACATCTTTCATTTACTTTCATTTGTATATGAACTTTCAATGGTGTGTGGCTTATTTGCATCCCATAGCGTCATATGTATAATGCCTAAGAATTTACTGCTTACGTGTAGTTGATTTGTCAATGCTCTGTGAGAATCTCTCCATAATCGATAAAACTACCACATAGTGTGAAACCGTGGAGGTGTATAAAAGTTTTCTATTAGTAATATTATACGAATAAGAAACCTTACATGAACCTAGGTAGAACTATATCTGAAATTGGAGGTTATTTGACTTATAATGTAGATTTATTCTGTTTATTTTAATGCTAGCGCAGATGTCTCAAGGAGGTACATATAGCTCAACGTTCTAATGCCCACAACCCTTGCAAACAAAATTATGTCAGCCCAAAAAAACAACCATCTGAGCACTGTTGAAAACTAATTAGGCAGGGTGTTTACTGGGTGTAGTCATTCAGGTACCAACGTATAACTTTCTCCATAGAAAAGAACAGAAATTAAAATGATTTATGTGCATACTTGTAAATGAAACATTTTATAACTCGTTTTCTAATGCATGACATTCCTATAAATTTAATATTTTGCTGGATGAAGACGTTTAAACTCTGTCTAATCTCAATGAGTCCAACAAGTATAAGAAAATTGTAATGAGTCAAAGAAAATTTAAAAAAAAGTCTAGTCTTACCTGTTATGGCGGGTCGTTCCGATAAACTGAAATTCAGGCCAAGGCATAAAAGCATATATTTACATGCTTGGTTTCAAGTTCTTATGCATAAACTAACATTTTAATTAGAATGAACTTAGATTCTGCCTTGAGTAGTATAGTATGTATCGGAACGGGACTATAGTTAAGTACTGTTTATTACTCAATCGACATGCAGCCAATCAGAGGCCTCCATTTGGTCACGTGACCGGAAGTGACCTACTTAGGGGATTAGTGGTGCATTCTGGGTAACCCTGCAGCCAATCAGAGGCCACCATTTGGTCACGTGACCGGAAGTGACCTACTTAGGGGATTAGTGGTGCATTCTGGGTAACCTACTGACCTACTTAGGGGACCGGAAGTGACGTCATATGACCTAATTTAGGATCACGTGACCGGAAGTGACCTGATGAGTCACGTGAGCGGAAGTGACGTCACATGACCTAATGGCCGACCGGAAGTGAGTGACCTCATTGAGGATCACGTGACCGGAAGTGACTTGATTGATCACGTGAGCGGAAGAAGAAGTTTTTTGTTTAGGAAGTGAGGGTCTTTAGGATCACGTGACTGGAAGCGACGTAGTCACATGAGTGACGCTTTAAGAGACTGCGCGACTTACTAGTAAAAGAAGACGTATGAAAATAAAAACACAACAATATTTTATTTTATTTTTTTTATTTCTTTTTTTTTCAATCTTGATAAACACTCTATTTTTGAAAAGATGCACACGCTTATTTATTTTTTTTTCATATCTCTAAAGGACTCGTTGTCACACCGTCAGAATGCACGCGACGCTTATAATACAAGTAGCGCACGCCGTCTTTCTCTATGGTGTAGGTGACCATTTTGTTTCGCACCACTTTGAAGTTTCTATTTACAGCAATGAGAGTTTTTCGTTGGCGAAGAACATCCAAGAAGTCGTCTGGTTCCTGAGGGTTTTGTTTCTTCTGTACGCCTTTTGCACTCCATTTTTTTGATTTTCTTTCACCGGTGTCGCTGACTCGATCGTAGCAAATGTAAGTCTTAGGGTTGAGACTTAGGATCCCGTCACCTTCCCACTCCGCTTTCATAAGCCCCGAAGTTCTCAGATCGTGAAGGTACCGTCTCTCACAACATCCGCCGGGCGGCGGACACCATTCTCGCACTCTTTCCGTTTTTGTCTTCACGAAAAGCTCTAAGTGATCGTCGCACACCGCTGTCGGAAGCCACTTTCGTTTCTCTCTGAAGTACGTCTCTCTCAGGCGAGGTTTGACTAGGTCATCCAACGTGTCACCGCTGAGAGCCATGTAAAGACTGTCGGTGTCCATTTGACAAAGGGCATAATCGCGCCGATCGACGAATCTATCCAAGAAGTCGTATGTGAACTCTAACATTTTCAACTTCGCGTACTGGTATACCATGAACCCTATTTGAATAGGGAGGTTGTTGTTGACTGTTTTCGGTTGTAGTTCGACTTCAAACAGATCGGAACTCAACTCGGACGCCTTTTTGAAGCGCCACGAATTGGCCAATAGTTCGAACTTCCGACTGTCAGTGTATCTCACCGCCGTGTGTTTTTCTTTGTTGCAGATTGTTTTACCGTACGTAGCGTTTCCCATTAACTTGTAACAGTCTGACAGAATTTTCTCGTTCTCGTTCACGTCGCCACGTCTTCGCGCCGCCGTTACTTCGTCCGCGAAACCGGCAAAGGAGCGTTTAGGTAGGTATTCTACCACCAGCTGCACTTTGGTGACTATCAAACCGTGCTCTAAATACCACTTGAGAAGCGGCGTTCCCAAGAGAATATTTTTTCCGTGGTAACTCCCTATCAGACATCTCTGAGGCGTGTTCAACAGCTTTTCTTCCTGCGCAAAGTCTGACATGTGAGGTCCTATGTCCGATTTTGAAACGGTCGCGTTCTTGAAAACGGGGGTCATTTCTTCGAAGTAGTCTCGTAGGTGAGGCGGCGTAGTGATGTCCACTTGAACTAAACCGAACATTTTCTCCTCTTTCACAGCGGAAAGGATGTCGCTCTCGCTCATCGCGTTTCGAGACACTTTCAAAGCGTCAACCTTCCAGCGTTGTTGGGAGGCCTTGACCCGCTCATCTCGACGCTTCATCTCTCGCCATTCGCACTCCCACACGACGACCAGCTTGTGACCTAGCGCTTTCAAGTAAGCGCTTACTCTGGTCGTTCTGTCGCGTCTCTCCTCTCTCAGTGAAGCGCACTGATATCGGTGCGACGGTATGCACTCGTGAGCGTGGAACCAACACCCGTGAAACTGGAAAACCGTATTAGAGGCCGCGTGAAACCCGTCCACGCGAATTCTCCGACAGCCTACAACCATCTCGCCGCCGTTCAAAGCGTGGCGCAGTTTCACGTCGCGGTCGTGCTCTACGAAGCGTAACCACTCCAAAGCGCTGTGAGAGTTTCTTTGCCTAATTTCGGGCTTGAACTCGGTCTCGGGCCGTCTCACCGCGTAATAGCCCGTGCAGTGCGCTTCGCTCATGCAGCGCAAGTACAGAGAGTTAGCGTCTAGTCCTAGGATGTGTTGGCACGGTCTCGCTTCTTCGCCGTACTTGTGCTCCCTTATCCGCGTGGTGCCCTTCTCGTGAAATCTATGGAAGATGATGGAAGGACCGCCGACTAGATTTTCTTTGATCAGAGCGTGGAGGACGGCGTCGAACTGGGGGAACGTTGTGAACGCGTCTTCTAGGTTTTGGAAGAGGAACCGTAAAGTCAAACCGGCGAGAGAAACTCCGTCTTTCAACATGTCAATGCCGCGATCTTGGAAAAATTTAGCGTGATTTTTCAGAGCTTCTATGAAAGGTTTGACGTCTTTGTTGTTGTAGTGGATCAAGTAGTCTTCCATAGTTTGCATCTTCTCGTCGGACCAAACTTTCTGACATGCGGCGTAGTCGGATTCGGACATTTTGACGCCCGTCAGCTCGCTGTCGAAAGCCGATCTCGGTGGCAGCGTTCTGTTTGCCAGTTTCCTGGTAGACGTCATCCATTCGTAAGGAAAGTGACCTTTCTCTTCGTTCCTGGTGAAAGCTCGCAAATAGGTCGCGTAGTTGTAACCGGGTGCCAAATAGTTGACTACGTCCAAGAAAACCGTGTGCTGTGTGTAAACCGCCAAGTATTGATTGCTTCTCTTTATGACGCTGAATTCTTGGTTTCTTCGGTCTCCGGAGGCGAAGAACGAGTGAAGGCGTATTTTGATCAGGTTCAAGTCGTAACGCCCCGAGTTGAAGCCCACGACTGGAGCTTGACGGATGTATCTCAGAAGACGCTTCTTCAGTTGAACTAACGGGTGTCTGGTCTGAGCCGCAGCGAAGCCGCCTGGAGAAGGGGTGAACGTTGCCTCCTCCAGCAGGAGAGCTTCACCTATCGCCGCATCTAACTTCGCTAAGGTCGGTCGGTAAAGTTCTAGCACAGCTTCCCCGATGACTTTGGCGTTCTCGTTTATGTGATTTAAAACTCGGTCCAACAAGGGGTCGGAATCTGCGTCGGATTCTCTGACGAAGCAGACGGGCCCCTCCCACCCCGGAAAGTCGGATGCGACGCTAGCCGACAAAGGGACGTGATCCCACAGCAGGGACACGTGTTCCGTCGACGGTCTGCTAGCGCTTCGAAAATCGTTCTCGAATTTTGGTAGATGCCACCTACGTAGCGCAACTTGACTTGTCGGCAAGAGGAAAGCTGGTTCCTGTGTCTCTTCAGAAAGAACTCGGTGGTGAACGCCGCCTTACACTTGCAACATTCGTATATGCCCGCGTACGCGTTGAAGTCCGTGACGAGAGAGACGTGCAAACCGCCTTTCGCCGTCAGGTGTAGGTTGACTTTACCTCGGGCGGCCAGAGTTCTGGAAGGCGGTCTGATCAGAGTAACGCGTCTTCTCAACTTCCGCCCCGGCACTTGACGCGACGCGGTGTAAACCGCTATCTGTACGTCAAACAAGTTCTCTAACGCGGGTAAGTCGCGGATGTTCAGACCCGGAAAGGATTCAGGTGTGGCAGCGGGACAGAACTGACGTAACAAATCTGAAGCGCGCTTGCTGGCGTTGTATAAGTGAAAGGAAATGCAGCGGAAGATGCAGAGGTTGTCCTTGTTGGGAAAATCTAACACGCCGCTTCTCTTTCCAACTCGACCGGCCTGAGTGATCCTACCGCCTATGGGGAATTCCCCCGGTCCCATGTAAACGCAAATGTTCAGCGTCGCAAAGTTTCCGTACTTCCTCGCAAGCGACGGTGTTTTCCATCTTTGAGAGGAGCTCTTCCAAAGTTTCTGAATTAGTTATAGTAGGGAGCGGTTGTATGAGAGTTGCGTTGTTCTGGGAGGCGTGAAAGTAGCGCAGTTTGCTCTTGTCTTCTCTGTGTTGTAAGAGTAAGCCTACCGAGAAACCCACTTTGTATCTGAATCTTTGTGTCAAGTGAATGCGACGCATAGTATCTACAGCGTCACTCAACTCGCCGGTTGGTAGCCTGAAGTTTGTTACACTCACGCGAGTCCCGTGCATCCTGACGCCCGTTTGTATCGCAGGCCAATTCGCCGTGAACGTTTCCTCCCCGTTCGGTACAGCACATATGCGCGGAGGGACGGTCACCCCGTCCAGAGATTCGCGTCGACAGGCGATCTTTCGGCAATCGCCTTCGCCGCATAGAGGGCAAAACTTAGGTACTACTCTACAATTTTCTACGTGTCTCTCGTGGTTGTACGGTCTTTTAAACATTTTGAAACACTTTTCGCATACGTACTGTGTCATGTTTTTTTTCACTCAGTTACCAACTACTTAGCCGTCTAACTATCTATCTATCTATCAATCTATCTGTCTATCTATCTATCTATTTATCTTTCTGTCTGCTGTCTGTGTATCCGTCTGTCTGTCTCATACAGCGTACGTCAAACGCTGTGTGTGTGTGTGTGTGTGTGTGTGCGCGCGTGAGCGTTGAGCGTCTCTCATTCCGAATCTATGCCGAGATATTTCAGAATGATCTCTGTTTTGTCATCCAACTCTTTGAGCGCTCTGGCGGACAGCGTCACTCCCTGCTGTGTGGGTTTTTTGTCAGGACCTTCGTACTTGCGCACGTGGACGAGGTTCTTACCGCTGTAGTAGCTCACAGCTGCGTACACTTCGCCCTCCTCATCCAGCACTGCGAACCAGGGGGTGTGATTAGGTTTTCCTTGCGCGGCCGCTGTGTCGCGTATGCGCACCACTGCGCGGATATCGGCGATGCGTGCTATTAGCTCGCGCAGCGCGTCGGCCGTGAAGTGCACTCGCTTGCTTCTGGTCAGAGACGCCTCTTTCACCTGGCCGTCTTTTGTGTAGCGCGGCCTCCTAGACAGTCTAGCCACGTCCTCCCAGATCTCCAGCGTCAAAGCTCCGTCTAAGCAGAACTCTAACCCGAGAAGACGGGAGAAGGTTTTCTCTGCTTCTTCTCGTCCATCTCGTTCTTTTTCTTGTATTTTTCTCTTCTTACTAGGCCTTGTTGTTCTGGAACTCACCTTAGAACGTTTCACACCCGCAGGATGAGTAACACCATCAGCGTGAGCTGAATCAGCAGCAGAACCGATAGCAGGAGCAGCGTCAGCGCTGGTGGTATCCGAGGCCTCGTTGTTGGAACAGCGCAGCCACACGCCGTCGGTGCTGAGTGTAGCGGTAGAAGATGAAGCGCCGCCGCCCTCGTAAGGTGGCGGTGAGGGCAGTCGCCACGGACCGGACGGGACGCTACTAGTGGAGGAAGTGAGGTCGAAAGGTCGAAGAGGGAAGCCGAAAAACGTACCGCCCACCCCTTTCCCTTCGGGTTGTTCGTACGCCTCGTCGTCAGCGTCGTTCTCTGTCTCACCCTGTTGCTGCTGCTCCTCCTCCTCCTCCTCCTCTTCTTCTCGGTTTAGGGGCTGAGTGTCCGAATAGCTGTCACTCTCAGCGCGAGCGGCGTCGAGGGCGTCGGTCGATGTAGTGGTGGAGGAGAGGGGCTGTGCAACGTGCGGCAGGTCATCAAAGTCATCAACAGTAGTGGGGAGGTAAAAACCCGGTTGCCAGTACTGCGCTGTGCCAGGAGCGTTGTCGTCAGTAGTAGTAGCGGTAGCAGCAGGTGCAGCAGAAGCAGCAGCAGCAGCAGCAGCAGCAGCAGCAGCAGCAGACGCAACAGTAGCAGGCGCAGCAGCCTCAGCAGGCGCAGCAGTAGCAGGCGCAGCGGTAGCAGGTGCAGCAGCAGCAGCAGCAGCAGCCGCAGCAGGCGGGGCGGCAGTAGCAGCGGCAGCGCGCTTAGCAGCAACGTGTACCGTCGCGAGTGTAACAACGTCGCTAGCACGACGACTACTACCAGTAGTACTACTACTACTACTACTACTACTACTACTAGTACTACTACTGCTACTACTACTGCTACTACTACTACTACTGCCGCGAGCGCTCGCTACAGCGGGAGGGTGATAAGACCAAGCGGCTGCGGCGGTAGTCTCATTTTCAGTAGCAAGAGGAGGCACTGACGCTAAACGAGCGCTGTTCCGCGTAGTCTTCTTGTTCTTGGACGGCGCTAGGTGTTGTCTTTTGCTCATGGTGGTGACTGTAGAGAGCAGCAAAAGAATGAGTGAGTGAATGGAGGTTTCCAGACCCCTTATATACGCCTTCTCGCTTCTAGAGCTAAGCTACTTACTGACCCTGTTCAGCTGCCGCCGGCTGGCCGGCGGCCATTCACAAAGAGAAACAAAAGACATAAGGCATGACGTTTTCAGCTGGATCCCTTTCCCCCCTTTTTGAGAGATCGACTGTCATGAGCTAAGCCGCTTACCACCCTGTTCAGCAATTCAACGCGCATTAGCTGTATAAAGGATTAACCGGTTGCTGCCGTCGACTGACCGGCGGCCATTCACAAAGACATAAGGTATGACGTTTTCAGCTGGATCCCTTTCCCCTCTTTTTTTTTGAGGGATCCACTGTCATGAGCTAAGCCACTTACCACCCTGTTCAGCCATTCAGCGCGCGTTAGCTGTATAAAGGATTAACGGTGATGAGCTTAGAGTGTGTATACAAAAAAAAACTACAGGAGGCGTGTGGCGTGAAGCAGGACCCCCCTAAGACGAACGTGTCTGTCTGTGAGTAGAGGCGTGTGCATGTGGTGAGCGACTTAAGTGTAAGACAAAAAAAAAATCACCACCTCCTGCCGTGGTGAGTAGACCGGGCCGGCCAGGCGGCGGCCGGCTAGTTCAATAGGGAGGGGTGACAGCTGACTAAGGCTGTGCATGAAAAAAATCCGATTTTCACCTGACCTCTGACGTTTGTTACAATGAATGTCAGAGGGAGGGAGACGTCCTCAGGTAGGGGGTAGGAGGTAAGGCTATGGATGAGGAAGAAACACCGTTTTCAGCTGGTCTCCATGGATAGCGATGACACACCCCTCGTCATCTAAGCTCTTAAGGAGCGGAGCGGTTGAAAAAGCGTCATGCGGACAGGTCGCTACACAGCTGGAGTGCTGTTGGAAATGGGATTAAACTCCCTCTGTATAAAAAGCTCTGATTTCTGTTGGAAAAAAACCATATCGCCTCTGACCACAGTAACGTCTACTACCACCACCGCCGCCACCACCGCCGCCGCCGCCGCCGCCACCGCCGCCACAGCCAAGACGAGACGAGATGGCTCAAGCTATTCCACTTTCAAGCTCGCCTTCACCGCCTTGTCCACCTGAAAAAAAGTTAATGCAGCTTGACGACGTGAGACGCGCGAGGCAGACCGATGGGGAGAACAGAGAGGTAGGACAGCGGCGGTTAGCCTATAGCGACGCCTTGCTTCGTCAACTAGGTAAAGAGTTGAGCGGCTGTTGGAGAGAGTTGGGCAGTAGCTTAAAAGTTACCGCCGCCCGTATGGATGCTCTAGTAGAGCGCAGTGTCAAGACACCGGAGGAGCTGTGTACGGCGATGTTCCGAGTCTGGTGGGGTGAAACCCCGCATCGTCATAGATGGGGAGAGCTCGGTCGCGTCTTCACCCGCATTAGACGCGTGGAACTGTTGGCTCAGTGGATGTCCCTTCTCCACAGACAGGGGTTGGATTTCGAAAACCCCGACTCGCGCGCGATGCATAAGCACTTGGGCACCCTCGGCAGACGTCTAGGTAGCAGGTGGAAAGAGGTGGGGGACCATTTAAAATTGTCGCCTGAGAGGTTAGATAAGATCGCTGAAGAATGCGAATACGGAGGAAGTCCCGCTGAGTGGGCCTTCCGAGTGTTGAAAATGTGGCAAGATGAAACTGACGGTGCCGGCGGTACACCTTTTGAACTCCTTCGAGTGTTGACTGAGGACATGGGAAAGTTTGACCTCGGCATCGCGATATTACTTGACTTTATCAAGCAAGAAACAACGAGAACGACGGACATGTGAATTGTTGTGTTTTATTTTCATACGTCTTCTTTATTAGTAAGTAAAAAAAAAAATATCATAACAATTAAGACGCGCGCCCTCTTAAAGTGTCACTTCCTCCAGTCGCAGCTGATCGCCTCATCGAAGCACGTGATAAACAAAAAAAAAAAAGAGACACGCTTCTTCCTCTCGAGAGGAAGAAGCGTGTCTCTCGATTGAAATCTTTTTCTTTTCTTTTTTTCTTAAAAGAGACAAACGCCCCTTAGAGTGCCCCCCCACCCCCCTAGAGTGCCCCCCTCCCCCCCCACCACTCGCCCCATGCATCCTAAAAGCGCCCCCCTCCCCATGCATCTTAAAGGGGCCCCCCTCCCCTTCCCTCCCCTCCCCTCCCCTCCCCCCCCCCCCTTTATACACTCTAAAGAACGCTTCTACCTAGTTCAATAAGTCACTTCCAGTCGCTCATAAAACAATAAAAAATGAAAAAAAAAAAACAACTTATATCGTAGTGTTTTTTATTAGTTTACCGAAAAAAATAAGAGACTCGCCTCCTTCTCCTCCTCCTCCTCCTCCTCCTCCTCCTCCTCCTCCTCCAAAAAAAAAGATATCACATTTTAAAGCGCGTGACCCCTTAAAGACGCTCATCTCTTCATTTAGTCGCGTGACGTCACTTCTTCTTCTTCTTCTTCCGGTCACGTGATCAATCAGGTCACTTCCGGTCACGTGATCCTCAATCAGGTCACTCACTTCCGGTTGGCCATTAGGTCATGTGACGTCACTTCCGGTCACGTGACTCATCAGGTCACTTCCGGTCACGTGATCCTAAAGTAGGTCACTTCCGGTCCCCTAAGTAGGTCATATGACGTCACTTCCGGTCCATAAGTAGGTCATATGACCTCACTTCCGGTCACGTGACCAAATGGCGGCCTCTGATTGGCTAACTAGGTCACGTGACCTCACCACTAATCCCCTAAGTAGGTCACTTCCGGTCACGTGACCAAATGGAGGCCTCTGATTGGCTGCAGGTCGATTGAGTAATAAACAGTACTTAACTATAGTCCCGTTCCGATACATACTATACTACTGCCTTGTACTGTAGGTAGAAAACTACAAGAAGAACAAAATTGAAGTAACAATTTCTAAGCGTTCTTCACGGGATGTTGTAATGCATTACAATATTAGGACATTATGCTAGACCCACCTGCTATACTGACTAAAACATGGAGTCGCCTCGTTTTTTTGGCAATTACTATAAAGGACATCTCCACTAAGTGTTGGCCGTCCTGCGCATGAGTTGAGTTCGTCACCTGAAAATAATGTATGACACAAAATGACCAGATCAAGTTAGACTTTGACCTGAGTTTGAGTTTAAGATATTTTATTTAGCACAAAAAATCTCAATACATGGGAGGTTTTCACATATTAGGCATAAATATTTAATTTGTTCTTTCCAATCAAAATATTTTACTCAATGTGTTTGAGATCTCTCAAATCTGTTCTTATTCTAGTATATTTAATCTTTAATTGAACTTTCCATGCATGCAGTTAAAAACTGGACTACTCATCGGATGGATGTGTATGTCCCTACACCAACACAGAACTAATAGCTTAAAGTGAGTATATCCAATTCTTCTTTAAATCTTAGTTAGATATATTGCAAACTCTATAAAAGTGTAATATTTAGAGAATAGAGGTCAATTGAATGTCATCAATGGATGTTTATAAGTCGGTCTGTCATCCAACCATGAACCTTTCTAGTGCACTTTTGATGGGAGGAATACAAGAGTGCATGCTTTTATTCCAAAATAACCATATATTGGGCAACAAACTCTAATTCGGAGGGAAGTAGGGGGAATGGCACATATAGGAAGTCAAATATATTATTCATGAACATTCTGAGCCATTTATAAAGGGAAAAAAATTGTCCCACACATCGGATGTACTAACTTTAATCTTATAATAAAAATTGAGAAGTAAGATACCTGGTGTCGGTTGTCCATGCTTGGACCATGCATCGTGATATACAGGCAGATCTGGTTCCACCTCAAGCAGGTCCAGTATATGTGCCTGGTTGCTGGCTCTACAGGCCTGCATGAAACCATGCAGTCTCCACAAGGGGCCTTTGTTGATATGGTCAATAAGTAGATGCACCCTCTCGGCATTTGTAGTATTCAACTGGTAAGCAGATGTATGTTTTAGTTATGAGTTGATATATCGTACTCAAGGTGTAAGGGTTTCGGAAGATGATCATAGAATGTTGATTTGTATGTAGGTATTTCTATTTTCCCAACAGCCGGCCCCAGCAGAGTAAACGGCCCCATAGACATCCGGGAATTGGCATACACATGCAGATATTGCATTTATACCACCTAACCTGTGGAATACACTAAATTACTGATCTGACATAATCTTAAAACGATATCCCACACAATCTTAAATGATAAAATGTACGAAACATTAATTCATGGTGACTATTCTTACAATCAGTCCATATCCATCGTAATCATAAAGTTATAGTATTTGAAATAGTTTAGGATATACTAATTTAGGATTATATGGGATATGCTTTTGCCTGTCTGTCATTGATTATGTAGTATACCCCATCAGTCGACCCCATAGAGAAGATGACCCCATAGGGAGGATGATGTCAATAATATTATTATGAAAACTAGGACACATTATGCTCGATGTCTGTGTTGAATCAACATAGCAATGGGATTTTCAAAAAGTTTACTTTTTTCAAAGGCTGATTTGGGGATCAATGAAAATGCAATTGGTTCAATGTATATTCACCTGAAGTCCAGGTGGTTTTACGCTACAGTCCAGTGTTCAAACGTGTCATGGTCAGTAGCTAATTTAGATTCGTGGAATTTTAGGAAGGATGCATCTTTAACGGTTAGTATAGTTCACCTTCATATCCTGCTCTTGGTTTTCGGAGATGACCTCAAGTTGACGCAGAACTGGCCACATGGAGGACATAGTCACTAACTTACAGAGGCGATCTCTCTTCTTGTTGAGCAGGTCTTTGTATTGTGGATGAGTGTACACCAGCCCCCGCTGTTGTGGGTTGTTCTTGTCCCACGGCTGGAGTCTTGCTCCGCCCCCTGTCGCCATGGCAACTGTATACAAAGATAAATGTTTACCTGAGTGACAGTGTAATTTAAGAGGGTCACCCTCATGAAAATTCTAGCCAACCCATGCCGTCCCAAACTCTTCCATTACGAAGTCATCCACTACCAAATACCCAAGTTGCCACCGTCAAATATACCGGTTAAAGGAATTCGATAATAAATGTTATAGAAAATGCTGGCCCTGTAAAAGCTAAGATCAATTATCCAAGTACAAACATAATGTTAGCCAAGAGTTCCACGAACAGAACTTACAGATAACATTACTATGTACCATATAAAGCGGTTATCCACAAATTCGAGGAACATATGTGATAAGTACAATAATGGATACCCATCAACAAACATTGCATTGTCATAGGGTAGTTTCACCACTTTCGGACGCTTGTTGTCACTGCCGACACGACCCCTTTTATAATTGCTATAGAACATGAACCATTTCACCCACAAACACTCAAGTCGACACTCTATTACAAAACGGCCAGTGATACAACAAGGTAGGATTACAGCTTAATGGTGACAGCATTTCGTGTATCAACATGTCATTTAACATATGCTAACAAGGAATGCAGCCCCTCATGACACATGGATAGTTTAGGCAAAAAAAATTGGTTTATTTCAGGTCACCCGACCGACCCTGGCCTATCAAAACAGGGCCGACACTACTTTTTTTAATGCAATTTTGAAGAAATTTTCATCTTTTGATCTTTTTTAGGGTCAATTTTAGGTTTACAAAAGTTTTGAACTTTTCCCCATTTTTACAATTTTTTGGTATTGAAGAGGGGCTGTAAATTTTTTTTTAATTTTACCTGAAACAAACTTATTTTTATTATTTGGCCTTAGCGACACTCCATTGTTGTACATCCAGACTCAATTATGTACAGGAGGCTATTAAAGTCATTTCTAAAGATGAAATATCATGGACATAAAGTGCACATCGTCAGGCAGTCAGTCATCACTATTTTAAAGCTTCATTTTCTAGAGTAAGATAACCTCGAGTATAACCACTTTCGGGTTTATCTTGGATGAATCACACTCACAGCCACGAGTTGGGTCTGTGGCACCAAGAAAGGGACTGCCAAACTATGTTTGCACTTCTGCATTTCATGTAATGATCCACTACTTTGGCACTAGTAGTCGCATCATCTTCATGTAAAAACGTTTTTTAGCCGAGACTCTATAGTTTAAGGTAATGACAATGTCATGTTTCTCTGGAGAAATGTAGGTAATTGTGAAATTTGTAAATACCCTAGAAACATTTCGGAAATCTTTTTTTTTTGTTGACTTTGATTTGCATTAGCACCTATAGAAATGGTTAAAAAAATGCAAATGTGAGCCTTTCCACAAAGTGAGATCGGAATATTCAAAAATTGCTTAAAATCAGCATTTTGGGGAAGTTTTGATGATATTCCCTATACTTCTAGTGTACAATAAAGAGTGTTTACCAATATTGTCTTGAAACTGCACTTTACAAGCAAGAAAATGAACAATTTCCCTGATTGTAAACATTTATTCTCATGTGTATGTGCTTAGCTCTTCATCGGGACATATTTTGTTCCCATTTGAGTTGTTTCTACATGTTATTTCACATAGAAAACAAGCCTAGTTCAATAGTTCCTTTCTTGGTGCCACGGACTAATATTGCCACACACCAGAAACAGCGTCAAAAGGGAGTCCAGGTTGCCTCCAGAATGACTCCCTCTCTAAGGGAGTCCAGGTCCTTATGTGACTCCCTTAGGTGAGCCAGGCAGCTATGTGACTCCCCCAGGTGACTCCCTTATGTCAGCTAAAGGGAGTCACCCGGGCTCCCTTGGGCAGCATGGGTTCTTCTAAAGGGCGGAGTCATCCGGAGGCAACCTGGACTCCCTTTTGATGCTGTTTCTTTTCTCCGTGCAGGTTCCATCTACTCCAGCATGTCAAAAGGATATGTTTCTAAGATGTTATAGTGATCTTCAGTAAACATTATTACCAATATCGAACAGTCTGTTGAGAGTCACATGTAGTGCTCTAAATCTCTGATGCAACCCAGCGGCTAAGGTACTCAAAGTTTTCCACCTAGTTTTCTTCTTGGAAGTATCTAAAAATATATCTGACTCTATTCCTTTAAACGTCCACCTACTTTTACTACCTGGGTATTATGCTGTTGTCCATATTTAGGAGTTTCCCTCAAATCATTGCATTGTGGTAGTGGTTATTCTTTGGGATAGCCAGGTAACATATGTCACCTGGCTGTGGTGAATTAGTATGTGAAACTAATTTCTTTTTTTCAAAACTCAGCTCACACTCAGAGGTTTACTTCAAATATCCACCACATTCCCAGCTCTAGTATGTATACTGGATGAGGCAGTCAACAGGGGGCAATGGAGCATAGGTGTGAGGAGTATCCAGGACACTGGTGGGGAAGGTGGGGTATTATATGAATGATTGACGAAACAGAAAGCAGGTCGATGAAGGTTTACTTGCATCACGTGTATGTAAACAAATATTGTATACTCTGAGTCAGACTTAAGGTGTGGAGAATGAAGTTAGATAAAAGAACTCCATGGTATGTGTGTGTATTTTTTTATCTTGCTAAATGTGATATATGGCAGCTGAGCACATAGTCTGTAAAATGCTAGAATAATAGATATCAGTGACAATCCATTTATCTTATTGATATGTTCCTATGTTGAATAGTTGCTTACCAACAATTCTAAGTATCTATTTGCTTAGTAACAAAGGTTTCACAGGTATATAGCTCAATTTCAGCAACTCCTACCTCCACCAAATTGACCACTGACATTTGAACAGTGCCAATTATTATACCGAAGATCAGTGGTTGCTTAGCAACTACGATTCTAATTAATTCCTTGCTTAGCAACACAGATTAACTACATCTTAGCTCAATTGTAATAATACATACCCCACCTATACCCCATAGTCCTATCATAATCATTTCGTATGTCAAAGATTTACGTAATATTACAATAACTAACATAAATTGTGGCCAGTGCATCTGGGAACTGCCATCATAACCCACTGGGTAATTCAAATAGTTGGGAACAAGAGAACTCAAAATCTAAGCTTAATTAGTGCCAAATATATTAATCTGATGCCTGATGAAGTTCCCTTTTTCTTTGTCAACTGTATTCATACCAGAAATCCATGAGTATAGATAAATCCCCTTCCACTTGTGTATGTGTACTTATACTGCCCCTTTTTAAACCAATACAGCACCCTCATTATTGTTATCTACACCCTTTCCATCCCAAGATGTACCCCTAACACTAGGGGGTGTGAGCACATCTATCACAGAGAAGACACCTGTTGGGTCATTTACTGACCATATCTAATAAAAGAGATAAGCTAAACCTGGGGTGGGTCCCCTGTTATACCTCCCTTCTCTGTATAGCCTCTCTAGTTTAACATGCTGCTACTGTTAATGTGTGTAACATGAGTAATTCATATTCATGGTGTAGCCAGGTTAACATGCATTGTAATTGAAGGCCCCCACCCAGGGTGGGCACTCACGCAGGTACAACCAACATTTTAAGATGCAACTGTCTTCTGACAGCACCATCATAAGCATAGAGACAGTAAACCTTGGTTACAACAAGGTACCTGTTTTTAGAGCAAGTGCCTTATTACTTTGGGGTTCTCATTGTAACAGAGTCAATTATAATAGATCAAGGGCAATGGGACAAATCCCACTGCTCTGTCACACTGTAGCTGCCTTAACAGTAGAACTGTGATGGGTGGCATGTACGAAAGTATTGATAACTTGAAGGGAGGAGGGGGAAAGGGAACTATGGTGGCAGAATGAGGAACCCTGGTGGCTAACGAATTAAGGACAACCCAGCCAACCCAGAAAACAAGAAAACGTTATTTTATGTCCAAATAATGTTTTAAAACTTTATATAACATTACCCCATAGTAAGGAGCCTCAGAGAAGCGTTATGTAATGTTATAAAATGTGGTACAACGTTTTTTGTTTACTGGGAAGGATACCCCAGGTATGTGGCAAGTTTGGGATAACTAGGGTCAGCGGTATCAGGCTCTTATCCAACAAAATTACCTCTTATATCTCATAGAAATGTAGACTTGTGTGATAAGACCTGTTGGTCAGGCCTTTATCATACATTCAATACACCTATAAATGTTTAATATTTCCCACTTGGGCTCAGTATTTTACAACACACATTATAGTTCAATCTCAATGATAAGTACCTCTTCAATCAACACCTAAGCACCCATTGGTGCTACCAACAAGTGAATTACACTCTTAAGATCTCTTAATCTGAGGGGGTTTCCTATTAATCTTTTACAAGTGGAAGACTGCCCAAATTTACATGTACAACACAGGCTGGACAACCCACCTAGGCTGGTAATACAGGTTGCTTAGCCTGGTACTTAGGGTCGTTCTGTTACAGCAATGTGTTTTTACCTTAGCTTTTATTTAGTCATACTTGCAATTTTAGTAGATATTTGCTAAGAATAAACTCATATGGAGGGTACAGGTCAGTATATCACCTACCAAATCATGGATGCAGTATGTGTCTGGTCCATTGCATTTCCAAATAACTACATGTTTAAATTGGTATTCTATCTGGACAACTATATGAGACAAATAGCTGTCTCTGCTGGGAGAAGGTGTGAAAACCTGAGCCCTAGCCTGTTATACCAGGCTGATATGCTCGGAGAGTGTGAAGTACCTGACTAGAAATACGGCTGTATCCCTGGTCACGTCTGCCACCTATTATATCCACTGTCCTGTCACATGTCACAGCAATGTTATAGTTCAAATTCAAATAATCCCATCTAATTTTGTAGACTGTTGAATTTAGCTGGCTTTATAGAAATACCTATAACAATTTTGTTACATCAAGTCATTCTGATATTGATCAACACACATGTGCATATATGTAATCTTTATACTATAATAAGGATCCATTTTCAACTCAAAGGAGTAGATGCTGGTATGTATCAATGAAATTGAGCTAAGATACAGTTAATCTGTGTTGCTTAGCAAAATATCTATCAGAATCTCTGTTGCTAAGCAAGCACTTGTCTTAGCAACAAGTGATTGACACTGTTCAAATGGCAGTGGTCCCTAGTCATTTTAAAGAGAAATAAAACTTAAATTGTTAAGAAAATTATTGGAAATGTTGCAGTAAGTGTGTCCGAAAAGTAGATAATTCTGAAAATTGTAAGAAGGTATCATAGTGTTTCTACAGCTAAAGGAATATAAGCCTGCCCCGTGTATAAGCCTGGCCAGTTTACCACTTAGTACTAGTATAAGCCCGGGCTAATACATGGGGAAATACGGTAGGTGGCCTGGTTTGCAAGAAGATTTTTCTGGAGAGTGTGAACCCTTGAAGTGGAGTATACATGTTGAGCTGTATGAATCTATACACCTTTTTTGTGATAGCTTACGATGCATATATCCCCACCTCTGGAAACTCTGCTTTGTATCACTCCTATTATATAGGCCACGGCTAGTATGCAAGTCAGATCGCCAGTGTAGCATATACGATCAGGACAAAGTCAAAGTATGGCTTATCCGTAAGTTTTTAGATGTATACTACATTAACTAAAGTCACCATAATCTGACTCCTTGTGAGGCTTAACTCTTTGTGGGCGAGCATCAACTATAGTCATCATAACTCTATGGGATTCAAGGAGGTCTCATCCCTAGAAAATATTCCTGTAAAAATTCTTGTCCCCACAGCTAGCTATAACAATTTAGTTTCGCCCTTAAAGGGTTAAAGAATATTCCCAAAGTCTGTAATAGCACTGGCAATAACGTTGTACATTTGAATACTCTGAATCTATTAATGGTGATTCTACATAAAATTAACGCTGATTCAACGTAAAATTAACAGTGATTTAACGTAAAATTAACAGTGATTTTATGTTAAATGACCAGTGATTCTACGTTAAATTGACAGTGACCGTCACCGTTAAAAAAACGGTGAAAGCTATGTGCCAAAAGTTGCAGATGATTCACCATTATTTTGACACCTTCTTTTTTTTACAGTGTGAGGTAAGCGATACTCTATTTGTTATAGCAAACAGACCATAGCTGCTTTAGAAAGCTGGTGCGCCAGGACATGGTCTGTGGTCGCCTATACTGGAATACCTACTAACACAATTTCTTTAGTGGATATACAGCAGCATTCACGCACATATATTTTTACCTCACTTTCTCTCACATCATATATTTCATACATCATTTAGTAGTATACAAAGTTAAACTGCTCATCTGTCCAGTTAACAAGAAATCGCCATGGAAACAAGAAGGAACAATTGTGAAGCATAGATTGTAATATTAATACAATAACGAATTTCTGAAGTGCTGTGTATACTTTGTTTGTATATATGATGGCCGATGTTATCCGCACGCCACAGGCGTGCGTATTAGAGCTCTTATTGCCACATTGGGTAGGGTCTATATAATAGCTCTTATTCCCACACTATATAGGGTGTGCAGTAAAGGTCTTTTTGGTACCCTGTACTATACTTATATGCCTTTAGGGTGGCAATTGGGGTGTGTATTAGGACCGTTATTCACACCCCTTGAGGGTGCGAATAAGAACCCTTATCCAGACACTTGGAAAGGGGCGAATTAAAACTCTTATTACCAGTCTGTGTAAGGTGTGAATCAAAGGTGTTATTACCACGCTATGTTTGGGAATGTGCGAATAAGAATGCTTATTTACACACTGGGGAGGGTGTGGATTAGAATCCTTATTACACTGTGTGGGGTGTATATAACAGGTATTTTGGCACCCTATACACCGGTCCATACGGGATGTGGATTATTTGTGGATTAGAAGTGTTATTCACACCCCGTATAGGGTGTGAATTAATCATTTTATTCCCACACAATTCTCAGGCCTACACCCATTCCCCTCCCCCCCTACACATGTACGCTTTACTAGAGGAAAAAGAAAAGATCCCTATGGTAATCGAACCCCAGCCTCCCATGCAAGAAGCAGGCACCATACCTACTGCTCCACAGGGACTATTGGTAACAGCCAGGGGTTTTTACATGTAGTCTTTCCTGCACCCTTTTGGGTGTGGGAATAAGGGTCATTATTCTCATGCCATGGGTGTGTGAATATCAATGCCTATTCACACCCTCTTCAGGGTGTGAAAAACAACTCTATTCCACACACCAATCCACACCCTATAGGCCTTTATATATATAGGGTGCCAATATGACCTGTAATGCAACCCTATATGGTGTGGGAATAAGAACTGCTATTCAGACCCTACTTAGTGTGGGAATAAGAACCGCTATACACACACCATGGGGGTGCCAATAACGATGCATTTTCGCACGCCTGTGACGTGCGGATAGCGCTTGGTGTATATAGGCCCTCCATCAAAGGATGAGCGTGTAACTTGCAGGAAATGTATTGAAAAAAAATCATTCTAAACACAGTGCCTCTACATGGGAAAAATCTACGCAATCCTGGGATAAAAATCGACAGACACAGAAAATCCTGGGACAAAAATTGACCGATACAGTAAAGTTTGACTTAAAATTCCGCAGCATCTTGGCTAGAGTGTGAAAGTGTGTTTGGGTGGGGGGGGGGGGGGGGCAGGGGGGAGTTGTTACCACCACAGATACTACCAAACAGCATGGGGGAGGTGTGAGGGCATTGGGTGGGAGGAGATGTTAGGTGTTGGGTGGGGAGAGGCGTGAGGGTATTGTGTCTCTACATGAGTTTTGAGTTTTTTACATGCATGGTAAATTTGACACAGGCTCCGCAACCCTTTTAAATATTGACGGACTTAAGTAGAAAATATGGGATAAAAATCGACACGACGACACGGCCCTTAATTGCTTAAAATTGACACGGCAACAGGGGCACATATTTGGGTACCCATGTTGAGGCACAACACATCCAGGGTCGACTTGGTTATGATAACGCCGTTAAAGGTGGTCTCTACCCATTGATGAGATGCTCCGTGTACAGATAAGCCGACCCCTTCTTTTAAGGTGCGGTGGGTATAATCATATACACTGGCAGATCACAACTGGTATCTGTGGAGGAGTATATTTAACGAGGGACTGTGAATGGGTGGGGGGTGGGGGGTGGTCCATAATGGAGTAATACTATACTAACGTTAACGCATTTATTTGACCCATTGGCAGAGAGTAAACCCTTTGTGTATAGGACACAGGTAAGGAAGAACGTCAACATTACTCTCTTCCTGGTACATCTTACTATTGTTAATACCTGTACAATTTGTTCCAATTTCCATTATCTACAAAGAATAGAATTAGAAACTTGGGAATCCAAAGCACAGAAATGCCCAGCTTATGAGAAAACGGAAAAGAGGAAGTTTCTCAAAATGAATAGAAATATCTAAGTTGATGTTTCTCTCACACATGATAGAGATGGAAATGCAAGTATTGTGTATACTTTATGTATATGTTCGATTTTATATAAACCATATTACCAATGCCACTACAGTATACCTTATGGGATGCAGTTGGTCAAGCGATGGTTTGATTAAGCATGGGACTTTTTCATCACGTGTGGCTTATTGTTCCTCTCTGAGGCTTATAACATGGTGGGTGATATCTAACTAACATGCCAAGACCTACCTGCAGATGGAGGCTTAATCAGCCCCTTCTGGTGAGAGGAACATCTTTGTGAAGAGTACTAGCGCCACGAAAGCGTCCACCCTAAATGTGTCACTGACTGTCTGTGCTTTTCCCTCAACCCCCGCTTCCTTCACGGTTCCGTGACTTTGGTACACATAAGCCCGCATGAGGCTGGGTTCGACTCACTTTTTCATTTTTTTCACACTATGCCCCAGCCGGATTTCCCCCATTATCTTCAACTATGTGGGTGTATAAATATTATTATTGAATACTATTGAATATAATCAGTGTCCCTGAACTCCATTTATCTCTTATTTGCTTATTTACTCGATAATACATTACATAACAAAGCCATAACTTTGGGGTTGTAGCTCAATGTTTGATAGTAATACATAAAGAGTGTGGCTTAAGGGATATGAGGATGGTTTTCAAGGAGATACAAGAACATTTAAAGTGACAAGGTAGAGTTTGGTCAATTTCAATTTTCAATTCAATTTAACTGTTTATTATACTGAATGTACATTCTGCAAACAAATGCAGATATCAATTACACACTCTACCCGTAATTTCTCTTAATCACTTTGGATACATTTCATTTATAAGTCTAAGGTTCCTGGGACAGTACCCATTTGCCGTCCCAATGTAAGTACACAGCCCCCCCCCCCCCCCCATGCACCCAGTAAGTGGCTGTGTCTCACGAACTTGGGCCAATGTGTTTGTCTATGACCGGGTGCCATCTATGACCGGGGGCCGTCTATGACTGGGGGCCGTCTATGACCGGGTGCCATCTATGACTGGGTGTGTCTATGACCGGGTGCCATCTATGACCGGCTATCTAAAAAAAATTTATTTATTTTTTTTAATTTTAAAAATTTTAAAATCTTTTTTTTCCCTCCAAACAACCAAGCACCCGGTCATAGACGGCATCGGGTCATAGACGGCACCCGGTCATAGACAAACACATTGGCCCAAGTTCGTGAGACACAGCCAAGTCATGTCTGAAGGCTACTCTAGAAACACCCTGGGCGCCATCTAGGGAGTGCTGTGGGTGCTGCTAATAGGTCACGAGGAAGCAATTATTAATCCTCTATGTTTCTATATAGCATAATACACAAAATCAGCCATCTACAAAATTTGTTGGCCATAGTGTTAGCCCTAGTCTACTTAAACAATCCCTCACACATAATGTTTCACCCTCAATAAAAGAGTTGACCGTGAAAATCTCAAGAACGTCACTTTTATGTACAGGTTTTCCCATTTTGCCCTGTTTTGGGCCTAAAATCGACCTTTAGCCACATCAGCTTTTGCATACCTCAGAAATTCCCAAACCCTTAACATAGCATACAACTACATGTACTATTCTATCTAAAGGGTACTTGGGAACACCTGTGAATTTTTTCACAATTTAGCCATTTTTGTTTCATCTGAAATATAACCCAATCAGCAGCCAGAACTCCCTTTAATGCAGACCAGAATACCATATGACTCGGTAGATGGCGCCATTTACTTCCACGTGACCTAATAGCAGAGGCTGTGGAGGCTCACACAAGTTGGACATAGTGCAACCAGGGGGAGCCACCAGAGACACCTATTCTCTAGTACTAGAGTGTTGGGACGTTTTGCCGAGTTGAGTCGAGTTGAAATCAATTGACCAATACGTACTGTAGGAGGTCCAGGACCTGTTTTCTATACAGCCAACTGCAGTTGAAATAACTGCTTTATGTTCTTTACTGCCCGAGCATGAACACATATATGGTACTGTTGTACGGCTTGTTCTCTTTCTCTCTTTCTCTCTCTCTCTCTCTCTCTCTCTCTCTCTCTCTCTCTCTCTCTCTCTCTCTCTCTCTCTCTCTCTCTCTCTCTCCCTCTCTTCTCTCTCTCTCTCTCTCTCTCTCTCTCTCCTTCTCCCTCTCTCTCTCCCCCTCTCTCTCTCTTGTGGTAACGCAATATTCCATTAGGCTTGTGGATCGTTCCTCCCATACGTCACCTTTTCTGAGAGATCCCAACTTCAACAGAATAAGTAACTGCGTATAGCACATGGGCCATTCAAATATTACGTAACACAATTTTGGTCACTTTTTGACCCCCCCTCCCCCCTTGTAACACACTGTAACAAAATGCCAGACCCCCCCTCCATAATGACGTAACACAGGCCTGTACCCCCCCCCCCCCCCAACATCATTTTATGAGTTGTATTCGCAGGCCTTTGTCTGAAAGCAGGCCTAATGTAGGGTTAAGCTTGATGCTTATCCAAGACCTAATTTTGTTATATAATCGAGATTCACCAGTTTTCCCAAATTGTATGAGAAGGTTTATCTACATCAAACACCACCAAACACACTTCCACCCCTTTTTGGCCCGTGGAAGCCATCTTGGATTTTCGAAACTTTCAGAATGGCTACTAGAAAGTTTAGTTCCTATAACTTTTTCATTGTTTCATTCTGAATAAATGTTACTTCTATGTTGCCTTTGTGTGACTGTGTACCAGTCACACTTTTAGGAAGAAGTCTGGATATCAACCTAAATCCATGTCCCATTGTCATATCGGGCCATCGTCAATTAGCATTGGACTAATATCTGAGATTTGATATGCACGAAAGTAAGTAACACTACAATCAGCGGTTAGGTGTGTAGTTTGGGTTTATTGTACATTAGGTCTATGATGGTATGCACCTAGTACCCTACCCAGCTCTCTCTGACTGGCTAGTAGCGTGTGCCCCTTATATACAATAGGGTGGTGCAGCGCCACTGGCGGTAGGTGTAGGTACTAGGTAGCAGGTGTTTGTGTGCTTTGTCCTCGGCTTGTATGCGGGAACAAAGCAATCGTAATTGATATTCTTGGTCAATTAATAGCGGTTTGAGCCTTCATAATATCACACCATTGGAGGAAACAGCAGCCAACAATATCAATGTGAAGCTCGGTGGGCATTGGGAACCCAGTAGCTGCACAGCACAGTATAAAGTGGTCATCGTCATCCCTTTCCGAGACCGCCAACCGCATCTATCAATCCTCCTTCACTACCTCCATCCACTTTTCCAAGGCCAGCAGGTTAACTACACCATTGTTGAAGTTAAGCAGCATCTCCCCAAGATCTTCAACAAGGCTGTAATGATGAACATAGGTTATCAATACGCAGTGAGGAATCACAGCGCAGACTGTATCATGTTTCACGATGTTGACTTCATCCCTGAGGATGGCCGCCACCTTTACAGGTAAGGATGTCATCGATACCCCCCAAATCGATACACCGACATTTCTAAAATTCTGATTATATATTATTACATAGACAAAATAGTTATATCAATACTCCCTTCAAATCACAGGTAGTCCCAGAATTTACCCTTCTGAAAGTGTAAAATTTGTGTAAATATTCTATCTAGAGCTACCTTATTATTCAGTGTAAAAATAATGTACTTTGTAGACCTAAAATCTTTAGTGAAACTTGTCTTCAGAGTGTGCTCAAAGTGCTAGCAAATCTGAATCCACATACATTCCAGTACGAGGATGGAATAAATACATAAAGATACCCTTATTTGAAGCAAATATTCACTGTTGTAGTAATATCAAAATAGATCGATATAATGGAAAAATCGAGACCAACATAGTGATAATTGAAATCAAAATAGATACCAATGACATCCCTATTTACAGATGTCGAGATGAACTTGTGCATCTTGAAGCTTTCAGCGACCGCAACAAATATAGATTCCTTCGAAAGTTTTTTGGTGGTGTGACAGCCTTCTCTCCAGCACAGTTCAAAAAAGTCAATGGGTTCTCAAATTTATATTTCGGCTGGGGAGGAGCGGATGATGACATGTGGCGTAGGATAAAGGAGAGTAAACAGGACATCATACATAGCCCACAAGAGGTGGCTGGGTACAAGGTCCTTAAGCATGAACATGACAAAGGGAATATCCAAACGAACAAAACAGCCATGTTCAAAGGGCTGTTTCATGAAGGTGATGCAGCCCATGATGGCTTTAATACGTTAAAGCTGGGCCGTCAGGGAATGAATTCAGCATTTTCCATACATGGACTAAAATTACAGTTCCACCAGAGGGCAGCAGTGTTTGGACAGGGGACCATGAGCATTGTCCAGCTACAACATATTCACCCTATCTTGTGCCTGTAAGAGCTGAGCTCCCAGCCCTTAAGAGCCCTCTTGTGAATGAAGACTGAACTATATCCAAAAGTGCTTTTGGCCTCACTTCAACCATGACGGTCAAGCTTTAAGGTATGTCTTGCTGGATGTGCAATTGTACCCACTCCACACTTGGCTGCTAGCAGATGTCGGACTAGTCAGACTGTGACGCGACTTATAAACATTGTATTTTCATCAAAGGTCAAAAGCCTTTAGGCTGTATCTCACGACCTTGGGCCAATGTTTTTGTCTCTGACTGGGTGCCAGCTCTGACCGGGTGCCAGCTCTGACCGGGTGCCAGCTCTGACCGGCCTGAATAAAAACAGGTTATTTAGGGCAGATGATGATAAAAATGGACAACTAATGACTAGTTTAGAGAGTTATAACATCCATTAACCTTTTCAGCCAAATTCCATCTCCATCTGCCCTAAATAACCCGATTTTATTCAGGCCAGTCAGAGCTGGCACCCGGTCAGAGCTGGCACCCGGTCAGAGCTGGCACCCGGTCAGAGACAAAAACATTGGCCCAAGGTCGTGAGACACAGCCTTTAGTTTTCTTCTATTGAATACTGATAAGGCTACCTTTGATAAGACAAGGATGTGGAACTTGAACTTAAACTTAACACCCGGACCTCACACACTACAGCACAGGTAGTGCTTTCTGCATTCATGGTGAGGTCAAAGTCAAGGATCGAGTCAATTTAGCCTCAAACTTGAACTTGAAGATGAATAATCAACTATTTTAAGGAATGCAACTGGCTACCTTGACAGACATTGTAGTATAAGGGACATGGTCAGGAGGGTCTTTCAGAACAGATTCGCGCACAGTGGCCCAGGAGGGTCAAAAAGTGAAATTCCATTTCAGAAATGATAATGAAAATGAAAATTCATTTTTTGAGAATTGAAATGAAAATTCACTTTTCAATATGAGAATTCATTTTTCAAAATGAAAATTGAAATGAAAATTGACTTTTCAAAGTGAAAATTGAAATGGAAATTCATGTTCACAACTCAACTTCAATTTTACTATCACATTTGCAAGTGAGAAATCACTATTGTCAAGGTGTCAACTGTCAACACACAGTAACATGCAGCCAATTGTAGAGTTACAGTGAATTTTCATTTGAGAAATGGGTGCTGTCAAACTGTCAACTGTCAAGAACAGCTTGTGACAGGTATCCATTAGCATTGTAATGAAGCCCTACAAAGGGTGTAGTGTTGGGACAATGGGGGAATATAGGGGAATGGGATAATATAGCAGTCTCTAGTTCACATGACTATATAAATGTAGTCCATAGTGACTAAGTCTTACAAATCCATTATTCTCAGTGTATATCCATTAAATTTGTTGGCCAAGGGTACAGCCAAAGTTAAGGCAAAAATAAATATTTATAAATTAATGTTTCATTTTATTTTTCTTTCTATATTTGTATAGATGTCCATTACATATTCTTAAGGCTTTGTTGATAAAACACTACTTTTTTCTATTTGTTCGTATAATTTGCTTGTATAATATCTTGTAATATATAGCTCTTTTAAAAATACATTACCCCCTCAATTGACCCAAGATCAAGTTATGAAATTCATTTTAAACCCAATGTAACTGGTCAGATTATGATGTCTATAACACATCTGTACTTCGGATCTCAAGTAGCTCACACTTTTGACGCAAGATCTCTCCCTTTGCCAATATGAATAGAATTCAATCTACATTGGTGATACTTTGACCATAAATGAGTATCTATTCAACACAATTAATTTCCATAGAAGATGAAACTAGAATAACATTTTGTCTGGAATGTATGATCTGTTATTTTTGTTTCTGTAAAGTGATTATTAATGGAACCTTTTCTGTGGTCACTAAATCTATTTAAAATCTTGGCCATTTCGCTAGGATCAATGTGCTCTGTAGGAATATTGGGGATGTTTACTTGCAAAAAGACCTTGGCCTGAGTGTTACTTGCTTCTGATGGAGTACCGCACCTAGAGAAAATGGGTGGAAATAATATTTTAGTTTCACATGTTTTCAACAAGATTATGCTAGATCAGATTAATGTCAATCATATACATATATATATATTTATATATATATATATATATATATATATATATATATATATATATATATATATATATATATATATATGACTCCAATAATAATGTATCATGTTATTGGCGTATATTATACCAAATGCCAAACTACCATTCAATAGTTCCGCTGACCGCCACATGGGGTCAGGGTGTATGTCTCTGTTTGACCGGTACTGGTCAGTATTGATTTGAAACTCGTCATGTAAACTTGTCAAAATTTTGACTGAAGATTGGAGAATTGGAGATTAATCATGCCGAACTTGTGTGAAATTTGTAAGGAGTCTTACGATGGACGACTCAAAAGCTGCCCTGAGTGCGTCAGGGCTAAGGAGGCGGTGGAGACTGACGACCTCCTGGAGGAACTAGAACGTAGTTTACACGAGTTGGAGGAGGAGGAGGAGGTCATTTACCAGACCCCTTCTAAGCAATCAAAGGCTGCCCATATTCAGGCTCAGAAGGCTGCCGAGACTGCTAAATTGGAGGCTGCCCGGATTCAGGCGGAGAAAGCTGCCGAGAAGAAGTCAGAGGGGTCAGGATCTGCGGGCGCCGAGGAGCCAGCCGCCGAGGAACCGAGCAAGGAGTCCGCGGCAGCTACGGCGGCATCTACGGCAGCAACTACAGCCGCGGCCGCGGCCGCGGAGAAGGAGGGTATTAGGGCAAAGTTGGCCGCGGCTAGGGCGGCCCTGCAGCAGGCTAAACAGGACGCAAAGCAGAAAGCGGAGGCCGAGAAGCAAAAAGGTAAAATCTCACCTTTGGACAAGTTGTTGGACAAGTTGGAGAGTATCACGCTGAAGTTGGACGAGGTAGTGTCTTTGTCTAAACAAAATGGCGCTCCCGCCAACCCGGGTGCGGTGCCGCCGCCAAAGTTCAACTTCACGGGGGATCAGTCGATCTTTCCTGATCCCAACCCTGGGGAGCTGCCATATGATCATCAAGTTCCCTACATGGCCCATGGATTGCCATATCCACCATGGGAAAGATATCCAGTTTCGGGGCCTGTAACAGGTCACGGTGGCGGTCGCATTGGCGGTTACCAAGGTTACTATCCGGGCGCCCACAATGGTGGGGCCTACAGTGGACTACCCCAACATCAGGCAGCGTATCAACATCAGACGTCAGATCAACATCAGTATGCAGCTCATCACTATTCGGCCCATCAACTCAGGGAGCAGGCTGTGACTCGTCAGGGTGGGACTGCACCATCTCCAGGAGGTTGTTGTCGCCCACAGGACACTGAACTGAGTAGGTTTGATTACCGGAATTATGTGCCTGTGAATGATAGAAGAAAGACGTTGGTTGTCAGTTGTGTAGAAGATCTTTGGTTTTACCAGAACTGTTTGATGAGGGATCTCATGTATTATGGGGAAGATGTTAGAGGTTATGCTGATCACACCAATTATATGGCGGAAATGGCCCGCACCGGTATTTATGACATAAAGGCACTGGTGGCCTATGACGAGGTTTTCATGGACAGAGCTCGTAGATGGGGTGTGGGTGTTTTCCATGGGGCAGATACGGGGGTCACAAATTCAAAGTTGGGGGTGTCAGGCACCAAGGCTGCTGTGGCGGCCCAGGAGGCTTATAAACACCGGAGTACCAATTCGGGGAGCGGGGGCCGTCAAGGTGGACAGGGGGCTCCAGGGGGCCAAAGTGGTAACAGGGGTTATCAGGGTAGGCGTCCCGTCAGGTCTTTGACTGGTTGGCGCAAGACGGCGGCGGATAAGGGGATTTGTGTTAAATTCTGTCAATCATATACATATATATATATTTATATATATATATATATATATATATATATATATATATATATATATATATATATATATATATATATATATATACATATATATGAAAAACATATTAATAGATAATGACGTCTACATCATGTAACTCATTTTCATAAAATACACTTGATTATTTTCACTTGCATATTACATAGCCAAAACCCTGTTTTAAAGATCTGCACAGAATATGGAATGAGTCCATCATTACAACATCACCAAACGCAGTCAATATCTGTCGATAGTTTCTTTGTGAACCAATCTTGGTCCTTTGATCTAATGCATTTTGGAGGTATATCCTGTACATAATGAGACTTGTAAACAGAGAAACTCCACAAATGAGAGTCCATAAAATACACTGAGACACAATTCTGAAAAGAAAATATCACATTAGGCATTGTGTGGAACTGATCCCTCTTTGGGTATGGTGCAAACATGTGGTGGCGGGCTATTTACAGAGCCCGTCGCGTCATTGCTCCCCCTGGAGGATCCCCAACTGACCACACTGGTGGCTCCCCCTTCCAGACTCTCCCTACACCTACCCTCACAACAATCCGCCCAACCCATTCCTCCTTCAATCACTCACAGACACACACGTCTAAAGAGACAATAGCATTGAGGCATCCCGAGATCCCTTAACACTTAAGGATGGATTTCGCTAAAAGATGACATTTGTCTGACCCTACAGGGGTGTCTGAACCCCATAGGGCCAGCATTTTAAATTGTAGGTTCAATAGAACCTCCCTTAAAAGTTCGTAGTAACAGTTCAAAGTTAACTGATTTAAGGCTTCCTTAATAATCCAATGTCAACTCAACTACTATAGCTGGGGCAGACACTAACTTTTTCAGCTGTGGGCCACCCAGGCCCATAGCCCCAGAAATCTATGGGCCCGCAATTTCAGGTGTGGGCCCGGGAACAAATTTAACTTTTTTCAAAGAGAAAGTCATAATATTTTCTTGATTTATCTTTGTTAAGATGAAATCAAATTGGCTCATTTCCTCTCGTTTTCCTCTTTCAAATGACATATTACATGCCTATACCCGTTAGGTATATTCCCCTCAAACATCTAGCCAAATTCCCTGTAGGCCACCCTGGCCCATGAGAAGGTATTTCTTTAGAAAACTACGGGCCCGCACTCAAAATTACGGGCTATTGGCTCCCGGGCCAGCGTTAGTGTCTACCCCTGCCATAGATTTCTTTATTCGTATGCATTGACATTCCTCTAACATGTATCAGACTCAAAGATGTAGCATTGACTGCTTGTCAAATGGTGTAGTATCAGAATATTATGACATCTTCTTAGACCTGCTAGGTTGGAGAGCCAACAGATCAGTGGACACTGTTACCCATGCGTTTGACACCAGGCGGACCCATGGCATTCCTGCCCCCCCCCCTCCCCGATCTAAGAACACTTACAGCTTCAAGTGTAGCACAATGAACCACCTGAGTAAACATTGTGTGCATTTTGTTTAAACTACTCAAATGGGCAGATCTACAAAAGTGACACGATCTGTGAAAAGGGACCTTAGTGCAGGGTACACCCCCGGGAGGGTACACTAAGGTCCTTTTCCACAGAGAGTACAAACAAGATAAAGTTCGGTAGTTTGTCAATGTAGGATACTATATAAATAAGTGTATGGTTGCAGTGTGTGGCATGCACTGTCAGAACTTAGTGTAGCTGCACAGTGAGATATTCTGTAGATTTACAGTATAAAAGGAGGTATCTTTTCCAGTACCACATACTGTTCAGCTACACTCACCTACTGTGAAACCCAGACACAGAAGGTTGTGGGATGGTACCTCACCTTGGCACAATAGGAAAAATGTTTTTCTTTCCATATTTCTTTAACTCAATTGACATGCATTTCCACCAATATTGACATAGACATTTTAGCTAGTTATATTTGAATATTTATATTTGTATAATTTAGATGTTTTATGCACATTTCAACAGTATTACATAGTGTGCCAAGGTGGGACTCGAATCCATGATCTCCAGATTGTAGAGAACGGTATCAGATACTATCTCGTCTTTACGCTACCACAAAGTGAGCTTTCAAGCTCTGTGCATCCACTGAGGTAAACTATGGCAACAAGGCTTCAACCAATCAGATGATAGAGCCTCGTTCTGGATGCTGGCTCTCGACCAATGACACGCTGGCATGTTAAAACATGATGGAGAGTGTCAGTGCTGGATTTTAGATTATTCTCCAAGCATAGTCATTGAGGCCAGGATTTCAGATATCCCAGTATTTCTGTGTTTATAGAAATATATATGTGTGGTTTCAAGCTTAGTGTCTCATCAGGCGTGACTGTTAGCATAGCTTTATCATAATTAGATAGATGAAAAGGTGTGCTATTTATCTTTTAGTGAGAGAATAAAATGGATAACTAGTCCATTAATAGACAGAAAGTGTTTACCAATAAATATTTATTCTTCAAGGGTGGATATCTGTAGGTTATTTATAGAAGCATGCTAGTTTATGTGCCACTAGGGTTTAGCGTTTGGTTTGTATATTTGGTGGTAACCTTTATATAGGTAACCAAAAAAAAAAAAAAACCCCGAGAGGCGATTGACTCAGGGGTGTGTGTTGACCCTAGGGGGGTAGTACCTGAAGGGGGGGGGCCCATTTACCCAATAGAGGGTAGACCCACAAATATACAGTGGCAGTGGTGTAATGGTGGTAGGACAATGTCCGCACAAAGGTAGTTTCGTGTAATTCCAAGTAGACATTAGCGGACCGAACGGAAAAGCAGTATTTTTCCTAAATGAACGGTTTTTGTTGTTCGGCTGGCTATGCAGTAGGTTAATCTAATAAATTAAGCCCCCTTGGAGTGATGGTGCCTAAACGATGCATCCATCGTTTCTCCTCTTGGTTCCTTTCTGCAATTCCCTCAGGTGAATTTGGGGAATTTTTAATGAAGCTTAAGATGCTAATTATAGGACCTTTTGGCCAACGTAAGGTTGGTTGTTCTACACTGATACAGGCTTTATAGTGACGAGATACAGTAGTGTCCTGTCCCAATGATGAAGTGATGTCGAATCGATGTCCCTTCATTCTCTCTATCAATGCTCTCTCAGTCTGGCCAACATATTGTATTCTACAGTTTTGACATGTGAGTACATATATAATGTTGGCAGTTTGACAATTCACATTGATTAGTGTGCGGTATTTCTTGTCAGTGACTCGAGAGGTGACATAACCACTATGGTCTATGAGGGGGCAGTAATTGCACCCTAGCACATTATTGCGCATTTTGCACGGGAAACGTTCAATGTGTGGTTTGTTGGTCCTTCTAGGTTGTGAGCTTGTTGAAGCCCTTACAAGTTCGTCATTAAGTGACTTGTTTTTCCGTTTCCCGAAAATAAGTTTTGCATCATGATACACTCTTGTTAGTTTTGATTTCAGCAATTGGTCCCAATTGAGTGTTATAATTGACCTGATGGGAGGATTTGCTGGATTGTGTGTGATGATGCAGTAGAAGGCCTTCTCTTTATCAGAGGGTTTTTCTTTGACTATTAGTAGGTCTGGTCTATTTTGGACTTCTGCCTTTATTATGGCCTTGAAGACTAGGTCTTTTGGGTATCCCCTGCGGAGGAAGTGGGTGCATAGCATTAGTGCATTGCGTCTAAATTCGGAAACTGTCGAGCAAGTGCGGCGTACCCTTAAAAATTGTGAGTAGGGTATGCCTTTCAATACATGTCTCGGGTGTTCTGAAGAATACAGTAAATAGTTGTGACTGTCTGTCGGTTTGCAGTAGAGGGTCGTCGACAGGCGGCCATTTGGGTTGGTGCGTACTGTTACATCTAGAAAGTTAATCTCAGTGTAAGAGTGTTCGAGGGTGAACTTAATTGTGTCATGGCAACCATTTAGGTGTTGCACAAATTTCATAAGTTCATCCATGCCATGGGTCCATATTATGAAGATATCATCTATAAATCTACGCCACAGTAGGGGTTGTGTGGGGTAGGGGTATACATGTTTATGTTCAAAATGTCCCATGAATATATTAGCAAACGATGGGGCAACTTTGGTTCCCATGGCAGTGCCACTTATTTGTAGGAAATGTTTGTCATCGAACTCAAAATTGTTACAGGTTAAAACCAGTCTCAGGAGTCCACATAGGGAATGGTTAGTTGGGTTTTCATTGGGGTGCCTGTGGATTGACAAAGCTCTGCCGACGGCTTGTATTCCCTCAGGGGTCGGAATATTAGTGTACAGACTTGTAACGTCTAAAGAAGCTAATATTGAGCCAGGGGGGATATCCAGTTCTTTTAGTTGATTTAGGAAATCAGTGCTATCTCTCAAATAAGAGGGCAGTTTAGAGATCAAGGGTTGTAGGAAAAAGTCAACCAACTGGGAAATTCTCTCTGTGGGGCAGCCGTTGGCAGATACAATTGGTCTGCCGGGAGGTGGGATGGTGTTCTTATGGATTTTGGGGAATAGGTAGAAGTTTGGGGTTCGGGGGTTTGGGACTATTAGGTAGTCTGCCACCCTCTGGTCAATTTCGCCATTAGTGAGTAATTCCGAGACTTTGGTTTTAATGAGATTATGATGGAACTTAGTGAGGTCATGATCCTGCATACGGTAGAATTTCCTGTCATTTAGTTGTTTCAGACCTTCTTTAATGTAATCAGACCTATTTTGGACTACAACAGCAGAGCCTTTATCGGCTTTCTTAATGACTATATCTTTGTTATTGGACAATGATATTTTAGCCTCCTTTTCTGCTGGGGTAATATTGGATCGGTGGTAAGGGGTAATTATTTCATTTTCTAATTGTGATTGATTTAGTAGGCACATGTGTTCCAAAACAGCGGGGCCAGCAGGTTTCCATTTTGATGGGTTCTTAAATTTACTATTATAGAACGGTGGTTGTATGCGATGTATATCTGGTACAACTTCATCGGGGTCATCATCACCAAACTTAGCCATGGCAATGTCCCTTTTAATGCTTAGGTGGAATTTTGCTAGGTCTTCAAATAAAAGGCCTGGATCGGGGGCACCTGGGGTACAGACAAAAGTTAGGCCTTTCTGGAGGAGACTAAATTCTCCATCAGATAGGATATGATCAGACAAATTCACAACACCTGAATGGCAGTTCATAATGTTATTATTATTATCTGAACCAATTGTTGCGTTACTGTTACAATTTTGGTGTAGCTGAAGAGGTGGTAAATATTCAACACAATAGATGGCAAATACATATAGAAAGTCCAGGTCATTAAAAAGTTCATCTGTGAAGTGAGATGATACGTGGTCTGGATAGACAGTAGGCCCTATTAAGGGGGCCTTTTTGTCTTTCTTGCCTGAGTTAATTACTGGTGTCTCTGTAGGAGGTTGCGTAGCTGATTTAACTCCGCCAGACTTAGTGCTGGACTGTTGTTGTTTGCTCTCCCGCCTCGGCCTGATTGGCCGTTGCGGCTTCGGGGGCTGTTGTTCTGTTGTTGGCCTGTGCTTTGGTTCTGGCGTGATTGTTGTTGTTGTTGTGGCCTGCGGCGATTTGTATTGGGGGATTGCCGGTCTTGGTGCGGGCGCTGGCGATTTGCTCTTTGGCCAGCTGGTCGTGACCAGGTGGTCGCAAAAACCTGTCCCGAGGGGGCTGCCAGTGGGCTCCCTGGGGTCCTGAGGTTAGGTGAATTGCTCAGTTGGACGCTAGGTGTAGCTGTTGGTGCCATAGGGATTGTTGCCATTAAAGGTGAGACATGATTTAAGCTACGGGGGTCACGGTTTGCAAGGTTCATTTGTACAATGCCACTGTAGCTCGGACTAGGGGCATTTGTTTGGGTTGAACCAGTGGGTGCTCTGGTGCCATTAGTTTGGGTTGGGATGGAGCCAAAACCTGGTCTCAGTTCAGCAGGGATGCCCGTCCAGAGGGCATCTTCGGGGTTCTCCTTGAGGGCACTGGACTCTGTGGCTAGCTTGCTGTTGAGCTCAGCGCTTTCACGTTCCACTAGCTGTCTGGCCACTGTGTTTGCTGAAGCTAGATCATAGTATCCAGGTTCACCAGGTTTGATTTTCTGCATACCATAAATGTCACTTACTGCCCTGAAGTATGAGTCACTTGAGATCCGTAATGATTTGGCTCGGTCGTCAAGTATTGAAGCAAGGGTGTTCAGTGAGCCTGCTGCCTGTAGTCGTCTTAGGGTGACTAGACGTAGGGCTGCCTCAGTGGTGGTGACAATACCAGTAGGGGGGAGTATACCGGTAGTCCAGCTGGGGTATCTATTAGCCCTCGCCATATGGCGGAAGAAATCTGCTCTAATTCTGGCATTGGCTGAGCGTTGGTAGATATTCCGGTAGTGGCGCCAGCTGTCTAGAGCTTCCGGTAATATACGTGTAAAGTAGGCTTGGCGGGCTCCCACCAGTTCTGTATTGATTGGTGTATGGTGGGCCGGAATCACCCCGTTTGTGGGGACAGCAGGGGTCTGTACAAACTGGGTAGGGGTGGGGGCGGGGGCGAGGGCAGCCACTTGTGGTTGGGCAGTGTAGGTGGGGGTGGGGGTATTGGTATTATTAGGGGTGTTGTTGGTTTGGGTGGCAGTGTTTGGGCGGCCTATATCTGCCAGAATAGTGGGGTCAAGGTCTTCATTAGAAAGTGCTCTAGCTAGGCTGTTTAAGTTCAGTGAGCCGAGATCTTCATTTGGAGACTCCCTTAGTGTCTGGGCGATAGCCCTTTGTAGTAGAGTGGCCTGTTGTTCTGTTGTGAGATCATTAAACTTGACAACAGATGGCTCAGTGGACCCATTTTGTGGCACAAAAACGGGGTCTGAGAACGAGGGAGCAACAATACGGTTGCTCTGTGTAGCAGTGGACGTGCCGGGCACCGCCAGGCGGTCCATGCTCGTGGGGGTAGTAGTCACCAAGATGTTAGGGATTGGTACATAGGTGTGGGTAGTAGTTGGTTCTTCCACTGACATCTCTTCCTGGAATGTAATAGAACGGGTATTGGTTAGTTCATAATCGTCGTTCATGGTAAAAGATATACGTAAAGGTACTCTGTTTGTCCCAGGGGGTGAGTTGAAATGTGTTATTACAATCGGGGGACGGGTGCTTGGGTTGGGAGTGGAAGGGGCTGTCATAGGGTTTGAAGTTGCAGGGGTTTGTTGGGCTGGCGGTAGGCTTATAGGGGTAGTGGTGGTAATAGGCCTAAGGTAGCTGGTTATTGTCCTTTGTTGAGTCGGTACCGTGGAGTAATTAGTTGTAAATGTACAGGTGCCGGCTGTGTCAGGGGTTTTGGTGGTGTTACGGTTAGGGGTAAGGTTCTGTGACTCCCAGATCGAGCCCTGCTGTGTGTTTGTGTGTGTTACCCGGTGTGGGGGCGGGCCAGCAGTGGCGGGAAACGTGTGGGACGCTGTGTGTGACGTCACAGTGCCTGCAGTCACGTGATCTGCTGTCTGCGTTGTTGTCACTTTAGTTGCGGCATGGGGAGCTAAAAAGGAGTCTAATTCAGGGATTGGATCAGTACCGATCGATCTAAAAGTCGGAAATCGGAACCTCCGCTCCATGATTGGTAAGTCATTTAGATTGTTGGGGTTATTATTGGTGTGTGTGTGGCTATTACTTGCCTCATGTCGATTTTCTCCCCACCAGGATGCATCTTGTTGGCGACTTGCACTTTCGTGCCGAAATTGGTTGCAGTATCATCTTGCCAAAATGCTGTCTCTTGTGCTCGGTTGTGTGGCTGAAATAAGTTGCAATGTATTTTATTTTTACGATCAACTTCAGCTTGTGACAGAATACTGGTATTAGTGCCCAGGATTGGGGTTGGGGTGGAGGGAATCGATGTAATTGATACAATATCCTCGGTGTCGCTGTAACCAGCGTCATTGATTACCGAGTCGACGGTTGCTAGGTAACACGCCCCATTGTTATCAGGTACTTCCGGTTCTTCGCCGGTTATGTTTCGGTTTTGGACATTCGTCGGGGACGGTCCGATAGGCGTAAAATAATTTAATATGGAGCCTTGTTTGTTAACACTTACCTCGGTAGTTGAGGGTTGTGGGTTCTCAGTTATTCTGATTCCTGCGGCTTCGCAGAGTGTTGTTAGGTCGCCGGGGGCCGTTGAGTCGGTCTCAGGCTGAGATTCTGCCGAGTGTTGTTGACTGAATTCAACTGTTTCGGGCAGGTTTTGAGGCGTGGCATTTAAAGATGCTGTGCTCTGGTTTAAATCACCTTCTGAGGCAGTATGTCGATTAGTGGACATATTGCTTGTGGAAGGGATTGTTTAAATGAAAGGAGGGGCTTAGATGGAAATGTCTAAACGAGAATTTGGGTGTTGCAAAACAGTAGAGAACGGTATCAGATACTATCTCGTCTTTACGCTACCACAAAGTGAGCTTTCAAGCTCTGTGCATCCACTGAGGTAAACTATGGCAACAAGGCTTCAACCAATCAGATGATAGAGCCTCGTTCTGGATGCTGGCTCTCGACCAATGACACGCTGGCATGTTAAAACATGATGGAGAGTGTCAGTGCTGGATTTTAGATTATTCTCCAAGCATAGTCATTGAGGCCAGGATTTCAGATATCCCAGTATTTCTGTGTTTATAGAAATATATATGTGTGGTTTCAAGCTTAGTGTCTCATCAGGCGTGACTGTTAGCATAGCTTTATCATAATTAGATAGATGAAAAGGTGTGCTATTTATCTTTTAGTGAGAGAATAAAATTGATAACTAGTCCATTAATAGACAGAAAGTGTTTACCAATAAATATTCATTCTTCAAGGGTGGATATCTGTAGGTTATTTATAGAAGCATGCTAGTTTATGTGCCACTAGGGTTTAGCGTTTGGTTTGTATATTTGGTGGTAACCTTTATATAGGTAACCAAAAAAAAAAAATTGTGAATTACAGTAGGTCAGTTGTAGCTGTACAGTATGCAATTCTGGAAACCAAAAATACCCCCTTTTTTATACTGTGTGGCTACAGCACTTACTTCCAACGATGTGGGCAATTCTACTGATTTATCAACCAAACTTTTAAATTTAAACTGGAAATCTATTCAAACATTCAACCGTGGTAGGACACGTTTGGCCAAGGATAGACATGTGTACCTTGTAAGGATATTAAAGCTGTGTTAATGTTGGTTTAGAAGAATTCTCATAATATTGTTTTAAATTGCTATATTTGCAAACATCTCATATCTGCGAGTTCACAGGACAATTATCTTTTGAATAGTAAATGAGAATCCTAGATTTTGAGATAATATTTATGTATTTGCATTCGGAAATATTCAAAAACTACATCGATGATTTTTCTGAAAAGTCACCCTTTCTTGCTGCATTGATCTATAGAATACAGCAGATCATTTCATGCCCCTCTTGGACACTGACACCCAGGACACAACAGGTGTCTCCACCTACTTCAACAAAGACATTAAATTTTAGTGTTGAATCAAAGGCTTCACACATATTAGATAAATATAATACTGTTGACGCCAATGAGATGGTCTCACATTGAGAGCTACACAGAAAAAGTAAACTTGTCTCAAAACTTGTCAAAATGACGGTGATAAAATAAACGATTCAAAAGTTGTCTAACCTATCAGGTTACCATCCCACAAAAAGAACCTGGAGCTGGCAAATGTCGGGTTTTGGGCTGGCACATGCCAAGACCTGCTTCCTTGTCACTTAGACGAGTTTTTGACTCTTTATTTTATAACAGTCATTTGGAAAAGTCTGGAGACAAGTTCACTTTTTGAGTGCAGGTGGGACTGTAGGTGTGGTATAAAGCATTATGTGGCGGTCTGTGATAATTCCTGCACTGTTGGTAAGGTCTATTCCTTATTACTATACAGGGGTATACACTAACTTAATCGGCTGTTGGCCACCCGGGCCAATAGCTCCAAAATTCTATGGGCCTGAATTTTCAGCTGTGGGCCAGAGAACAAAGTTAACTTTTTCAGAGAGAAAATGGTATATATTCCTGATGTATCTATGTTAAAATGAGACCAAGTTGCTTCATTTGCTCACATCTTTCTCTTTCTAACGACATCTTACATGACTATACTCATCAATTATGTTCCCTCCAAATATCTTGCAAATTTTCCTGTGGGCCACCTAGGCCCATGGAAGGATTATTCTGAAGAAAACTATTTTTTTGAACAAATTTAATGCTTTATTGCTTGGAAGTTTTTTACAAGTGTGACGTCAGTTGGTCATTGGCTGGTTTTTATGGGCCCAGACCAAAAATTACGGGCCATTGGCCCTCCGGCCAGCGTTAGCGTCTACCCCTGTCTATATATCAAATAATTGTTTTGCTGCAGTCAGTGATGCTTTGTTTTTACAGGTCTTCTCTACCACATATTTCTCAGATTATATTTGAGGATAATTTACTCAATATTAGTTTCATCAAGTTCAGATAATATTTGAGAATAATATACTCAATATCACTTTAATTTCCCTTCAGATCAGATCATATTTTGACAAGCTGCAAATTTGATTGGAGCCAACAATTATGAGAGCTCGGAGACATTTGAGTATTACATTCACATTAGGAATCACCTTCCGATTATTCTCATCTCCTGGCATTGCATCATCAACCCCTGCCACTGCCACAATATGCTGGTGCGCCTCCTTAATGCAAGGTGTGTGTCATGCTATAAGTAGAAGTTCCCACTTCTTATTTCTCCTCCAGCTGATCTGTGCCATTTATCCGATAAGAAGAAAGTGGATCTTGTTCTAGATGTGCCAACCAGGCACGAGAATGTTGAACATCATCGTCTATTCAGGGAGGTTTATAATTCAAGTCAGTTGAAGCAGCGTCACATCACAGTGCTATTTGCCTTTGGTATGCACCCTATGGCAGATAAAGCTCAGGAGAGGGGACTCAGACAACACGCTAAATTATATGGAGATATAGTACAGGTGGGAGTGCAGGGCGCCTACCTGAACTCTACTGTATTTGTATACACCAGCGCTTAGGCGACTAGATATTGAAGAAACAAATATATAGAGCCTATAATATATATTCGGGAGACTGTTAGGATTGTTAGGATCATTCCTATATTGTTGTCAAATCATAAATAATTTTTTCTCGAGTAGAATGAACATCTTCATTTAATTTTTGTCTAGCATCAAAAGCAGCTTGTTTATCTAAGGGCATTCTTTGTCTTCTAGGACCTTGACAATAACCTGTCCTTTTCAGCATCTGCTCCAGCAAAGGTGGATCAACCCTTTGTTCTTTGGGTTTTTTTTAATTGTGAAATTTTTGAATGGACACATTTTATCTAGCAATTCCAAAAGGTTCTCAATAAAAAATGACCAAAGGGATTGGGGGTCGGACATATCCAGAAATGGGTGCCAATCAATTGATTGGAATTGATGAATCAATTCCTCACCATTGAATTTCTTCATAGATCTACCATTGAACGTAGTTTTTCTCTACATTTCTCCGGTATATCTATAGTCTCCGTCGCTACATAATGATCACTCAAATCAAAAGGAATAACCTCTGACTGGTCCACATAAAGATCATTAGTGAGAATCAGATCCAAGCACGATTCCTTATTTCCAATCCTGGTTGGTTCCTTCACCCAATTCATCAGACAGTATTGCAACATAGTATTAGTTTACCTTGCAGTTAAATCTTTAGTTTTGGATCTGACAGGTCCATATTGAAATCACATAATAAATATAATCTCTTTCTCAACTTGACCAACAACTTTTGAACAATTGGTTCCATCCATTCAAAAAAGCGATTAGTATTACCCTGTGGTGTCCTATAAACTGTACATACAACGTGTGTTTTCCTATTCTCGTCCAGTAGGACTAGACATTGTAAATCCATGTCCTTATAGGATAAATTTAAATGCTTTAGCTCATCGCTATTGCAACTCATATTATTATTAACGAAAGTACAGATACCGCCTCCAACTTTGGGCAAAATACTCATTGGGTTATCCTTCCTCTGTAAGCCAATCAAGACTCAGTAAGTGATAAGAATTTAAAATTCGTACCAGTGAATCTCAACTTCATTTCATCAATTTTGTTTTTGTTTTTTATACTTCCAATATTTAAATGTACAAAATGCTCACCAACTCGGTCATTTAACTCTGCTACTGTTATTTTATGTATGTAATACATTGAGAATTTGAACTACATATTCCCTTTTGGCATAAGCCCTAGCACACATTAATTGCACAGTCCTCAAATTACAACATCCAACATAATCAATAAATATCTTGAGGCTAATTCTTAAAGCTAAATATAGCACACTAAACCTCGACATTGGTCATTCTAGTATGTATTCCATCTGGAGATTATTCAGTTTCCGTCTTCTAGAATTTAGTGTAATATCATACATATTCTGAATTGGGTCAAATATGAGTTATTAAAAGATCCACTTCATACACAATACTATGTTTACATACTTTAAAATTCTATGACATACTGTGTAATAGTACATTAATAATAAATCCATCAATTCATTCATTTCCCAGTGAGACCCTATTAAAAAGCCTTAATTACATTATACACCTATACACCCTTCAGTATTATTTACATACAAATCCATGAATGTGAATCACATGCTGAACAAAGCCAGTTCCGAGTAGTAGGGCATCAATGGTACCGTCTTCATACCACGCCCCCTTCTCCTGTCGACTTAGCCTTATAGAATGGCTGTTGCTAGGCAACCGTTTGACCTAGCAACAAACCAATAACAGCAATGCATTCCCAGGCCTCAATTTAGGGGGGAAAGGTAAGGTTTAAAACTTTCTAGAGGCAATGTTAATGCTATGCGAGATGGATCTCGGAATATTTGGCAGCCATTTTTGATTTTGGCCTGTTTCATCCTTTACACGTGAATTACAAATTTGGCAACATCAAAATTCTCAATCGGCAGATTTTTTAGGTCAGATTTAACTATGTTGCCAAATTTCAACCCGAAAAAGGGATACACCAGCTTGCGACACAAGCTGGTGTACTATATCCTAAGGAGGGATACATGAGATGCTGTACTGGGGGCCTAGTGTTAATTTGCCATCGTATTGAATGCTGCTGGTGGGTACACTGATATTCCTAGGCTCCCTATACGCCAAACCTCTCAGTCACTAGTGCCTAACCTAGTTAGTCAATTTTTGGCTCCCTATACGACCAACCTAAATTAGTTATTATTGCCAGGCTGGTCACTACTGACCAACCCACCTTAGTCTTTTTAGTTCCAGGGGGAGCCACTGAGTGGTCATCACAGGTGGCCCCAACTAGTGGTATACAAATACAACACACCAATGATGGACCTAGGTTAGCCACTACTGATTGACCCCTTGGTCATTTTTGAATATAACTTGGCCATTTTGACTAACACTCATATGACCAACCTGGGATAGTCTGTACTGACTGACCCTTTCAATGATTTTCAATGTAGCACACTCATCTACGGTCAGATGTCACATATCAATGACACACCTTGCACTAAACACATAGCCATTGTGTATTCAGCTGTTCTGTACCTCAAATACTAACCCTTTAAGGGATGCTGA